>CM062297.1:646779509-647288099 GCA_031216915.1 Pictodentalium vernedei | reverse complement strand
TTAAGACAAAAAAAAAAAAAAAAATTTTTTACACCGAAAATTTGGGGTCCGGGTGGGACTTCGAAAATTTTGGACCAAAATCCGTAATTTTTTTTTTTGTTTTTTCTGCGTTTCGGTCAATTTTAAGACAAAAAAAAAAATAAAAAATTTTCCCCTGAAAATTTGGGGTCCGAGTGGGACTTAGAAAATGTTGGACCAAAATCCAAAATTTTGGGGGGGGAGGGGGGGGGTCTGCATTTCGGTCAATTTTAAGACAAAAAAAAAAAAAAAAATTTTTCCCCTGAAAATTTTGGGTCCGGGTGGGACTTAGAAAATTTTGGACCAAAATCCCAAATTTTTTTTTTTTTTTTCTGCGTTTTGGTCAATTTTAAGACAAAAAAAAAAAAAAAAAAAAAATTTTTCCCCTGAAAATTTGTGGTCCGGGTGGAAAATTTTGGACCAAAATCCAAAATTTTTGTTTTTGTTTTTTCTGCGTTTCGGTCAATTTTAAGACAAAAAAAAAAAAAAATTTTTTTTACACCGAAAATTTGGGGTCCGGATGGGACTTCGAAAATTTTGGACCAAAATCCGTAATTTTTTTTTTTGTTTTTTTCTGCGTTTCGGTCAATTTTAAGACAAAAAAAAAAAAAAAAATTTTCCCCTGAAAATTTGGGGTCCGAGTGGGACTTAGAAAATTTTGGACCAAAATCCAAAATTTTGGGGGGGGGGGGGGGGGGGGGGGGGAGGGGGGGTCTGCATTTCGGTCAATTTTAAGACCAAAAAAAAAAAAATAAAATTTTTCCCCTGAAAATTTGGGGTCCGGGTGAAAAATTTTGGACCAAAATCCAAAATTTTTTTTTTTTGTTTTTTCTGCGTTTCAGTCAATTTTAAGACAAAAAAAAAAAAAAAATTTTTTACACCGAAAATTTGGGGTCCGGGTGGGACTTCGAAAATTTTGGACCAAAATCCGTAATTTTTTTTTTTGTTTTTTTCTGCGTTTCGGTCAGTTTTAAGACAAAAAAAAAAAAAATAAATTTTTGGGGTCCGAGTGGGACTTCGAAAATTTTGGACCAAAATCCGTAATTTTTTTTTTTTTTTTTTCTGCGTTTCGGTCAATTTTAAGACAAAAAAAAATTTTTTACACCGAAAATTTGGGGTCCGGGTGGGACTTAGAAAATTTTGGACCAAAATCCGTAATTTTTTTTTTTGTTTTTTTCTGCGTTTCGGTCAATTTTAAGACAAAAAAAAAAAAAAAAAATTTTTGGGGTCCGGGTGGGACTTCGAAAATTTTGGACCAAAATCCGTAATTTTTTTTTTTTGTTTTTTCTGCGTTTCGGTCAATTTTAAGACACAAAAAAATTTTTTTTTTACACTGAAAATTTGGGGTCCGGGTGGGACTTTTGGACCAAAATCCGGAAATTTAGTTTTATCGTTTTTTATGCGTTTTAAGAGGAAGAAAAAAATTTAGGCTGAATGTATTTTGTTTGGGAAAAAAATCTGTTTTTTATGCGTTTATCTCAATTTTGAGACGTAAAAGTGCAGGAACTGAAAATAGAAGGAAAATCCTGTGTATTGTGTAGGCACAATAACTTCATCTAGTTGGTATATGCTTTTCTTGGGAGGGGGCGTGTGCAGCTTATTCAAGTCAAGTCCCTGGTTTGATATTTAGACTACCATGTCAGGTGAGCGCACTCAGGCCCCCTGGGGCCTCTTGTTTTTAGACATGTTTTAAAATTTTTGTCCACACTTCGGCTTTTTTGGGATCTATTTGGGCTCATCGTTCCCATTGGGAACTTGGGCTCAACTTGAAAATTTTTTCTTTCGAATTATTTTTCAAAATGTTTGTAATGGATTATATTATTATCATGTATCTTGTTTTCAAGGGTTAGTGCGAGTACGATGACTGTTTAACTTTTTTCAAAATGAAAGAAGTTTGTTCAAATTGTAATTTGAGGAAGTCTTCCTCTGATTCTCATGCTCATTGTATTAATTGTAGTCAGTGTACTCACACTAATTCTTGCTCTGAGTGTGCCCATTGGAATGACAAACATTGGAGACATGTGTCATGGTATATTGTTAGTGGTGAGAGGTCCATGTCGGTCCTCTCGCCACAGGGTCACTCTAGTTTTTCAGTCTCTTTTTCAGAGGAACAAGAACAGGGTGATGTTTCCGTGATGTCTTCACGAAGTGTGCCTCCGTCGTCGCAGACAAATGAAGAGCTAGCGGCAAAAGTGCTCAATGAAATTCGGCAAATGCCTAAGAGGTCCCACGTATGATTGACGGCATTGTCGCCCGCTAGCTCGCTCAGTGAAGCAATCATTCACGAAATGGTTGTGATGCCGGGTTCGTCCGTTGTAGTCCAGGAAAGGAAATCGGGTGTTGCGAGCACTATAAACATGGATCGTGCTCACCCGGCGATGACGGATCCGAGGATAGAACGGAGGAAGCCAATCAGTCCGGTACCTAGCTCGTCCAGGTCTGCCCGGACTGCGAGCTAGAGAGGCCCCTCTCTCTTACAACATCTGGGACCAGATGTTGTTGTACATAATGTTCGTCAGTCGGAGCATACGTCCACTCCTCGGGACGCTCCGTCGTATAGACAGTCCGGCACGACTAGTCTATTGGCTTCCTCATCCTCACGGCAGCACACACGTCTGCAACTTGGCTACATGACTCTGATATCCAGCCTGCTTCACCGACCAGGGATTCCACGTCGATCAGGTCATGCCATCCGGTAGCCAAGGATACGAGGCCTTACCAGTCGGGACGTTTGCATAAAAGAAGTATGCAGGAATTAATGTCCCAGGAGCTCCCAGCGGCTAAATCACGTAAGACCGCGGCTCCACAGGCCTCCGTGACGGACTTGCTATCACAGATAGCTCAACTCATTGCAGCATCCCAGCAGCCATCAGAAACTTTTTCGGAACAGGAATTGTCTGAGGAAGCTGGGTCGGTTTGCTCCCCTGCAGAGTCAGAAAGGGATGACCGAGAATCTCATATGGTCCAGTCGGATAGCAAAAGGGAATCAGCGGAGCTGGAATTTTCCCTTTCCGAACCACATAAGGTGGCCGTAGATTTCATCCGGCAACACCTTCCAGAAGTTGTTCCTCCGGACCAAAATGCTGCTTTACCGGATAAAAGACTGATAGCGTCACTGGACACAGACTTTTTCGGCCGGAATAGGGACACTGTCCCTGAGTTTCCGACCCAGTCCAGAAATGTCACACGGACATTTGAACTTTTGAATGACGCTATATTCAAGCTAGCCTCTAAGACTGGCAAATCCGGTTTCTTATCTCCTAGCGCTATTCAGCTGCCTTTCATCAATACTAGAAATAGATTTGAAACGGCAGGACAAGGCATCCCGAGAGTTCCTCTGCATTTGGACGACCAGGCAGAAGACTTGGAGTTGTCATTGCCGGCGTCCATGTCTATTAACTCCAGTATACTGGAGACGACAATCTCGTCTAATAGAATTAATTTAGATGCATTATCTTACGCAGATCACCTTACCAGAGCGTTATCATTACGTCTCGAGGGGAAAGAATTCCAGGATGTTCAAACTTCCTTAAGAGTTCTTTCAAGGGCTATAGCATATTCTACATATAACTCCGCCCTTTCAGTGGCAAATCTGGAGTTAGTCAGACTTGATGCTGCCCTGGCTGCATCCACTAGAGTGGATAGTAAGGTGAAAAACTCTCTTTGAGTTGCTCCGGTCTCTGGAGAGCTTCTCTTCGACGGAAAGCTTTCTATTATCTATGATCAGATTACTAAGAAAGCTTCGGATTCTCTGCTTTTTAAATCTGCTTCAAAAAAGTCGGACTCAGCAGAGAAGAGTAAGGCAGGCACTTCGGGGCGAATACGTCCAAGGGAAGTTCCTATAGAGGATCTAAGAAAGCCTCTTTGTCTTACTCCAGAGATCGTCAGAGTAGTGACTCAGGTAGGGGGCCATTATGATGGCCTAGATAACCGGTCAGACACCCCTAGGTTAACTGGACGAGGTGCGGGTCGTGTAGGATGTGGTTTCTCCTCCCACAAGCCTCGCAGGGCCAGGAGGTGATGATTTAAACCTCTTGCGTTCCAGTCAGCGGAAGGCTGTCGAGATTCTTAACCAATTGGTTGTCAATTACAGACGACCCATGGGTGCAAGGGGTGATTTCTGAAGGTCTAAAACTGTCCTTCAAGGAAAAACCTCCGTTAACTCGAAGTCCATGTTGGACTCAGCTTCCGTCAAATGTTCAGAAGAGAGAATCGCTTCTATCAGAAGTTCAATCTCTTCTGGACAAGAATGCAATAGAGGTTGTAGAAAACCAGGAATCTCCAGGTTTCTACAGTCACCTGTTTCTGGTTCCAAAACCAGATGGCTCGTTTCGTGCAGTCATAGATCTGAGCTGGATAAACAAGCTGATTGTGGCTCCAAATTTTTATATGGAGACCATCCGATCGGTCAGAGCGAGCATTCGAGTGAACGATTATGCTGCGAGCATAGATCTCAAAGATGCGTTCTTTCACGTCATGGTACATCCAACGTTCAGAAAGTATCTTCGCTTTGCTGTCCTAGGAGTCGTTTATCAGTTCCGAGCGATGTGCTTCAGTCTTAATCTAGCGTCCTGGGCATTCACTCGAATAATGAACTCGGTAATGACTCATTTCCGAGCTCATTCGTCTGTTGAAACGTCGGCCTACTTGGACGCCATTTTTCAGAGGTACGGCAACGAGTTAACGCTTCAGAACGATGTTCAGAGTCTGCTTCAACGTCACGGTTTCATAGTAAACGAAAAGAAGTCAGATCTAGTGCCGTCCAAGTCATTCACCCACCTAAGAATGAGCTTAGAGACACACAACAATCTCTTTCATCTGCCATTAACCAGAGTGAAATTAGTCAGTTGTCACGCTCGCTTTTGTCTTCACTCAGATGTAGTAACAGCGTGAGAATTCATGAGACTGACAGGTTTGTGCAGAGCCGCTGCAGATCTTATTCCTATGGGGCGGCTACGCACTCGTCCACTCCAGATATTTTTTACTCAGAATTGGAGTTTGAAGACTCATTCCCTCGAAACGAACATCGTCTTGTCGAATCAAGTGAAACAAGAGATTCAGACTTGGGCAGATATTCAGTGGTTAACTCAAGGAGTACCACTGCAACTGCCGGATCCGAGTTTTACGATAATGACAGATGCGAGTCAAAACAGGTTGGGGCGCAACTCTGAGCCCAACAGATTCGAGGTGCCAGGGTTTTGGGGATCCACAGTTCCTAAACAAGCACATAAACATCAAAGAGATGATGTCAATTTGGCTTTCGCTATGTCAGTGAATGAACATTCTTCAGAATTCGCATGTTCAAATTCTGTCCGACAATTCGACATTAGTAGCGTATATTCGGAACCAGGGAGGCACTCATTCCATTCCTTTGTTCAATTTAACGGAAAGGATACGTCTGTTTGTCCTAGAGCATCAAGTTCTCCTATGGGTCTGTCATATACCGGGTCATCTGAACGTTCTAGCAGACTCCCTTTCTCGGAAAGGTCGCATGTGGACAGAATGGACTCTCAACAAACGAGTATTCAATCAGATTTGCTACCAATGGGATCGTCCAATGATAGACTTATTTGCGTCGCATCTCAACAATCAGTTGCAGATGTATGTGTCGCCATGCCCAGATCCTCGAGCATTTGCAGTAGACGCCCTCTCGATCTCTTGGGACGGAATGATAGGATATCTGTATCCTCCAGCTCCGTTGATTCAGTAGATATTGCTAAAAATCAAGCAATCTCACTGCAAGATTCTGTTGGTAGCATCTCTGTCACCCCAGAGACCATGGATAAATCTACTCAGGTGTCTGTTGTGGGACATTCCGTGGAAGCTTCTTCCACGGGAGGACCTTCTTTCGCAGGGGAAATCGCGCACACTGCATCACAACCCGCAAGGTCTCAACCTTCACGTATTTCCATTGTGCGGTCCTTCTTGCACGGCAAGCATTTTACAGGATGAGAAGTGGACGCAATTTCTAACTGTAGGAGGACCTCCTCTTCGCTAAATTATGCTGCTAAATGGAAGGTTTTCTATCAGTGGTGTAGGGATCATTCTATTGATATTTATGATCCCTCCATTCCAGACATTGCTAATTTTCTGGTCTACTTGTTTGACGAGATCAAACTGCAGCCAATTACCATTAAGGGTTATAGGTCTATGCTATCGGATACCTATGCTCATAATGATAGCTTACAGATTGGATCTAATGTCTCTTTATCTAAGTTAGTGAAAAACTTTTCACTAAATAGACCTAGAACCCTTAGGTTAATTCCTAGTGGAATTTAGCTTGGGTTCTTCTGAACCTAAAAGAAGCGCCATTTGAGCCTCTTGATGCAGTGGACTTATAATTCTTATCTAAAAAACAGCTTTTCTCTTCTGCCAGAAGAGTTAGTGAGCTTCATGCACTATCGGTTGATGATTCTCACTATCGTAGTGTTGGTAATACCATTACTTTAACTACTAATGTTGGATTTTTGGCTAAGAATCACGCTCCTAATAAGTATCCTGAACCTATTGTTATTAAGGCTCTTCCATCTTCAGACGGTCATAGGCCTTTGCTCTGTCCAGTTAGAGCCATGCGTATTTACAAACATAGATCTGAGTTTATCAGAAAGGGACGTAAGCGTTTCTTTCTGTCTCTGCTGCCTAATAGAAAGGACATTACAGTCTATTCTATTGCAAGGTGGATTCAATTAACTATCCGTACTGCTTATGAAAAATTATCTTCAGCTCTGCAGTCTGTGCTTAAGATTTCGGCACATGAAATAAGAGCGCTGTCTACATCTTGGGCTTATGCTAATAGTGTTGCTATTACCAATTTGATGAAGGCTGCATATTGGTCTCAGCCTTCCATGTTCACAAATTTTTATCTTAGAAATATTTAGTCTATTTCTGGCCACCTGCATTGTTTAGGTCCGTTATCTGTTGCTCAGAATGTCGTCCACTAAACAGTTGCAACTTTAGTTATGCAAGCTTTCTGTTCTGGTAGTGACTCTGTCCTGCTGCCCTCTTCGTTCTAGGGTATTTGACCCAGAGCAAGGGGAAGGGGGGGGGGGGGGGGGGGGGGGGGGCGATGGTGTTCCCTTATATCACCTGCTTTATAGTGAAAAGCAAGGGAATACCTCCTCTGGAGTCAGTAATTCCGAGTCTGTGCCGGGATGATTTTAAAGTGTAAAGCTAATGTCTATCTCATTTATGTGATATTTTTAAAGTGTAGCTCAGTGTGAAGCATTTGTATATGTCATGTGTCATACGAGTGCTAATATACAATCCTCGGACTCTTTTAAATGAGTATAAAGAGTCTCATTCTCTGGACTATCTTTATTTATTGGCTTTCCTTTAAAAAGATTAGTATAATGGGTTATACTGGATGTTAATAGAGATCATTGATGTTATTGTGATCAATTACGGAATGGTATTGTGTCTTTCTTTTTTGGTATAAACAAGAAAGATACTTGTAAAACCTGTTCTCCTCTTCTCCTTGAGGGGATAATTCTGTTTACATGTAATTGAGCCTATTGGATTTTCCTTCATGTCCTAGGCCCCCCAGCCTTTTTTCTATTCATTTAAGTCTGGGTCATTGGTACAGTATAAAAATGTTAAAAAATTTTATAGTAATTTATATATTTTTTATTCTTACCAATGACCCAGACAGGGATGGCCCTCCCATGAGTTGGGAACTCATACCACCCCGCTGATTACATAACACTTACCAGGCACTGGTTGTAAGAATGAGGATTTGGCTCCAATTTCGGACTTCCTTGACAATGTGCATGCGCAGTGGATAAAAGTATGGAGGACCACATAGGACATCTAATTTTTGGATTTTGATGCAAATTTTGAGGATTGGGGGGGCAAAGCACGTATGGGTACACATCTGACGATTTAATCGGCCTATTTTTTAGTTTCAAAACATGGTCAACACTTGATAAATCAATTGAGTTATGAGACATCACTGTCAGCATAAAGAATTTGATCAAGAGAATTTGATCCACAACTTTGTGGCTGAATTTCTGATAAACTGTGGGCATGCAGATTTCACGGAAACGCTTGTTCCATTTCCGTGCTGGTTCCATCAGATCAAAATCAGGGAAACGAAAACGAGGTTCTCACAATTATTTTAGCATTATGCTTTTTCATCAAGAGGCACTTAAAATACATTAAAAGTTTTCTGCCAATACTAAAATTGTATCATTTATTATCGATGAAACAGTGATCATAACAGTAACAACTTTGCACTCATTTTGACAATCTCAGGCAATCCAGAGTGTTGACCAACAGTTTCTGATTCTTAATTTCTAAAATTGAATGCACCCAATTTTCAGCGTGTTTGACAACAAAACCAAGTGAAGCCAAACACAGAAACTGTATCATTGAAAACAAAATCACTTATCACCAAAACCGACGATGAGAGGAAAATATCTTTGCTAAAATGCAAGATATGTTCTTCCATTTTACAGCGCTCTGTGCTGAACGTCCATACCTCCTGTTCGGGATGCTCCGTCTTATAGACAGCCAGCCTCGGCTAGTCTATCGGCTTCCTCTTCCACACATCAGCACACACGACCGCACTTTGGCTTCGTGACCTTAGATATCCAGCCTGCTTTGCCGACAAAGGATTCCATGTCTCCTGGGTCACGCCATCCAGTAGCCAAGGATTCGAGGTCTCATCAGTTCACATAAAAGAATTATGTTGGACACACCATCCCAGGAGCTTTCAGCGGCTAAGCAACAGAAGACCGCTGCTCCACAGGCCTTTGTGACGGACTTGCTATCACAGATAGCACAGCTCATCGTAGCATCCCAGCATCCTACGGAACATCTTACAACGGTTTCAGATCAGGAACTGGGTCGGTTCGTTCCTATGCTAGGTCAGACAAGGCCGACTGAGATTCTCATCTGGTCCACTTGGATGGAGAAAGGGAAATAACAGAGCTGGATTTTTCCCTTCGGGAACAACATAAGGTGGCAATGGAGTTTATCCATCAAAACCTTCCTGACGTTGTTCCATCGGACCAGGTTGCTGCGACAGTGGATAAGAGACTGATAGCATCACTGGATACTGACTTCTTTCGGCGGGTTAGGGAAGATGTTCCTGAATATCCAGTCCAGTCCAGCAATGTCTCACGGACGTTTGAATTGCTGTTTTAATTTAGCCTCTAAGACAGGCAAAAACAGTTTCTTATCACAAACTGCTCTGCATCTGCCGTTCATCAATAGTAATAATAGATTTGCAACGGCAGGACAGGGCACACCAAGAGTTCCTCTGCGTTTGGGTAGTCAGGCTGAGGATTTTGATTTATCTCTGCCTTCATCTTTTTCGATCCTCCCTAGTACTATGGAGACAACGATTTTGTCTAATAGGCGAATTTAGACGCACTATCTTTCGCAGATCACCTTAACAGAGCGTTATCGCAACGTCTCGATGGTAAAGAATTCGAGGACATTCGTTCCTCATTAAGAGTTCTTTTGAGGGCTATTGCATTCTCCACTTACAACTACTCCCTATCAGTGGCTAATTTGGAGTTGGTTAGACATGATGTGGCCCTGTCTTCATCCAATATAGTGGATTCAAAGGTGAAAAACTCTCTTCGAGTCGCTCCGGTTTCCGGGGATTTTCTCTTCGATGGTAAGCTTTCGGTTATCTATGATCAGATTACCAAGAAAGCTTCAGATTCTCTGCTTTTTATGTCAGTTTCTAAAAAACCTGACATAGCAGTGAAGAGTAAGACAGGAGCTTCTGCTGTGAGTATGTCTAAAGGAAGCTCCTATAAAGGATATAAAAAATCCTCTAGCTCTTACTCTAGAGACCGTCAGAATAGCGACTAAGGTAGGGGACGTGGTTCTGGCCGAGTCCAGAAGTTAATGGTCAGGACCTCTATTGCAGTCCGGTGGGCAGAAGACTGACAAAGTTTTTGACCAACTGGTTGTCAATTACAGATGACCATTGGGTAAAGGAGGTTATCTCGGATGGCCTAAAGCTATCTTTCCGAGAAAAACCTCCGCTAACACGAAGTCCACGCTGGACTCAGCTTCCGTCAAATCTTCAAAAAAGAGATTCACTTCTAGCAGAGGTGCAATTTCTTTTGGAGAAGAATGCAATAGAGGTCATGGAAAACCAGGAATCCCTGGGTTTTTACGGTCACCTGTTCCTGGTACCGAAGCCAGATGGCTCATTCCATCCAGTTATAGATCTGAGCTGGATAAACAAGCAGATTGTGGCTCCAAAGTTCTATATAGAGACCATTCGATCAGTGAGAGCGAGCATTCGAGTGAACGACTATGCATCAAGCATAGATCTCAAGGATGCGTACTTTCATGTCATGGTACATCCGGCATTCAGAAAGTACCTTTGCTTCGCCATCCTAGGAGTCGTTTATCAGTTCCGAGCAATGTGCTTCGGACTCAATCTAGCACCCTGGGCTTTCACTCGAATAATGAACTCGGTAATGGCTTTTTTCTGAGCGCATTCGTCTGTGGTAACGACGGCTTACTTGGACGACATTCTTCAGAGGTACGGCAACAAAACAATTCTTCAGAACGATGTTCAGAGTCTACTTCAATTCCTCCGACGTCTTGGTTTCATAGTAAACGAAAAGAAGTCGGATCAAGCTCCGTCCAAGTCATTCATTCACTTTGGAATGAGCTTCGAGACTCACAACAATCTAGTTCGTCTTCCATTACCCAGAGCGAAGTTAGTGAGTTGTTATGCTTGCTTTTGTCTACACTCAGACGTAGTAACAGCGAGAGAATTCATGCGACTGATGGGATTGTGCGGAGCGGCGGCGGATCTCATTCCGATGGGCCGCTTGTGCGCACATCCACTCCAGATATTTTTCACTCAAGTTTGGAGTGTGAAGGTTCATTCGCCCGAAACAAACATCGTTTTAACAGACCAAGTAAAACTAATGTTTCAGACTTGGGCAGATATTCAGTGGTTAACTCAGGGAGTTCCACTGCAACTGCGGGATCCGATTTTTACGATTATGATGGATGCGAGTCAAACAGGTTGGGTGCGACATTGAACCTAACAGACTCCAAATGTCAAGTCCTTTGGGATCCGGAGTTCCTAAACAAGCACATAAACATCAAAGAGATGATGTCAATTTGGCTTGTGCTATGCCATTGGATGAACATAATTCAGAATTCACATGTTCAAATACTTGCTGACAATTCGACGGTAGTAGTGTACATCAGGAACCAAGGAGACACTCATTCGATTCCGTTATTCAATCTAACGGAAAGAATTCTTCTGTTTGTTCTAGAACATCATGTTCTTCTGTCGGTCCATCATATTCCGGGTTGTCTGAACATTCTAGCAGACTTGCTCTCGTGGAAAGGTCGCATGTTACCGTCAGAATGGACTCTCAACAAGCGAGTGTTCAATCAGATTTGCTACCAATGGGATCGACCAATGATAGACTTGTTTGCGACAAATCTCAACAATCAGTTGCAGACATATGTGTCGCCATGTCCAGATCCCCGAGCGTTCACTGTAGACGCCCTCTCAATCTCTTGGGATGGAATAATAGGACATGCATATCCTCCAACTCCATCGATTCAACAGATCTTGCTAAAGATCAAGCAATCGCACTGCAAGATACTGTTGGTAGCATCTCTGTCCTCTCAGAAACCGTGGATAAATCTACTCAGGTGTCTGTTATCGGATGTTCCTCGGAAGCTTCCTCCACAGGAGGATCTTCTCTTTCAGGGGAAATCTCGCACACTGCATCACAACCTGCAAGGTCTCAACCTTCACATGTTTCTGTTTTGCTGTCCTTCTTGCATGGGAAGTGCTTTACAGGACGAGCAGTGGACGCAATTTCTTATCAACCTACTTCAATTGTTTACTACAGGCTTGCACTACAGTGGAAGAACCTAACTCGGATAAAATAGTCTCTATTTTAATCTTTCCCAAGATTTGGGAAAGAAAAGTGGTGTAAAAACACCACGAAAAAATAAGCCAAAACTGGGTCGAGCGCCATCGGCGCACACCCAGTATGGGACGCTCTTCCATAGTACAAATCCACGACTTCCGTAAAACAGTGCGCAATGCGTCAATTCGTCATTCTTTTGATTATCTGCACACATGGTGGATGTGTGTGCCATCTTTGCTGCAGTAACAGTGATATTTTAACTCGTTGATAATGGTTTTCCTGTGACTGGATTATGGATCTGAAGATCGTATAATAACAGGACTGTGTTTTATATATTCTCGTTTATATTTTCAACCACATTCTCATTGTTTATTATTTACTATTCCATTTTCGCAAATGTTTTGTTTTCGACATCACGCGATTCGACAATTAATTTTTCGGTTGATGAATTAATTTTTGGGGTTAGGTGTCAATCTGGGACTGTCTGGACAGGATTTCTTCACTCTGTTGAGGGCTGAATTTCTGTTTTTTCGGTCCCTGTCGACCGTCTGGGTTCTGTCATGTTCCCACCGTTTTTTTTCTGCCACCTTCTCCCGTAGTTGAGGGTGTTCTTCTACTTTCTGTTTCTGTTGAGTTCACCTTTTTCTTCTACTGCTCTCACCTCTGTTATTTCCAGTTCGGTTCCTTTAGGGCAATTCCTTTTGCCCTCGACTTGGTGTGTTCTCGTGGCCGTTTCTTCCGCACCCGCGGGTGGTGTGAAATCCTGTCGTTTAGGGAGCCTCCCGACTCGACCACGTCTGGTGTGAGTTTACCCCCTCCGTGGGGGATGTGCAGCTCCTCCCGCACCAGCGGGGGGTGGGGAACGCTGTCGTTTCGGGGCTTCCCGACTCAACCATGTCTGGTGAGAGTTATTCCCCTTCCGTGGGGAATGTGCAGTTTTTTTTACCGTGGTGGATACTGCGGGAGCTGTTGGATTTCTGGTGAAGAGATGCCTGGTTCCGGGACTATGCGCCCTCTCCAGTCGACATCTGAGGCTATCACTAGGGTTGTGACTCCTTCTTTGGAGGCCGAGCTTGGTGGCTCTCCGCTTTTCCACCAGTTCCAACAGCTCTCGTCGTATCTGCTGCTGCTGCTGTTCTGTCTACGTCATTGGGCACCGTTTTAGCCAGCCTCGGCTTATCCCTGCCAGGGTCTGCAGGGATGTCTGTAGTGTGGTTGTGGGGTATCGGCCTCAGCCTTCCCCGTCTTCCACTCGGCGAAGTCGGATGGGGCTGCCGACTGAACCCCCGACTGTGTCCTCTCAGCCATTGAACACAGTAGTTTTATACTTGCAGTGGTCTGCTGCGGTGTCTGGTTGTGTAGACGTGGGGGTATCGGCCTCAGCCTTCCCTGACTTCAACTCGGCGAAGTTGGAAGTGGCTGCCGGCCGGACCCTCTCTTGTGGTCTCTGCGCTGTCGAGCACCACAGTTGTCATTGGATTCGGATGTTCTTAGTGGGACACTATGAAATCTGTGGCGTTTCCGTCCACTCATTCTGGCCACACGACCAGTTTTGGGGGACCAACGTCTTTTGTGCAGCCTGGACCTTCTGCCCTGCAGAGGTCCGCGGTGACTCTCATGAGTTCCCGCTATGTTGATCCTCGGGGTGTGTCACACCCCTATACACGTCTGCCTTCAGACGTTTCGGCTGCCGCCCGTCGTCCCACGTTGGGTGTTTTGGAGGATCGTGACCCTTTGCTGGTTAAGAGGGTCAGAGGTGAAGCCACTTTGCCGGTTCGTTCCCCTGTCGAACCGGCCAGTACGCTCAGTGAGCTTAGGGAGGCCCTCTCCTTACTCACTCAGGTTCTGTCAAAGAGCCTTCACATTGCTTCCAGCGAGGCAGCGAGTGGTTTCCAGGCGCCCCCTATGGCGCCGCCTCCCGGGATTGGAAACAGGCCACTTTCTGATCCCCCTGGTGTTCCGACACCATGGGAGGCGTCGGCTGGTTTGCCCATGATGGGCTATGTGCCTTCCGACTCAGGGGAAGAGTCAGACATGCTTGATGTCGAGAGCCAGCAGTCTTCGGACTTGGGGGCAGCTCTTGATTTCGTGTTTGGGTTCCTTCCGGATCTCAAACCATCTAACCAGTTGACAGCGTCAGCCAGGCCGCGATAATCGGTCGCACGCCAACAGCCTATTGAGCAACCCGCTTCTGGGCATCTTCGACCGTGCCAGTCGGTACAGTTGGTTGAAGCATTTTCAGCCTTGGACTCTAAGCTAAGTTCCAAGGCTATGAAGGCTCCGTTCTTCACCAGGGTTGACACCTTTTTTGCCTCCGGCGCGTTATCGTTTCTACTATTCTGCCAATCCGTCGGTCTACCAGACTCTGACGGTTTTGGATCAGGACTCCAATTCCCTCGGGCATTCCAAGTCCAAGTCTGCTGTCATTCCGATGACGACTCTGGAGTCCACATTGGGCTTATCGAGAGAGATGCTTGGTATGCTTTCTCCGATCACGTCGTCTCAGCTTTAGCTGCTTATCTGCCCCCAGATAAGTTTGACGAGGTACAGGCTCCTTTGCGTGTGCTGTCCAAGGCGCTCATGCATCTTACTCACACGCATGCCTGTAACACGGCTAATCTGGAATTAGTTCGAAGGGACTCTGTGCTGGACACAGGCCAATCCCTTCCTGAGGAGCAGTGCGCTACTCTTCGATCTGCTTCTTTAGCAGGTCCGCAACTTCTTCATGGTTCTGTGTTGACGGTCCGGGATGACGTCCTATGTCATTCCAAAGATCAGCTGCTGTTTCTTCAGCTTGATCAGCCTTCTAGGGTGGGCACGGGCCGTTCCAAGCCTAACAAGTACCCTCTGCTTCCTCTGCGAAGCAAAGGGGCTGATCCTTCTGCCTCCGCTTCTACTTCTTACTCAAGGGGTAAGGGTAAGCATCGGCAGTCTTGAGGGAAGTCCCAGGATTCTTCATTCAGTAGAGGTGTTTTCGGGGTTCGAAATGAAGGTCCTCACCTCGACTCGTCCCAGGTTGGAGGAAGGATAGCAGAGTTCGAAGACCGTTGGGCCACCATCACATCCGATCCTTGGGTGTTAGATGTTGTTTGGTCCGGGCAGCAAATATCCTTCCGAAGGCACCCCACTCTGTCCAGGGTGCCTCTTCCAACCACAGTTCCTTCAGACATTTTACGTTGGGAACTTTTGTCCACGGAGTTAGACAATCTCCTGACAACGGGGGCGATTGAGGTCATCAAGAACATTAGGTCAGTGGGTTTCTATTCCCGCCTGTTCTTGGTGCCGAAGAATGATGGCCGACTCCGAGTGGTTATCGATCTGAATTTCCTGAACCAGTCTATCATTGCTCCCAAGTTCAGCATGGAGACTTTCAGGTCGGTTCTCCGTTCAATTCACCAGGGAGATTTCGCTTCCAGCTTCGACCTGCGAGACGCTTACTTTCACGTTCCGATTCATTGGGCGTTACGGAAGTATCTCAGGTTCGTTTTTCTGGGGCGAGTTTACCAGTTCAAGGCCATGCCTTTCGGCCTCATCCTGGTTCCTTGGGCCTTCACCAGACTGATGTCGCATGTGATAGCTTTCCATCGCACACAGTCCAAGGTGACTACTTCGGCATATCTGGACGATATCCTCCAGGGGCATTCCAATGCTGCCTTACTGGAGTCGGATGTTGCCACTCTGTTAAGCTTGCTCACGTCGCTAGGTTTCAGAGTCAATGAGGAGAAGTCAGACGTGGTCCCTTCTCAGTCGTTTTATCTTCTGGGGATGGCTTTCCGCACACAATTCAATTTGGTGGCGGTTCCCCAGGGCAAGGCTGTGATTCTCTCAGCTTTTGCTCTGACTCTGTCCCAGTCCACTTCCGTGACGGCTCGGAGTATTCTCCGGCTACTCGTCTGCTGTTCGGTAACGGATCTCATTCCTCTAGGTCGGCTCCGTGTCAGACCTCTCCAACACTTTCTGCTCAGTCGTTGGAGGCCGAATGTAGATTTTCTGGATCTGGTGCTTCAGTTTCCAGAATATCTTTCTCCTCACCTTCTCCTCTGGGCGGATGTCCAGTGGCTTTCGCAGGGTGTTCCGTTGGACTTACCCACGTCCGATCGCGTTCTGACGGCAGATGCCAGCGATCTCGGATGGGGTGCGACGTTGGATCCTCTAGGTCTTTCCATTCACGGGATGTGGGACCAGGATCATGCAGCTCTACACATCAACCAGAAGAAGCTTCTTGCTCTTCTGAGTTTCAGGCAGTGGATCCCTCACCTGTCGAATCACCAGGTCCTTCTGTTGTCCGACCATTCGACGGTGGTTGCTTACATTCGGAACCAGGGCGGCACGCACTCTGTTCCAATATCAGTTCTTTGTGTGAGTAAATTTTACGGGTGCAAAAAAGTGCACTCGCAAATTGTGTTGCAAGTGTGATTTTGTGCAAATCGCACTCGCAAAATTCCCCAAAGTTTCACAACTATGCATGTTTGAGACCGATGTGTTTAAACACAGCTACCGTACTCACCGTGTCGAAGACCATATTCGTGATTAAGCCCACCCCTCGCTTTTTCAGATTTATGAACCAGGGTGCCCTACTCCAGTCAAAGCCACCCCACCCCCACCCCCAAGTATCAAATTGGACTAAAGTTGTTTGAGACGTCAAATTTACAGGCATCAAATGGAAAAACAGGTGACTTGTTGCAACATTGTACTTACCCCGGTATCAAATAGAACTGTAATACTGTATTATGTCTATTTTTGGGTGTTGAGGTTTTTGTGTTGTTAAATTCGTCTTTTGTGTAATACATTATGTCTGTGTTCAGTGTAATAAGTCTTTATTAAAAAATTATATATCCCAAGCAAAATTGACTTGTTTATTTTTTTGTCGACCTCATTTTGGAAGCTGTGACTTGTTTCAAATAAGTGTGCAGACTGCTGTCAATAGTTGTCTGAAACACGCCCACAACATATAGTTTTCACAGTGGTTGAACATCATCACAAAGATACTGATTGAACACTGCCACTTTCGAGCGGTGCACAACTCATTGTGAAAGAACACTGCCACTTTCGAGCGTGCACAACTCACTGTGAAAAACGGGTGTTCAGAAATTAATGAGAAAGTGGTAATTAAAAATAAAAAATAATTACAACTCAGATATTTGAGAATTATATAACAATTTAACCAGCGATATGATATATGACTTATTGGTTTAATAAAACATGCTCATTTATCATTTCATCATGCTCTGCAACATGTGAAGTTATGACTTTCAGTGTAAAATCAATTTTTTGAATGTTGCCAAGGGAGGCAACTATTTTGTTATTCATATTCCGCTGTGTAAATTTTATCTGGTCTTCATATTATGATTTTTTTTTATTGATTTTGTGTGAAGCTATATTTTGTTTATTGGTAATAAATGGACATATTTAAAAAAAACAGCTATTTTTAAACAGACTATGTTTCTCTGTTTTCAAGGGGGTGGTTTGCAGTGTTGATTGACATACTTAACTTACGTCCATTTCTAGCTTCGAGAGTAACATGTACAAAAAATGAAAACAACACCGCATGGTTTTCTGTTTGTTTTATTTATTAAATTGAGAATTAAAACCCGATATTTCAAATCTGAAAATGAAACGTATGTACAAGATAATTATGAGAATTTTTAAAGCAAATTCGGATTAAATTAGCATTGTACTTTCGGTTTCATTTACTGGATGAATGGGGATGTATAATGACATGCGCAGTGAATAAAGGAAACTGGAAATGTTTCAGTTTTCGCTGACAATATCGATTCGGCCCTCTTGCAGAGCGGATGGTGATATGAAGGAGGGGGGGGGGGGGGGGGCATATAACAGCAGTTTTAATTTTGTTTTTGTTTTACCATTAACCAATGGACAATAACAAAATAGATGTCCATTCTGACTTGAAGCGTGGCAATGCTTGTGAGTTGAGTGCAATTAAAGTGAAGTTGAACTGTTTGATGACTTTTTGCGCTCATCTTTTTTAAATTACGGGCGCTTGCGAGCGCAATAGCACCCGTCTCACGCGAATGACTGAATGTACGAATTAGCTCGGGATCTTCTATTGCTCGCTCAGGATGTCCATGCCGGGGTGGCTGTTCGTCACATTCCCGGTCGTCTGAACGTCCTAGCTGACTCCCTGTCTCGTCGGGGCAGGGTCATTTCCACCAGGTGGATGCACCACATGGCTGGTTCCATCGATCTCTTGCGACTCGTTGGAACCATCCGGTGGACACATTTGTGTCCCAGTGTCCAGATGCTCTGGCTTTCGCCGTGGATGCTCTGGCCCTCCTTTGGGATGGTCTTGTCGGCTACACCTTCCTACCGGTTCCGATTCTGCCTCAGGTTCTCACCCAGATATGAACCTGCAGTCGTCGAATCCTTTCGATCACACCCGTCGCTTCCGTGGGTGTGGATCAATCTGCTTCGCTCTCTGTTAGCGGCGGTTCCAGCATGTCTCCCTCTACCTCGCGACTTTCTTTGCCAAAGTCGGCCGAGGAGGTTTTACGTTGACCCGACTTCATTGTGCCTTCGCACATGTCCTTTATCAGGTCCTGCCTCCTCCGTAGTGGTTTTTCGAGACACGCAGTGGAGTTGCTTTTCTTCTTCAAGGAGGCACTCACTCCACTGGTTTAGCCTCTGTGGCTAAGTGGAAGGTTCTTCTGTCGATGGTGTGCGATCACTCTGTTGCTTCTGTCACTCCTTCGATCACACCGCTTGCAGAGTTTCTGGTATATGTTTGTTTCTGGGGGTCTCCAGCAATGGGTACATGTCCATGCTTCGTAGACATTTTTTCATATGTGATACCGTATTGTTTCGACACTCATCCTTGCCTCTCCAAGCTTGTTCAGCTCTTTTCCTTGAAAAGGCCCAGGACTTCGCAGTTTCCTCCAAAATGGTCACTTTCTTGGGCGCTGCTCTGCTTGGGGGTGGGGGGTGTTCACGCCTTCATCCTGGATGAATATGCGTTCTCTCACATGCCAGATCTCTCCTGCATCTATTTCTTGATGGATTTGTCTTGCTATTCGTGCAGCTTCCACCCGTCCAGCTACTAGTGATTGTATTACCAATTGTTTTTTCTGCCACGAGGTGCGTGAATTGTCTTCCTCTTTTAATAACTCGGTCATGTTGTCGGATGACGGATGTTATTCTGGCAGCCTTCTGGAGAAATGCTACATTCTCCTTTTATCTGCGACAGTTGCAGGAGCCGATAGAGGACCTTGGTCCTTGTGGCCCTCCTTCTTCGGCTCAGGCTGTTGTCTATCCCAGCCTTTCAGCTTTTTTCAGGGTCAGTTCCAGCTTTGTGCTGTTACTGCCCTTTCTGTCTGTGCGTCGCACTTCACCATACGCCTCATCTTTCATTGTCTTTTCTAATGTTTGTGATGCTATGGTTTGATAGGCCTAGGGATCTCTTCCTCTGTCCATGGTCCCAGTGCTATTGAGTTATGTGTGGGTTGGTTATGTGATTCCCTCCAGCCTTTTGTCTATTCAGCCTGTAGTAAACAATTGAGGTAGGTTGATAAGAAGTATAAATTTTATAGTAAATTTTCTTTCTTATTATACCTACCAAAATTGTTTACATGGAGGCCCTCCCGTCTTCTTATTCGGGTAAGAATCCTTCCTCCCCGCTGATCACATAACTCCAGTGTTGTTTGGAATCAAAAGAATGACGAATTGACGCATTGCGCACTGTTTTGCGAAAGTCGTGGATTTGTACTATGGGAGAGCGTCCCATACTGGGTGTGCACCGATGGTGCTCGACCCAGTTTTGGCTTATTTTTTCATGGTGTTTTTACACCACTTTTCTTTCCCAAATCTTGGGAAAGATTAAAATAGAGAGTATTTTATCTGAGTTAGGTTCTTCCACTGTAGTGCAAGCCTGTAGTAAACAATTTTGGTAGGTATAATAAGAAAGGAAATTTACTATAAAATTTATACTTCTAACTGTAGGAGGACCACCTCTTCGCTAAATTATGCGGCAAAGTGGAATGTTTTTTCTCGTTGGTGTAAGGATTATTCTATGGACATTTTTTATCCTTCCATTCCAGACATTGCTAATTTTTTGGTCTACTTGTTTGACGAGATCAAACTGCAACCAGTAACCATTAAGGGTTATAGGTCTATGCTATCGGACACATATGCTCATCATGATAGCTTATAGATTGGATCGAATATTTCTTTATCTAAGTCAGTAAAGAACTTTTCGATAAATAGGCCTAGAACTCTTAGGTTAATTCCTAAAAGGTTAATTCCTAAATGGAATTTAGCCTGGGTTCTATTGAAGCTCAAAGAAGCTCCTTTTGAACCTCGTAATACTGTAGACTTCAAATTCTTGTCATATAAGACAGCTTTTCTCTTAGCCTTTGCTTCTGCAAGAAGAGTTAGTGAGCTTCATGCTCTGTCTATTGATGATTCTCATTATCGCAGTGTTGGAAATACTATTACTTTAACTACTAATGTGGGATTTTTGGCTAAGAATCAGGCTCCCAATAAGTATCCTGAGGCTATTGTCATCAAAGCTCTTCTGTCTTCTGATGGCCATAGGCCTTTGCTGTGTCCAGTTAGAGCTATGCGTATTTATAAACACAGATCAGAATTTATCAGAAAGGGCGTAAATGCTTCTTTCTGTCCTTAATTCCTAATAGAAAGGACATATCTATTCATTCTAGATGGATTCAGTTAGTTATTCGTACTGCTTATAAGAATTTATCATCCAATCAGCTGTCCATGCTTAAGATTTCAGCGCATGAAGTTAGGGTGCTGTCAACAACTTGGGCTTATTCTAACAGTATTGCTATTACAGATGTCATGAAGGCTGCTTACTGGTCACAGCCTTCTACCTTCACTAATTTTTACCTTAGAAATATAGAGTCTATTTCTGGCGACCTTAGGTGTTGAGATCCATTATCTGTTGCTCAGAATGTAGTCCACTAAACGATTACAGCTATAATTATGTAGGCTTTCTATCCCAGCAGTGATGCTGTCCTGCTGCCCTCTTCGTTCTGTGGTGATTTGACCCAGAGGAAGGGGGGGGGGGGAGGATGGTGTTCCCTTATATCACCAGCTTTATAGTGAAAAGCAAGGGAATATCTCCTCCTGAGTCAGTAATTCCGAGTCGGTGCTAGGATGGTTTTAAAGTGTAAGGCTAATGTTTATCTCATTTATGTAATATTTTTAAAGTGTAGCTAGATGTGAAGCATTTGTATATGTCACGTGTCATACGAGCGCTAATATACAATCCTCGAACACTTTTAAATGAGAATAAAGAGTCTCATTCTCTGGACTATATTTATTGGCTTTCCTTTAAGAAATTAGTATAATGGGTTATATTGGATGTTAATAGAGATAATAGATGTTATTCGGCTCAATTATTGATTGGTGATGTGTCTGTCTTATTTTTAATAAACAAGAAAGACATATGTAAATCCTTCTCTCCTTTTCTCCTTAAGGGGATTATTCTTTATGCATAATTGAGCCTATTGGATTTTCCTTTATGTCCTAGGCCCTCAGCCTTTTTTTCTATTCAGCTAAGTCTGGGTCATTGGGTACAGTATAAAAATATGAAAAAATTTAAAGTAATTTATATATTTTTTATACTTACCAATGACCCAGACGGGGATGGCCCTCCCATGAGTTGGGGCCTCATACCTCCCCGCTGATTATATAACATTTAGCAGGCACTGGTTGGAAGAATGAGGCTTTGGCGCCAATTTCGGTACTTCCTTGACACTGAGCATGCGCAGTAGGCAAAAGTATGGAGGACCTTATAGGACATCAGTTTTTTTGATTTGGATGCAAATGTTTGGGATTGGGGGGCAAAATTTGTGTTTGACCCTGAATATTTAAGAGTTAGCACCAGCTAAGTCTGGGTCATTGGTACTTATAAAAAAATATATAAATTACTTCAAATTTTTTCATATTCAACCTCTCTAGTGCTAAGAGGAAGACGGTTTCTTATCGACATCTTCAATAAATATACCGTTCCTTGGATCACATTCATTTAAAATGGTTGGAGAAGAGTCCAGAGAGCTCCTCTGCATTTAGATGACCAGGCCGGGGATGAAAATATGTACCTACCTGCAGCATTCAGTATACGCTCGGAAGTGATGGAATGTGCTATTTCATCCAATGGAGAGAATCTGGACGCGATGTCCTACGCAGATCACCTCACCAGAGCTATAGCATAACGTCTTAATGGGAAGGAATTTGAGGATGTTGTTCCTCGCTTAGAGTTCTTCCCAGGGCCATCATGTATGCCACGTACAACTCCGTCCTGACAGTGGCAAATTTGGAGTAGATCAGATGTGAGGCTGCCCTTGCGTCGTCATCACTTATAGATGACAAGGTGAAAAGCTCTCTCCGAGTCGCTCCGGTCTCCGGATATACTCTGTTTGACTACAAGCTTTCGTTAGACTATGAACAGGCTACAAGAAAGCTTCCAGTACACTGCTGCTGAACTCTGTGCCTCAACAACATGCTTCAGCAGACCGGGGTAAGCAAGGCCGTTCCTCTTAAATCAGCTAAGGGAACTCCTCACAAGGGTACAATAAGCCCTCTTATACTTACTTTGGAGGTTGTCAGTATAGCGACTCAGGAAAGGGGTGCAGGTCTGATCCAGACTATATGTCAGACGACCCTAAGCCGACGAGATGGGGTTCTTCACGGGGAGGACCTAGTTTCTCCTTCCGTAAGCCTTGTTAGTCATACAGGTGATGAATAAGACCTCTATTGCTTACCAGCTGATGGAAGGTTATCATCACGAAAAATTGGATTTATGTCAAGGAAGATCAGTGGGTAAAAGTGTTGTCTCGGAAGGCCTACAGCTATGATTCCAAACAAAACCCCCACTTACAGGATGTCAATGTTGGACAAATCTTCCGGCGAATCCTTTCAAAAGTGAGTCGCTCCTAGTGGAGGTACAGGCTCTCTTATGGAAGGAAGCAATAGAGATCATCGAGAATAAACTTCTGTTGCTTTCCACTTAGCAGAAAATTATCAACCTCGCAAAAAGTGGATGAAAATTGCGGAAGATCAGTGGATGAGAATGTAGTCTCGGCAGGCCTGCGGCAATAAGTCTGAGCAAAGCTCCACTTAAACAAGTTCGTGTTGGGCATATCTTCCTTGTCATTCCCCACCTTGCACGACGATGCTTGTAAGTCTCTGTTCAGTGTGCTTTCAAAGTCGCTAGTTACACCAAGCTATCTGTCTTCACGGAGAGGAAGACTTCTAGCTGCATTAGCCATTCTCTGACTGCTGTCTTTTGGGAATAAAACCAATAAAGGTACAGTGCTTTTCGGTTTGTTTTCCTAGGTGTCATAGACTTCAGTCTTATTGTTTACACCATAGTAGCCTAGCTAGAATCATGAGCGAGATTGTTTCAGTAATTGTACAGTGACATAACTGAATTTATTTTCTCTTGGGTCTGCTGTCTCTTTGGGAATTTAGGGCTGTTAAAAAGTGGCTCTTCATTCCCTACTATGCGTGACGATAGTTGTAAGTCTCCGTTCAGTGAGACTTCAAGGTCGCAACTTACACAGATATATCTGTCTTCACGGAGATGAAGACATAAGCTACGGCTAGCATTGTAAATCTCCTTAGTGAGCTTCTAAGGTCACAGTTATAACCCTTTTATTGTCTTCGCGTATAGGAAGACCTTTAGTTGCTTCAGCTGGACTGAGATTGTTGTCCTATCGTGCATGATACCGTATGTTAGCGGAGGTTATTCACTTCCTATCAGTTTGGTTTGGTGTTAGTTATATGAGGCTATAACCTCTATTAATGACGCCATATTTACCAGTGTGATTATGTCAATACAATGTATTTGTTCATCATGTCCCTTTCCGTCCTTAGTGGCATTATGGAGTCGGTCAGATGTGAGGGAGCCCTGCGGTTCCTATTCTATTTGATGACTAACACAAGAGCGATTCAAGTAATGCGGGTGAGGGGGGTTTGATATGAATTTTCCATCGAACCCCTCCCCCCTGTCAATGTGTTAAAGAGGTGATTATAGGGCAGGATGTAATTTTCTTTCCGTAAGCCTCGTATGCATTTAGTATATACATGCCTTTCATGGCTTCTCGATTGACGGCTGGGTCGTGTTCTAATGCCGACCTCAGTGGCACATCCACTTTTTAGTTGGTTTGTTTTCTGTGGTTGTTCATTTATAAGTCATATACAAGCATATGATTCTTTATCAATAAAATTGCTAGCCTTCGTGTACATGTATGGCTGACATGTTGGTTATCTGGGCGACATTCTCGAATGTGGCAATTAGTCCACTCTGAAAAGTTTCGCTCAGAGCGGTCTGGCCTTTCTTACAATGCATGAGTTTATTTCTCAGTTAACTGCATATTAGCGTTGTATTATTCATTCAATGTCCTGGTTACACTTGTATCATTCGGTCATACTGTGGTTACAGACAAAATTCAGATGAGTACATGCGGGATTTCTTTGCTCGCGTGCATAATATGTGTATTATTAGGCAGACACATTATTGACAGATTAATTAATTCTTGCTTTGCTTATTGAGCTCATAAGAATTTTGGAGCTATTTGGATCAGTTATGGAACTGCCAATAGGAGGTCTATGCATATGTTCTCATTTTTTGGCATCATTATTCAGAGTAATAAATTTCTTCTCCGAACAGTCATTGGTTGTTACGGACCTAGGAAACATTGAATTATTTCAGGGACGGGCCATGTTAATTATAGCTTGTTCCATGTTCTAATCCAGGTTTCTATGAGATACAGTACACATTCTTGTATATTTGCACGTGTCAATAGGAGTGTTATTATTGGAATTAATTGTACACTTGAATGGGGTCGCCTGTTGGTTGCTTTAGAAGTGTGTTTCCTCTTTAGATACTTTCCTTAGGGATTTATTTATTTATTTATTTATTTATTTATTTATTTATTTATTGGTGTTTAAGGTCATATACTTATGCACAATGGCTAATCATGACCGTGACAGTTTTACGGGTAGAGGAAGCCGGAGTACCCGGAGAGAACCACTGGGCAATGACGAGCAGCTGCCAGCTCCCCAACATCGTAACTCCACACTGCAGCACAGGCAGGGTTAGATTGGTTGGTACCATCGACGTGCATTACACCTTAGTACATGGCGTCATCGTGCCCCCATGTGGACAATTGGGGTGAAGTGCCTTGCCCAAGGACACAACATGGGAGTCCGAATCAATCGCTCAGACGTTAGGGATTATATTGGACAAGTGTACGGTTGTACTCATTATTCACCAGTTTTCATCCTATCTACGTAATCCATCTCTGGTATATGGTAGAAGCGTGTGCAACTAATTACTGGGATTGCCACGATAGCCTTGGCTTCTGAAGTAGCGCTAAGCACCAATAATTAATAATTAATATTTGGGTGCCTGTTGGACGAATATATATTGGTTAATTGGTACTGCTTTTCACTGATTCCAGAGTGCTCCCCTCTTTGTTTTGAAGAATGTTCCTTCAAAAAAAAAGGGTGGGGGGTGAATTTTTGTAAATCTCCTCCTGCATGATGAGTGTATATACTATCTGATCCAAAATACAACTTGTTTATTAGTCCCCTACAGGAACCGTAAGGGGACTATAGGATTGCACTCCGTCCGTCTGTCCGTCCATCTGTCCATCTGTCTGTCTGTCTGTTTTTATGTTACCACCTCTCCCTCCAACATGCTTTAAGCTTTCATATTTGGTACATGGATAAATGGTTCTGAGGAGATAATGCATGCTCAAAATTCTTTTTTTCAGAATCCAAGATGGTGGAATTGCGGCCATTTTTGTTGTGTTTTTTTAAGCTTTTTTTCTCTATTTTCATGTTACCACCCCTCCCTCCAATATGGTTCAAGCTACACTTTGCATATTTGGCACATGGATAGAGGGTTGGGAGGGGATGATGCACGTTCAATATTTTTTTTTTCAAAATTCAAGGTGGCGCCATGGCAGCCATTTTTGTTGTGTTTTTTAAGCTTTTTTCTCTATTTTATGCTACCACCCCTCCCTCCAACATGGTTAAAGCTACACCTTTCATATATGGTACATGGATAAAGGGTTGTGAGGGGATTATGCACGCTCAATATTTTTTTTTTTAAATCTAAGATCTGTCTGTCCGGGTGAACATTGGGGGTTTAGGGACTATTATTATTAGTGGCTACCTCCAAATTAATGTAGTGTTAGGGTTAGGAGTGGGGTGGGGTGGGGTGGGTTGGGATTAGGGGTAGCCCCAGAGTAGGGATTAAGGTGTGGGGGAGGGGGTAGGTCCCAGGGGGTGGTTACAGTTGGGGTCAGGGGTGGGGTTTTAGTTTTAGTAGCCCCTAAACCAAAAAATATCCCCCAATCCTATTGGTCTGGCTAGGGTGAGGTTAGGGTCAGGGGTGGGGTGGGGTGGTGTTAGGGGTAGCCCCAGAGTAGGGCTTAAGGCTGGGGGTAGGTCCCGGGGTGGGGTGGGTGGGGGTTAGGGTCAGGGGAGGGGTTTTAGGGGTAGGGTAGGGTAGGGTTAGGGTGTGGTTTTTGGGTGGAGGGGTGGGGTTAGGGTTAACTATAAGTTCTAGGGTGGAGGGGGTGGGGTTCTGGGTAAAATAAGGTTTTGGACTCACAAATTGTTTTTTTGGTAGCCCACAAACCCGAAATGTTGGATCGTCCATCTGTTCGTCTGTCTGTCTGTTTTTATGTTACCACCTCTCCCTCCAACATGCTTTAAGCTACACCTTTCATATTTGGTTCATGGATAAATGGTTCTGAGGGGATGATGCACGCTCAATATCTTTTTTTCAAAATCCACAATGGCGAAATGGCGGCCATTTTTGATGTGTTTTTAAGCTTTTTTTTCTCTATTTTTATGTTACCACCCCTCCCTCCAACATGGTTCAAGCTACACTTCGCATATTTGGCAAAATGTAGCTTGAACCATATTTGGATAGACGGTTGGGAGGAGATGATGCACGTTCAATATTTTTATTTTAAAAATCCAAGATGACGTCATAGCGGCAATTTTTGTTGTTTTTTTTAAGCTTTTTTCTCTATTTTATGTTACCACCCCTCTCTCCAACATGGTTCAAGCTACACATTTCATATTTGGCACATGGATAGAGGGTTGTAATGGGATGAAGCACGTTCAATATTTTTTTTTCAAAATTCAAGATGGTGCCATGGCAGCCATTTCTGTTGTGTGTCAGTAACTTGATGCTTTCTGTAACACAAATGCGTATACCAATTGAATCATTATAAAATACCTTAAATGAAGGAAAATGTTTTATTATCTTCCTTTTTAGCTTGACTTGACAAAGTCAAGATAAGCTATTGCCATCACACATGTGGAAGTCTGTTTGTCTGTGAGTCTGGTCACATTTTCCTTTAGCAGTTCTTGTCTGATCGTCAAAAAATTTCATATGCAGGTTTGGGGTCATGTCTAGATGAGAACGTCCCCTTTTAGTCGCGATCGGTCAACCGGTATGGCTGCCGAGCCCAAAACCCGAAAACCATTAGCACAGTCTACAGGTCGTATTTATGAAGGAATTTCATTGTAACTTGGTAGGATGCCTCTGTATAATGCCTAGATGAGAACGTCTCCTTTTGGGCATGATCTGTCAACCGTAATGGCTGCCCAAGCCCCATGGCTACAGGTGCCCGAAGCCTGAAAACCTTGAGCACAGTCTGCAGGTCATATTTATGAAGGAAATTCATTGTAACTTCGTAGGATCACTCCAGATGATGCCCAGATGAGATTGTCCCCTTTGGTTGCGATCATTCAACCTTGGTGGCTGCCTGAGCCCAAAGCCCGAAAACCTTTAGCACAGTCTACAGGTCATATTTATTGTGGAATTTCATTGTAACTTGGTGGGTTGACTTCATATAATGTCTAGATGAGAAAGTCCCCTTTTGGACGTGATTGGGCAACTGTGTCGGCTACAGGGGCCCGAAGCCCGAAAACCTTTAGCACAGTCTACAGGTCATATATATGAAGGGATTTCATTGTAACTTGGTAGGATGACTTCAAATAATGTCTAGATGAGAACGTCCCATTTTGATCGCGATCATTCAGCCTTGATGGGTGCCCTAGCCCAAAAAACCTTTAGCATAGGCAAAAGGTCATATTTATGGAAGGATTTCATTGTAACCTGTTAGGTTGACTCCATATAATGCCTAGATGATGACATCCCCTTTTGGTCGTGATTGGTCAGCTGTGATGGCCGAAGCCCGAAAACCTTGAACACAGTCTACAGGTCATATTTATGAAGGGATTTCATTGTAACTTTGTAGGATCACTCCAGATGATGCCCAGATGAGATTGTCCCCTTTGGTTGCAATCATTCAACCATGATGGCTGCCCGAACCCGAAGCCCAAAAACCTTTAGCACAGTCTACAGGTCATATTTATGAAGGGATTTCATTGTAACTTGGTAGGTTGACTTCATATAATGTCTAGATGAGAACGTCCTCTTTTGGACACGATTGGGCAACTGTGACAGCTACAGGGGCCCAAAGCCCGAAAACCTTTACAACAGTCTACAAGTCATAATTATGAAGGGATTTCATTGTAGCTTGGTAGGATGACTCCAAATAATGTCTAGATGAGAACATCCCCTTTTGGTCGTGATCATTCAGCCTTTATGGCTGCCCGAGCCCAAAGACCTTTAGCATACTCTATAGGTCGTATTTATGGAAGGATTTCAGTGCAACTTGTTAGGTTGACTCTATATAATGCCTAGATGATGACATCCCCTTTTGGTCGTGATTGGTCAACTGTGATGGCTACAGGTGCCCGAAGCCCAAAAATCTTGAGCACAGTCTACAGGTCATATTTATGAAGGGATTTCATTGTAACTTCGTAGGATCACTACAGATGATGCCCAGATGAGAATATCCCCATTTGGTTGCGATCATTCAACCATGATGGCTGCCCGAGCCTGAAGCCCGAATACCTTTAGCACAGTCTATAGGTCATATTTATGAAGGGATTTCATTGTAACTTGGTAGGTTTAACTTCATATAATGTCTAGATGAGAACGTCCCCTTTTGGACACGATTGGGCAACTGTGACAGCTATAGGGGCCCGAAGTCTGAAAACCTTAAGAACAGTCTACAGGTCATAATTATGAAGGGATTTCATTGTAGCTTGGTAGGATGACTCCAAATATTGTCTAGATGAGGAAGTCCCCTTTTGGTTCCAATCATTCAGCTTTGATGGGTGCCCGAGCCCAAAAACCTTTAGCATAGTCTATAGGTCGTATTTGTGGAAGGATTTCATTGTAACTTGTTAGGTTGACTCCATATAATGCCTAGATGATGACATCCCCTTTTGGTCGTGGTTGGTCAACTGTCATGGCTACAGATGCTCGAGGGGGCGCGGTGGCTCAGTTGGTAGAGGCGCAGGCTGCAAGCCGAGAGGTCCTCGGTTCAAATCCCACTTGCGGCAATCGCATTGTGTTCTTGGGCAAGACACTTCACCCCCATTGCCCACGTGGGGGCACGGTGACGTTGTGTACTAAGGTGTACTGCACGTCGATAGTGCACCTGTCTTCAACCAATGCCAACCCTGCTTGTGTGAAGTTGGTATGTTGGGGAGCTGACAGTTGCTCGGTGGTTCTCTCCGGGTACTCCGGCTTCCTCCACCCGTAAAACTGTCACGGTCATGGTTAGCCATTGTGCAGAAATATGTGACCTTAAACACCAATAAATAAATAAATAATACAGATGCTCGAAGCCCGAAAATCTTGAGCACAGTCTTCAGGTCATATTTATGAAGGGATTTCATTGTAACTTCGTAGGATCACTCCAGATGATGCCCAGATGAGAATGTCCCCTTTTGGTTGCGATCATTCAACCATGATGGCTGCCCGAGCCCAAAGCCCAAAAACCTTTAGCACAGTCTACAGGTCATATTTATGAAGGGATTTCATTGTAACTTGGTAGGTTGACTTCATATAATGTCTAGATGAGACCGTCCCCCTTTGGACGCAATTGGGAAACTGACAGCTACAGGGGCCTGGAGCCCGAAAACCTTTAGCACAGTCTACAGGCCATATTTATGAAGGGATTTCAATGTAACTTGATAGGATGACTCGTTTTGGAATAATTTCACTGTAACTTGTTAACTTTCTTTGATATACGTTAACTGTGAGAGCCACATACATTAACTGTGAGGTCATATTAACCCATCCCTCAGCTCTTTAGTACAGTGTACACCTCATATTATTTTTATCAAAAACAGCATACAGGGAACAGAAATGAACATATTCCCAATTATCACAATTCTTGTCTTATTTCATAATCCTTTCATAAACATTGAACATTATCCTTTTCATCAAACACAACACACAAGTTAAGCTACATAGTCATTGACACTTTCATTTGGTATTACCAAAAGTAAGATTTCATCACCTTTCCCTTCATTTAAGGTTATTATAATGATTGGACCGGTCCTGGCAAAAATACTGCACCACCGAGAGCTGGACTCAGCCTTCTTTTCTCTGGACTGGACTGTTACTGGCAGTCTTTGTACTTCTTACTCTACTAACCTGAAATGCAGAGATGCTTATATACTCAAGTGTCTTATGTGACAAAAACACCTTATGTCACAAAAGCACCATAGGGGACTAATACCACCTCGGTGGTCAAACACTTGTTATTTATATATAGCGTATGTTTGTGGGAGTTAGTCTTTGGCTCTCAAATACGCCATCCTAATTTATGGGGCTTAGTCTGGACTAACCTTATCAATTGGGGGCTTGTTACACCCAAATAGCTTAATCTTTCATGCTAAGAATATGGAATTACTTGGCTATGGCACCATATTTATGATATGACTTCTCTATTATTGTATAGAGAGACATACATGTAATTCCTTTTAAATTTAATTTCCTTTCACCTTGTAATGCAGGCTTAGGAGCTATATTTGTTCTGCTAATTGTTAAGTCCTAGGCCCTCCACCTTTTTACGATTCAGCTAGTCTGGGCCATTGGTTGTCATATAAAAATATGATAAATTTAAAGTAATTTGTATAGTTTTTATACTTACCAATGGCCCAGACGAGTATGGCCCTCCCATGAGTGGGCACTCATACCTCCCCACTGAGTTATTATTAGTATGCTCATCTACAAAGAATGATGTTGGTGCCAATACCGGTCTCTTCCTGACCATTGCGCATGCACAGAGAGTAAAAGTATGAAGGGCCAAATAGGTCTTTTAATTTTCGGTTTTGTATGCAAATTTTGGGGATTGGGGGGTTCAAAATTTGTGTTTGGCCCTTGATAATATCGAGTTTGCACCAGCTAGTCTGGGCTATTGGTAAGTATAAAAAATATACAAATTACTTAAAATTTATCATTTTTCTGTGTGCCTGGTATTTATATAATGTACATTTGGCAAATGACTGTCATGGTGCTGATGAATGTCTTGGCAAATGATAAAGACAAACTAGTACTGGATGTGTTGGTAAATGATTGGTGAATATAAATTCTGAATCATCTATTGTGATGTTAAAGTGGTGAATTATGCCGCCGAATGGTATGACATGAAAATAGGTGCCACAAATGGGCTTTAAAAAAATATATATATACATGGCTTTGAAGCAAGTATTATATATATTAATTATGAGATCATCAGGACTATCTTTTTACTTCATCTGAAGTTCAACTTGACCTTAACTAATCTTCTTCTTTCACCCTGCATTGATCGTCCAGTGGGACTACAAATAAATTTTTTGCAAAGACGGCTGGGCAAAATACCCATTCCCTTTGATGAACTCATTCATTTCATGTTTATCAGCTTATTTGGATCTGCACCAGAGGTAGGGATGAAAGTTTTACGGAATTTGAACTAAGTTCATTTGTGTACTAAATGCTGATTGGACAGTAATTTTCAATTATTGAAATTGTGTGAGAGTTTAACCAATGGAATTTCTTGTTTCTTGTGTGTATTCAGTGCTCAATGAAGACCACGCTTTTCAAAGTAAACAATGGAATTGAAAGGACAGGAGGATATATCACTTATTGATGAAGGAATCAAAAATAAGTTTCGTTGGGGGCTGGTTATAAGAAAAGGATTCTAATAATGACTTTCTCTCTGACTTGATAAGGAAGATAAATCACACTGGAAGAGTGAAGTGTTTTTGGTGTGCAAAAGAAATTGACTATGGAAATGATGGCAAAAAAGCATTAAAACAACATGCGGAAATGATAGTACATATCAGAAAATGTTTGACATAAATCCAAATCAATCACTGCCATCAACATTTTTCAGTTTCAGGTAAACAGATGTGTGAATCAATCTCAGAGCATCTGCAACCCTAGAGCGGCCCCTGGACCCCAGCCTATGTTAGTCGTGCTTGCCTCGCTTTGCTCGGCAATTTACACTTTCCACTATTTTTGACATCTGCCACTTTCATCTCTGACAAGAGGCAAAACTCTGTAAAAACTTGTGAACCATTTCCTTGGCATACCCAACAGCTCACTTCTCTCATCTGATCAGATTGAAATTTCATATGTAGGCTTGGAAATGACCTCTGGATGTGAGCTATAGAGTTTCATATGCTTTTTCAACATCTTCATGAGCCATGATCATTCATCACATTTTGATAAGAAATGGCCATTGTTGCAGCCATTTTGGATTTTGCCTATTATTTCATGGCAATTCTGTATGCATATTCTAGGGTTTATATACTGTACTGACCCCCCTCTGAGCCCAGGGGGTGCTTGCAGTAGAAAAATAAAAAAGTGGGGGTGGGCTTCAGGACAAGTAATCAAGTCTGCAAGTCAAATCGGTGTGCATCGGGATGGGAAATGACTAATGTTCCTTTGGGTATGATACGTTTTTGTAGAAAGTCACCTAAGAACCAGAGTATATACCTAAATAAAAAATATCCACCCAATTATCTGAAACATATTTGTCAACTGTTTTAATAAGTGATGAGTTTAAAATGCTGAACAAATTGAACATCACCTTGATGTTTTGACAACTGCAGACCATGCTGTCAAGCCATATTTTTATACTGTATACTAATGGCCCAGACTTAGCTGGTGCTAACTCAAATTATCTAGGGCCAAACACAAATTTTGCCCCCCAATCCCCAAAATTTGCATGCAAAATCGAAAATTAGAAGTCCTATCTGGCCCTCCATACATTTACTCTCCGCGCATGCACAGACACCAGGAAGTCACCAAAACAGGCGCAAACATCATTCTTTGTTTGGCCCTTCAGTCAGATAACATCAAACTGAGTTCTGTGTTTTAAATCTCAGTTTCAATGATGCCAGACACAAATCAATGGTTAATTTGGTGGATCCAAGGACACAACTGGATGAAGGAAGGAAGAAACGGTGGTTTGAAACGTTCAGGGCTGTAATTTTATAATATTTATAAAAATTAGTTCATGTTCTCCAATTTCGGGACATGGGCCTGACTTCATCATTGATTGATAATGATTTTTCCACGGTTTGTTAAGTATTCTTTCCCTAATCTCCCTCGATCCCCCCCCACCCCCCCCCCCACCCCCACACCCCCTCAGTTAAACTCCCAAGCTTTTTGGCTTGTTTATTGAAATTTTATTATAAAATTTCTTAGGAGTTTAACGTATTATACAGAAGATTATTCTGTACATCCCCATGGTTACGCCTCACCCTTGGGGTATTTAGGCATTTTGGTCATGCATCATACATCCGATGTATAGTTTTTTCTTCTGCTGAATATCTTGCTTTACATTGAATAGTTTTATTTCTGTTACTGACTTCAGGCCGTGTTGCCTGGGGTCTTGTTTCCGGTTTTTATTTTGAAGTTGTTTACATTGACATTACTTTATTTGTATAGGTAGTTTCCTATTATTTTTAGGGAAACTACAGTTATAAGTAACATAAAATATTGCGGTAGTGTGGCAGTTAATTTTTTGGATATTATTATCATTTTGTCCACACTTAGGCTCTTTTGGGCTCCTCGTTCCCTTTGGGAACTTGGGCTCTTATATATGAAAAAAAAAAATTTCAAAAAATTTATTATTTTTTGAACATTTTTTTTCTTTTGGGTGTATTTATTGCATCAATTATATATTTTAATGTTATCTTACATTATGTAGATTTGGAGGTGGTACAATCGACTTATTTTAGCTTTTTTAGGTAATAATATTTATCAAATAGCAGAGCAAATATGAGGGAGCCTTTCCTCTATTTACAGGGTCGTTGTCTTGCTTTTTGTCGATGTTCTACCACTAATTCTTGCACCATGTGTCAGATTTTGACAACGTTGGTGACGGGTGTCATGGTTTGTTGTTAGGCGAGTGGACACCAGCGGTACTCTCGCTGCGAGGAAAGGAATTTTGTGGACATTTGTACCTTTTTAAAAAAATTCTTTCCAGGCCTATTTATCACATATATCTCTGTCTTAACAGTTGTTAAGTGGGAGCTATTCTGATGTGACAAAGCCTTGCGTCGTCATCTTTAATATTTGACAAGGTGGAAAACTTGCTACAGGTCACTTTAGTTTTCCAGACACTAAGTCTTTAACGGTAAGCTTTCATTAATGTAGGATTAAGCTACAAGAAAGCATCAATACTCGGCTCTTTAAGTTGGGGTCTAATCGACCAACACCAGCAGAAAGAGTAGGAGAGGTTTCCTAGACTCATATCGCCTATAAGGACTCATAGCGAAGGTATAGGTATCCCTCCTATATATTACTTTAGGGATTGATTATGCAACCACTTGGATAGGGGGTTTAGGTCTGTTTGAGTTTACTGATCAGACACCCCTGAGCCGGTGGCTTGAAACTCTTATAGAGCTCGGTCCGACCAATAATTAACTGGAACTGGATAACGTGTTTATCATGGCTCTAAAGGTTATTTAGGATAATCATTCAGTTGAAAAAGCGAGCGTTTGAATGTTCGACTCTGTGGCTATTATAGTTCTTAAGATCACTTGAAGAATGAACTAGATAATGTCTCATGGGATGAATGATAGGACACACGTATCCTACAATTCATTTTCAACAAGCTGGCTCGTTTGTTTTTTCATCGACCGAATTAGCCAGTTGTTAAGCTCGCTTTTGTCTTCTATCAGACACATTAACAGCGAAAGATTTTATGTGTCAGATGGGATTGTGCGGAGCGGTTACGAATGTTATTTCGATGGATCGCTTACGCACATGTCGCCTCCAGTTATTCTTAACTGGAGTGGGAAGACGTTTTTCGCTCAGGACCTGTGTTGTTTTAACGGTCTAGTAAACATAAGGTCAAGTTTGGGCAGATATTGAGTGGTTTAGCAGCTACCAGATTCGGTTTTCTCAATTATGCCGGGCGTGAGTTCATAATTGGGTTACAACCCTGAGTCATACAGACTCTATATGCAGGGTTCTTGGAACCCTCAGTTCTTGGAGATCACATATTCATCAAGAATGATGTCTTATTGTTTACGCTACATCATTGGATTATATTATTAGCGAACATGCATGTGGGATCGCTCCAGGATAGTTAAGTTTGCGACGCATAGGAACAACAGTTTCCTTTATTTGTGTCACCAGTGTTAGACTTTTGAGTGCATACAGTTGACGTCCAACCGTTTTCAGGGGAATTAATGGTAGGATAAGTGTATCCTTCAATTCATTTGATTCAGTAGATTACGTTAAGATTTAATAATCTCAGTGTGATTCCTACTAATAACATATCTGTCATCACAATATCCTTCTATCACTTTTCTAAAGTGCCTGTTATTGAACATTTGCCAGAAGCTTCCTCCACGAGAGGACCATCTTCAGGCAAAGTTTTGTTCTTCACGTCATTCTCCGTCCATAGTGGCATAAGGGAGTCTGTTAGACATGAGGGAGCCTTTGGGGTTCCTATATTTTTGCTGTCTAGACCAGCAATGATTAAATAATGTGGGTGAGGAGGTTTCGACATGACTTCGAATCCCCCCCCCCCCCCCCCCCACACTCACACTCTGTCTTGTATATATATCTTTATACATACATACTATGCTTTTGGGGGCATGTTGAATGGTGCCTTCATAGGCATATACGTAGTTTTCGTTGCATTAGTTTCTGGTGTTATTTTCTGATTTCTGATATACAAGCACTTATTAAATCATCATAATTGCTGCTATTTGAGTTCATAGGTGGCTGCATAACCAGTTAGTGGTTTTTAGATGATTACATGCTGGATTTTAATGCACTCGTGCAATATTTTATTAGGCTATCGCTTTGGTGGACCTTAAAATTATTATATATTTTGGGGGCGGTCCGTGTTGGAGCCTGTTAATCATATCTACCTCCATTTCTAGATCCTGGTCTCTATTTTGTCGGTTCTCAAATCACATATTCTCATGTGCTTATAGTTGTAGATATCAGACAGTACACATTGGAGAGTGTTCTTACTGGATTTTTGTGTCGCCGCCCCACGAAGTGGGGAGCGACATATAGGGATTACTTTTGTCGTCTTGCGTCGCCCGCGTCGTCCGCGTCACACTTTGTCTTATCCGCCACTCCTCCTTAACCTATGAATGGATTTTGATGAAACTTTCAGTGATTCTTTATCACATAATGGCATTGTGCACCTCCTATTTTATTTTTTGATCCGCTGTATTTTTCCAGAGTTATGCCCCTTTTCCACTTAGAATTCTGTCATCCGCGTCACACTTTCTCTTATCCGCCACTCCTCTTTAACCTATGAATGGATTTTGATGAAACTTTCAGTGATTCTTTATCACATAATGGCATTGTGCACCTCCTATTTTATTTTTTGATCCGCTGTATTTTTTCCAGAGTTATGCCCCTTTTCCACTTAGAATTCTGTCTGAAATGCCAGGCGACACATGTCTTCCATGGAAGACTCACATCTAAGTATTGTACAGGGGCTGCCTGTGGATGATCTTTGAAGTGTGTTTTCTCTGCAGAGATTGTTCAATGTATCTCGTTTTAATATGTGTATGTTATTTTTTATATCACTGATTTTGTCGTACCTGTATACGCTGTCTGTAGTGCATATTTTGTAGCGGACAATATTATTTACCAATATCGTCGCTATATCCTTGGCTTGTGAAGTGGCATTAAGCACCATTTATTATTCATGAATTAATTTCTGAGTGCCTGATCGATATTTATTTATATTGTTTCCTGGTACCGCTTTTTGATTCCAGAGCTCTCTCCTCTTTCTTTTGAAGATATGTTAAAAAAAGGGTGGTGGGGAGGCTTTTTCTCCACTTCTCTGGCTTATTGGGTATGTAACTATGAAGGAAGCTGTTTTATCCGTACTATATTCAGCATTCAGCTGTAGTGTTATTGTATGGCATAGGTTTATGGGCAATTTTCTCTCATTCTCAAATATGCCATCCTAATTTTTGGGGCTTAGTCCAGTCTAGCCTTAAAAATTGTGAACTCGTTACATCCTAATTAGCATGATATCATGCTCAGATTTAGGATTTACATAATTGGGATCCATATTAGGATATGTCTCCTCTATTATGGTATAAGAGACATACGTGTAAATTCTAATTATTCTAATTTCCTTCATCATGGATTGAAGGATTTGATCTATGTTGATCAACTATTTTGGAAGTTCTAGGCCCTCCACCTTTTTACGATTCACATAAGTCTGGGCTATTGGTATACAATATAAAAATATGAAAAAATTTAAAGTAATTTATATTTTTTTTATACTTACCAATGGCCCAGACAGGAATGGCCCTCCCATGAGTGGCCAGTACTGGGCACTCATACCTTCCCACTGAATTATTATATTATAATCTTTTTTACAAAGAATGATGTTGGCACCAGTTTTGGTGACTTCCTGGCGTCTGTGCATGCGTGGAGAGTAAATGTATGGAGGGCCAGATAGGACTTCTAATTTTTGGTTTTGCATGCAAATTTTGGGGATTGGGGGACAAAATTTGTGTTTGGCCCTAGATAATTTGAGTTAGCACCAGCTAAGTCTGGGCCATTGGTAAGTATAAAAAATATATAAATTACTTTAAATTTTTTCATATTCGAGTGTCACATGCTTTGATTGTTATCATTAGCTCAACTTTGACGAAGCCAAATTTGAGGTATTGTCATGGTCCATTTGTCTGTCTGTCTGTCGTACTGTCAACACAGCTCGGGCTAGAGGCCGCATTCATGAACCGATCTTTACGAAACTTCTTGGGTACCTTTGTTATCACTGTGTGACGAGAACAAGTGTTTGGGGGTCCAGTCCAAAATTCAAGATGGCCGCTGGCAGCCATTTTGTACAAAATTAGGTGCAATCAGATTTTTGCGCAGAACTTCCATATGAATGCTCTGATTTGAATAATTTTTTGTATGATTGTTTAGTACCATGGGATACATCACATATAATACAGATTTTTTTTCTCGCGCGTAAATTATGCAAATTAGGCTAACTTTGATTTATTTAGTGTTACTTTCAGCACTGTAAGTGAAATGCCAATACAGCTCGGGCTATAGGCTGTATTTATGAACCGATCTTTACGAAACTTCTTGGGTACTTTTGTTATCACCGTGGGATGAGAACAAGTGTTTTGGGGTCTGGTCTGAAATTCAAGATGGCCGCTGGCAGCCATTTTGTACAAAATTAGGTGCAATCAGATTTTTGCACAGAACTTCCATATGAAAGCACTGATCTGAATAATTTTTAGCTCAACTTTGGCGAAGCCAAATTTGAGCTTTTGTCATGGCCTGTCGTCTGTCTGTCCATCTGTCCGTACGTCAACAATTGGATACGGCTCGGGCTAGAGGCCGTATTTATGAACCGATCTTTACGAAACTTCTTGGGTACCTTTGTTATGACCGTGGGACGAGAACGAGTGTTTTTGGGTCCGGTCTGAAATTCAAGATGGCTGCCAGCCGCCATTTTGTACCAACGATGCAGAAATCTGTTTTTTGCACAGAACTTCCATATGAAAGCGCTGATTTGACTAATTTTTTGTATGAATGTTTAGTACCATGGGATACATCACATATAATACAAGTTTTTTTCTTGTACGTAAATTATGCAAATTAGACTAACTTTGATGTATTTAGTGTTACTTTCAGCACTGTCAGTGCAAATGCCAATATGGCTCGGGCTAGAGGCCGCATTTATGAACCGATCTTTACGAAACTTCTTGGGTACCTTTGGTATCACCGTGGGTCGAGAACGAGTGTTTTGGGGTGCGGTCCGAAATTCAAGATGGACGATGGCAGCCATTTTGTTCAAAATTAGGGGCAGTCAGATTTTTGCGCAGAACTTCCACATGAAAACTCTGATTTGAATAATTTTTTTGTATGAATGTTTAGTACCATGGGATACATCACATAAAATACGGGTTTTTTTCTCGTGCAGAAATTATGCAAATTAGATGAACTTAGATTTTTTCAGTGCTACTTACACACAGTAAGTACACATGTCAATACGGCTCGGGCTAGAGGCTGTATTTATCAACCGATCTTCACAAAACTTCTTGGGTACCTTTGTTATCACCTTGGGATGAGAACGAGTGTTTCTGAGTGCGGTCCAAAATTCAAGATGGCTGCCAGTGGCCATTTTGTACCGAAATTAGGTCTTGTCAGTTTTTTGTACACAACTTCTATACGTCTCAGGCTAGAGGCCGTATTTATGAACCGATCTTTACGAAACTTCCTGGGTACCTTTGTTATCACCGTGGGATGAGAACGGGTGTTTTTGGGTGTGGTCCGAAATTCAAGATGGCCATCAGCAGCCATTTTGTACCAGAATTAGTGCAATCAGTCTTTTGTACAGAACTTCTGTATGAAAGTTCTGATTTGAATAAATTGTTGTATGAATGTTTAGTAAAATGGAATACATCACATACAGTATGGGTTTTTTTTCTCGTGCAGAAATTATGCAAATTAGATGAATTTTGATTTATTTAGTGCTACTTATACACTGTAAGTGCACATGTCAATACGGCTCGGGCTAGAGGCTGTATTTATCAACCGATGTTCACGAAACTTCTTTGGTACCTTTGTTATCACCTTGGGACGAGAACGAGTATTTCTGAGTGCGGTCCAAAATTCAAGATGGCTGCCAGTGGCCATTTTGTACTGAAATTAGGTCCAATCAGTTTTTTGTCACAACTTCTATACAGCTCGTATTTATGAACTGATCTTCACGAAACTTCTTGGGTACCTTTGTTATCACCTTGGGACGAGAACGAGTGTTTCTGAGTGCGGTCCAAATTCAAGATGGCTGCCAGTGGCCATTTTGTACCGAAATTAGGTCCAATCAGTTTTTTGTCACAACTTTTATACAGCTCGTATTTATGAACTGATCTTCACAAAACTTCTTGGGTTCCTTTGTTTTCACCTTGGGACAGGAATGAGTGTGTTTTGGGGTGCCTTTGTTATCACTATGCTATGAGAACAAATATTTTGGGGTTCAGTCAGACCCACTCTGGGACTCAAAGATTTCTTTTCTAGTTTAGTATCTGACTGTCACCCACCTTTACAATACTTTACCTATACATTTGTTACAGGCTACGGTCACTATTTATGTACAGGCTGTTACAATACTTTATATGTACCTTTGTTATCAGGTCATTACCTAGATGTTTGTCATTGCAGTGTCACATACTATACATGTACATGTCTTGACAAGTTGAGCTACAGTGTCATTGACACTTTCATTTGTGTTAATGTTTAGTACCCTGGGATACATCACATATAATACAGGTTTTTTTCTTGTGCATAAATTATGCCAATTAGACTAACTTTGATCTATTTAGTGTTACTTTCAGCACTGTAACTGCAAATGCCAATATGGCTCGGGCTAGAGGCCGTATTTATGAACCGATCTTTACGAAACTTCTTGGATATCTTTGTTATCACGAACGAGTGTTTTGGGGTCCGGTCTGAAATTCAAGATGGCCACCAGCAGCCATTTTGTACAGAATTTTGTGCAATCAGTTTTTTGTTCAGAACTTCTATATGAAAGCTCTGATTTGAATAAATTTTTGTGTGAATGTTTTCTAAGATGGGATGCAACACATATAATACTTATGTCCTATTCTTTAGACCATTGCAGTCACCTTGTAATTGATTTACTATGGTTGACGTGGTCACAACAAAACTCCTTTTTTAGCTCACCGAAGGGAGCTCAACTTATCACTTGCCGTCCGTCGTCGTCGTCCGTCGTCGTTAACATTTTTCAAACGACTTCTCCTCTGAAACCACTGGTCTGATTTTCACGAAACTTCATGTGGATATTCATTACTATATGGCAATTCATGTTTGTTCAAATGAAATGGCCACGTCCCTTGGGGTCTCTGTATGGGGCATAACTCTGATAGCACCATATGCATTATAGTCAAGTTATTAAAAAATCTTCTTCTCCAGAACCAGTGGGCAGAATCTTTTGATACTTGGTATGCAGCATCTTGGTATGGGTCTGATTCAAGTTTGTTTAAATCAGCCCCCTGGATTCATATTTGGCCTCACGATAGAAGCCCAAATTTAAACTTAGTGCATTACAGGCAAATTTCTTAAAAAATCTTCTTCTCCAGATCCAGCAGGCAGAATCTTTTGATATTTGGTATGCAACATTGTGGGGTGGATCGGATTCGAGTTTGTTCAAATCGGCCCCCTGGATTCATATTTGGGCTCAGTATAGAAGCCCGAATTCGAACTTAGTGCATTTCAGGCAAATTTCTTAAAAAATCTTCTTCTCAAGATCCAGCAGGCAGAATCTTTTAATATTTGGTATGCAACATTGTGTGGTGGATCTGATTCAAGTTTGTTCAAATCGGCCCCCTGGATTTATATTTGGGCTCACTATAAAAGCTTGAATTCGAACTTAGTGCATTTCAGGCAAATTTCTTTAAAAATCTTCTTCTCCAGATCCAGCAGACAGAATCTTTTGATATTTGGTATGCAACATTGTGGGGTGGATCTGATTCAAGTTTGTTCAAATCGGCCCCCTGGGTTCATATTTGGGCTCAGTATAGGAGCCCAATTTGAACTTAGTGCATTTCAGGCAAATTTCTTTAAAAATCTTCTTCTCAAGATCCAGCAGGCAGAATCTTTTGATATTGGGTATGCAGCATGCTTAGGGGGGTGAGATTCAAGTTTGTTCAAGCCAAGTCCCTGGGTTCATATTTGGGCTCACTGTGGTAGTCCGAATTATAACATAGTTCAAAATGAATTTTCTTTAAAAATCTTCTTCTTCAGATCCAGAAGTTGGAATGTTTTGATATTTGGTATGCAGCATCCTTAGGGGGGTAAGATTCAAGTTTGTTCAAGCCATGTCCCTAGGTCCATATTTGGGCTCACTGTGGGAACCTGAATGATAACTTAGTTCAAAATGAGGAATTTTCTGTAAAAATCTTCTTCTTCAGATCCAGCAGTCGGAATGTTTTGATATTTGGTATGCAACATCCTTAGGAGGGTGAGATTCAAATTTGTTCAAGCCATGTTCCTAGGTCCATATTTGGGCTCACTATGAGAGCTTGAATTGTAACTTAGTTCGAAATGAGGAATTTTCTTTAAAAATCTTCTACTTCAAATCTAGCAGTTGGAATGTTTCGATATGTGGTGTGTAGCATCCTTAGGGGGGTGAGATTCAAGTTTATTAAAGCCAAGTCCCTGGGTACATATTTGGGCTCCCTGTGGGAATTTTTATGTGTACCCATACTATGTATGGTACACATAATGCCGGCATCCAGGGTGACCATCCGTCGTTCGTCCATCCTTTATCCGTCCGTCCATCTGTCTGTCCGTTCATCCGTCTGTCCATCCGGCGTCCGTATCCATTTCTTTGGCATTCAATAACTTGAAAAACATTGCTTGGATTGTCAGGTTACTTTATATTTGTGTTCAGGTTACTGATGTGCCGAGCTGTATAGTTTTTGGTGTAAATCGGATAATTAGATCCCGAGATATTAACCCTTTATCCTTCAAATTGAAAATTCCTCCAATCCCTTTGGCATTCGATAACTTTAAAAATATTACTTGGATTGTCAAGTTACTTTATATTTGTGTTCAGGTTACTGATGTGCCGAGCTGTATAGTTTTTGGTGTAAATCTGTTATTTTGATTCTGAGATATTAACCCTTTATCCTTCAAATTGAAAATTCCTCCAACCCCTTTGGCATTCGATAACTTGAAAAATATTGCTTGGATTGTCAAGTTACTTTATATTTCTGTTCAGGTTACTGATGTGCCGAGCTGTATAGTTTTTGGTGTAAATCTGATAATTTAATCCTGAGATATTAACCCTTTATCCTTCAAATTGAAAATTCCTCCAATCCCTTTGGCATTCGATAACTTGAAAAATATTGCTTGGGTTGTCAAGTTACTTTATATTTGTGTTCAGGTTTCTGATGTACCAAGCTGTATAGTTTTTGGTGTAAATCTGTTATTTTAATCCTGAGATATTAACCCTTTATCCTTCAAATTGAAAATTCCTCCAATCCCTTTGGCATTTGATAACTTGAAAAATATTGCTTGGATTGTCAAGTTACTTTATAATTGTGTTCAGGTTACTGATGTGCTGAGCTGTATTGTTTGTGGTGTTAATCTGATAATTTGATCCGGAGATATTAACCCTTTATCCTTCAAATTGAAAATTCCTCCAATCCCTTTGGCATGAGATAACTCAAAAAATATCAATCCGATTGTCATGTTACTTTATATATTTATTCAGGTTACTAATGTGCTGTGCTGTATAGTTTTTTTATGTAAATCTGATAATTTGATCCGGAGATATTAACCCTTTATCCATCAAATTAGACACTCCTCCAATCCATTTCTATATGTACCCATACCTTGTATGGTGTACATAATGTCGGCATCCGTGGTGGCCCTCTGTCATACAGCTTTCTACTAGTTGCACGTATGGGTACACATCTGACGATTTTATCTGCCTATTTTTCTTTAAAAATCTTCTTCAGATTCAGCAGTCAGAATGTTTTGATATTTGGCATGCAGCATCCTTAGGGGGTGAGATTCAAGTTTGTTCAAGCCAAGTCCCTGGGTTCATATTTGGGCTCACTGTGGGAGCCTGAATGATAACTTAGTTCAAAATGAGGAATTTTCTTCAAAAATCTTCTTCTTCAGATCCAGCAGATGAATGCTTTTGATATTTGGTATGCAACATCCTTAGGGGGGTAAGATTCAAGTTTGTTCAAGCCATGGCCCTAGTTCCATAAAATCTGTCTCTCATGACTTCATTTCTTTGTAGTGTTGATGAACCATGTCTAACTGAATGTGACCTCCAAATACTTCTTTGAACCACTTTGGCCGGTGAGCGATTAAGGCTCCTTGGGGCCTCTTGTCTCTTATTCATTATTGTTGACTTCGTCACAACAAATACTGATTCCTGTCATATTTATTATTGTTGACCTGGTCACAGCAATTACTAATTCCTGTCATATTCAAAGTTGAGCTACAGTGTCATTGACACTTTCATTTTGCTTTAAAATTTAGAGTGAAAAATTGATAAACATATGAAAAATATAAATTTTACTTTCAAATAGTTGGTAAATACGTTTGAATTCAATCAAAAATAATAAAATGTTGATTATATTCAATTGTTTACTCACTGCATTTCCCCATCTGTCAGTGTGATGTGATGTAAACTATAGGTAAAGTGATCATGTTTGGTGCACAATGGGTTCAAATAACCAAAATTACACTGAAAATATTGAAATCTTGAGAAAAAAATACCTGGTGAATTTTTCTAAATCTTCAGTAATAATCCCTGTCAGTGTATTCAACATATGAACCCACCAATCATTGCTGCTAATATTTTTTCACACAAAAGAAAATAGATTCTGCACAAAACAACACATATACTTGGAAACTTTTTTTGGAAACGCTTCAATGGAATTCATGCTGATCAATTCTAGGTTATAACATTTGTATAATTATTAATGCTCATTAGTCTGGTAGGGGACATTGTATTGCTTCAGCAATACGTACGCTCTTGTTTTTATTGAAAACATAGCATACAGGGAACAGAAATTAATATATTCTCAATTATCACAATTCTTCTCATATTTCAAATTCCTTTCATAAACATTGAACATTACTCTTTTCATCAAACACAACACCACAACACACAATCAAGTTAAGCTACAGTGTCATTGACACTTTTATTTATTTCATTATTCAATTCTTTGTCACACCTTTAGCCCTGATTCTTCATCCAGGATGCCATTTCTCCAATGCAAAATTCTACATACAGGTGACACCTAGATGTGAGTTCTCAAGTTTCACTGCCACTTGAAACTAGGCCCACTGGTAGTCAACTTTCTTTTTATCCTCCTTCGACGAAGTCTGGGGGTGTAATGTTGAAATTGTGTTCGTTCATCCGTCACTCCGTCCTTCCATCACAAACTTTGTCAGCTTAACTCCATCTACAGTTTTCAGTGGATTTTTACGAATCTTTGAAGTATCAGCATCAAGTGTAGATGTGCATGTGATCAGGAATTTTTGTTGCGACAAATTTTGCATGGTAACAGCCCTTGGAAATAGCAAAATTTCCATCACAAACGCTTATCCACTTAACTCCTCATACATTTTTATTTAATTTTACAAAACTTGGTCTAAATTATCAATGTCAAGTGTAGATGTGCATGTGGTCAGGAATTTTTGATGCGATGAATTTTGTTTGTTTATGGCCCTTGCAAATAGCAAAATTTCCATCACAAAGGTGTGTCTGCTTAACTCCTCCTACATTTTTTATTGAATTTTTCCAAAACCTGGTCTGAGGTATCAGTATCAAATGTAGATATGCATGTGGTCAGGAATTTCTGATGCGACAAATTTTACGTGGTTACGGCTCTTGGTAATAGCAAAATTTCCATAACAAATGCTCAACTCCTCCTGCATTTTTTTCCCCCACTTTTTTTAAAAAAATGGGGTATAATGGATTTTGCCTGTCTATGCATCCATCTGTCCATGAGTCCATCCATCCAACATCCGTCCACCTGTCCGTCCATTCACCCGTACCTACATCTGTGCTGTAAAATAAAGGCAATAATTTCACATCTCCCATGTCGATCTGATTGATAAACTATTGATAACAGGTGTATGTGGATCTCGCAGTTTCTACTGGGTTGGATTTCTCTCTGCTGTAAAACAAAGACAATAAAACCCCTCGTGTGTATGCCTAGTGTTGAAAATATGTCCAATTTTCAGAGAGTGGGGGTGGGGATGGGTGCATATGCCATGCTTAGCATGGTCTTCTTAAAATTTCATGACTGTAGAGTTACTTTGGTGTTTTGAGTTTTAAAATGGGTTTGTGAACACTTCAAGGATTTTACACAAAAAACGTTTTCCCCTTCAGATTTGTTGCTGGGCTGGTTCATTAGGGGAGAGATATTGACTGTCGTCTGACACAGCCTTATCCTTGACACTGGTATGTCAGCACCTCTGGTAAATCTCTTGTATTGAAATCTATCCGTCTGTCCATCTGTCCATCTTCACTCCACTCCGATGCATTATAATTTGAACATTACTGCTCAGAATTCAATGAAATTTGGAATGAAAATTATTTATGGGAAAGGCTTTCAATTGAGTCATGCTCCTGCTGTAAAACAAAGAAAATACATATAAATCACATCCTCACTTGTGGCATAATGTCTTTGTAAGGGGGGGGGGGAGGGGGTTGGCGGCAATTTAATTTCCTGCTGTAAAACAAAGATGATAATTTTTCCATTTGCCTCATAAAATAGCCATTTTTTTTTGTCTGTTCACCTTGTTTGGGTTATTGGATCTCATTGAAATTTGGAATGAAGATTGTTTATATGAAAGGCTTTCACATTATCATGGTTTATTTCTTCTCTTGTCATTGTTTGACAGTATGCCCTGGGGCCGGGGTTCCCTCTTGTTCGTTGCATATTTACGAAACTTGGTGTGGAGAATGCTATGATGTGTACAAGTGCATATGGAAAGGAAGTTTTGATTCGAATCATTTTTCCAGAGTTGACTTTGAACATTACCAAAATTGCAGGTTTTTGAAAGATATATTCAGTTGAGATTAAAGAAATTAAATGATTTATCCCCCGCTGACGAATTCTGGAGGGGGATATTGAAATGGTATTTGTCTATCAGTCCGTCCATCACAAGCTTTGTCTGCTTAACTCCTCCTACAGTTTTCAGTGGATTTTTACAAAACTTGGTCTGAAATATCAGTATTAAGTGTAGATGTTCACATGGTCAGAAATTTTTGATGCAACAAATTTTGCATGGTTACGGCCCTTGGAAATAGCAAACTTTCCATCAGAAAGGCTTGTCCGCTTAACTCCTATATTTTTTATTGGATTTTTACGAAACTTGGTCTGAGGTATTAATATCTGGTCAGGAATTTTTGATGCAATGTGCCTGGTTACGGCCCTTGGAAATAGCAAAATTTCCATCAGAAAGACTTGTCCGCTTAACTCCTACATTTTTTATTGGATTTTTACGAAACTCTGAGGTATTAATATCTGGTCAGGAATTTTTGACACGACGTACAGCCCATAGTAAAAGCCAAATTTTTGTCCCAAATGCTTGTCTGCTTAACTACTCCTGCAGTTTTGGGGGGATTTTTACGAAACTTGGTGTGCAGTATGAGTATGATTTGATTATGTCCATATGGAAAGGAAGTTTTGATTCGAATAATTTTACCAGAGTTATAGCCCTTGTCAACTTTGAATTTACCAAAATTGTAGGTTTTTGGAAGATATCTTCAGTTGCGATTAAAGGAATTACATGATATTTGGTGAGTGACATTGATGGGTATGAATACATTCCAGGATGATAAGAGATTATTCCTATCATAACATAAAAAATCAGTGGGGGATATGGATGTCGTTAGACAGTATTGTTCAGTTTGACATGCAAATTCTTTCATCGGTCATCTTCAAATTTCACCTGCCTGTTGGGGCACAATCTTACCTCTTTTTTTGTTGGATAAATTGTGTTGATCTTGGATTATACCTGTTATTCAAAGCAAACTTCTTTCAGATGAGCATTTTAGGCCACTTGAGGCCTCTTTTTGTATTCTGTAATGTTCGTAGGATATAAAGGAACCAATATGACCCTAAACGTCTTAACATATCCACAAAATTTGCTCATTTCCTTTTGTAAAAATCACCATACAAATGCTATGAACCTTTATTTTTAGTTGTACACTGCTGTACGACCCTTCTGAAATCCGTATTTCCAGAGACTGAAAGCCAAATGAAATATGAATCTTGGAAGGGTAGTACACCCTGTGGAAACACTATGACAAATTTATTACCCTGCTCCTTCAGAGTGTCAAGTTTTGTTTTATTATATAATTCCCAAACGGTATTCCAGGGATGAAAACCTTGATAAAAGCAGGCCTGGCCATCTAAAAAATCAAGGAGTGCAAAATAGTTGCCTTCCTCAGATTGCTTGGGAGTGCAGTTGCACCTGAAATTTTCAATGCAAAAACTTGTATGCTATTATGGTTATATCACTTCAAGGTATTAATATTGTGACTGAAATATTGTACTACATTCAGCTACATAGTGGAAAAATTGGCACACACATCTTCTCAATATTCAAGATGTTCAATTCTTATGTGACTGTCTTCTACACTCAAAACGTATTAAAATTTGACACAGAATGGGTAATTAATTATTGTGAATCAATGCAACATTGGAACTCGGGGGATGAAATGATAATAGATTTTAAAGGCAGTCCCAATCAGGTCTGGCATTCCAGAAAATCGAGGGGTGCAAAAAGTTGTTCCTCCTTTTTTTAGCTCACCTGAGCGAAGCTCAAGGGGAGCTTTACTAATCACTTTCTGTCCGGCGTCCGGCGTCCGGCGTCGTCCGTCCGGCGTTAACTTTACATTATCGACTTCTCCTCCTAAACCACTAGCCCAATTTTATTCAAATGTTGGCTAAATGTTTATTACCTAATGCCAATTCAGATTTGTTCAAATGAAGTTGCCCCTCCTCCTGGGTGGTGCCACACCCCCAAGGGGCACCAAAATCTTTGTAAATCTTCTTCTCATGAACCAGCAGTAGCAGAGACTTGATATTTGGTGTGCAGCTTCCTTTTGAGGTGTAGACTCAGATTTGTTCAAGAGAAGTTTGTGGGGCTATACTTGACGTTGTTATGAGAGGGGCAAAATTTTTTGCCCCGCCCAAAATTTCTATTTTCCAAACCGAGAGGCTGATTTGAACCAAATTTTATGTGAGGGTTTATTGGGTCATGAGTACTTGATTTATGCAAAAAAAAATTTTCCCGCAGCCCCGTGGGAACCGCAGGAGCTAAAAATAGAAAAAATTTAAAACGCCCATATCTCCAAAACTGCACGGCACTGAGAATTTTTATTTGGTGTGCAGCTTCCTTAGGACCAACAGAAAGGATTGGTAAAAAAAAATTGCCATCGGTTTTATCATAGGGTACAGTTTCGGGACTTTGAAAAAGTGCTGAGTCAGCACTTTTTAACACTGTAGGCAATGGGAAAAACATTAAAAAATCTTCTTCTCCAGATCCAGCAGGCAGAATCTTTTGATATTTGGTATGCAACATTGTAGGGTGGATCTGATTCAAGTTTGTTCAAATCGGCCCCCTGGGTTCATATTTGGGCTCAGTATAGGAGCCCGATTTCGAACTTAGTGCATTTCAGGCAAATTTCTTAAAAAATCTTCTTCTCCAGATCCAGCAGGCAGAATCTTTTGATATTTGGTATGCAACATTGTGGGATGGATCTGATTCAAGTTTGTTCAAATCGGCCCCCTAGGTTTATATTTGGGCTCAGTATAGGAGCCCAAATTTGAACTTACTGCATTTCAGGCAAATTTCTTTGAAAATCTTCTTCTCCAGATCCAGGAGGCAGAATCTTTTGATATTTGGTATGCAACATTGTAGGGTGGATCTGATTCAAGTTTGTTCAAATCGGCTCCCTAGATTCATATTTGGGCTCACTATAGGAGCTCGAATTCGAATTTAGTGCATTTCAGGCAAATTTCTTCAAAAATCTTCTTCTCCAGATCCAGCAAGCAGAATCTTTTGATATTTGGTATGCAATGTTGCGGGGTAGATCTGATTCAAGTTTGTTCAAATCGGCCCCCTGGATACATATTTGGGCTTACTATAGAAGCCCGAATTCGAACTTAGTGCATTTCAGGCAAATTTCTTAAAAAATCTTCTTCTCCAGATCCAGCAGGCAGAATCTTTTCATATTTGGTAAGCAACCTTGTGGGGTGGATCTGATTCAAGATTGTTCAAATCGGCCCCCTGGGTTAATATTTGGGCTCAGTATAGGAGCCCGATTTCAAACTTAGTGCATTTCAGGCATATTTCTTAAAAAATCTTCTTCTCCAGATCCAGCAGGCAGAATCTTTTGATATTTGGTATGCAACATTGTAGGGTGGATCTGATTCAAGTTTGTTCAAATCGGCCCCCTGGGTTCATATTTGGGCTCAGTATAGGAGCCCGATTTCGAACTTAGTGCATTTAGGCAAATTTCTTAAAAAATCTTCTTCTCCAGATCCAGAAGGCAGAATCTTTTGATATTTGGTATGCAACATTGTGGGGTGGATCTGATTCAAGTTTGTTCAAATCGGCTTCCTAGATGCATATTTGGGCTCACTATAGAAGCTCGAATTTGAACTTAGTGCATTTCATGCAAATTTCTTAAAAAATCTTCTTCTCCAGATCCAGCAGGCAGAATCTTTTCATATTTGGTAAGCAACATTGTGGGGTGGATCTGATTCAAGTTTGTTGAAATCGGCCCCCTGGGTTTATATTTGGGCTCAGTATAGGAGCCCAAATTTGAACTTAGTGCATTTCAAGCAAATTTATTAAAAAATCTTCTTCTCCACATCCAGCAGGCAGAATCTTTTGATATTTGGTATGCAACATTGTGGGGTGGATCTGATTCACGTTTGTTCAAATCGGCTTCCTAGATTCATATTTGGGCTCACTATAGAAGCTCGAATTCGAATTTAGTGCATTTCAGGCAAATTTCTTAAAAAATCATCTTCTCCAGATCCAGCAGGCAGAATCTTTTGATATTTGGTATGCAACATTCGGGGTGGATCTGATTCAAGTTTGTTCAAATCGGCCCCCTGGATTCATATTTGGGCTCACTATAGAAGCTCGAATTCAAACTTAGTGCATTTCGGGCAAATTTCTTCAAAAATCTTCTTCTCCAGATCCAGCAGGCAGAATCTTTTGATATTTGGTATGCAACATTGCGGGGTGGATCTGATTCAGGTTTGTTCAAATCGGCCCCCTGGATTCATATTTGGGCTTAATATAGAAGCCCGAATTCGCACTTAGTGCATTTCAGGCAAATTTCTTCAAAAATCTTCTTCTCCAGATCCAGCAGGCAGAATCTTTTGATATTTGGTATGCAACATTGCGGGGTGGATCTGATTCAAGTTTGTTCAAATCGGCCCCCTGGATTCATATTTGGGCTTAATATAGAAGCCCGAATTCGCACTTAGTGCATTTCGGGCAAATTTATTAAAAAATCTTCTTCTCCCGATCCAGCAGGCAGAATCTTTTGATATTTGGTATGCAACATTGTGGGGTGGATCTGATTCAAGTTTGTTCAAATCGGCTTCCTAGTTTCATATTTGGGCTCACTATAGAAGCTCGAATTCGAACTTAGTGCATTTCAGGCAAATTTCTTAAAAAATCTTCTTCTCCAGATCCAGCTTCAGAATCTTTTCATATTTGGTAAGCAACATTGTGGGGTGGATCTGATTCAAGTTTGTTCAAATCGGCCCCCTGGGTTTATATTTGGGCTCCGTATAGGAGCCCAAATTTTAACTTAGTGCATTTCAGGCATATTTCTTAAAAAATCTTCTTCTCCAGATCCAGCAGGCAGAATCTTTTGATATTTGGTATGCAACATTGTAGGGTGGATCTGATTGTGATTCATGAACGTATTTATTTGTAAAGTTGATAGAATCTTAGACAAAATTTGCAGAAAAGATCTACTATAGAAGGGGTGGTATCCAGGGTGAACCGTTTACCCAAATCTAGCAGTACTAATGCATTATTCACACAAATCTTCGTTCAAATTTTATGACCCCTCATTGGAACACACGCATTCAGCTCATTCCAACAAAGGTCATATGCCATGTTTTCGAGACAAAGGAATAAAAATTTTAGTTATTCATGAAATTTTTAGGCAACTGTTGTCTGTTATTCACATTGCTTCATGAAATTTCAGTACTTTTAGAAGTTACCTCAGTAATCAAGGGTTAATTCCCCTTAATTAAATGTCGCCTCTAAAAAACAACCACTTTGCATATCTTACCTTTTTACCAGCATAACTGCCAAAACTTGTCAGCATTCTTCGCAAAAATCACTATTCAAATTTTAATTTTTGTCTCTTAAACATACATGTACTTATCGCTTGTAAATACCCCATTGGAATGAGCTTTTTGAGCTCATTCCAATGAGAGGTCGCACACCATGCTTTTTGAGTCAAAAAAGCAATTTTTTTAGTTATTCCAGAATTTCGTACGTAAAACACAGCTTTATGACTTCACATTAAAATGAGCTCTCTAAGCTTGTTCCAATCAACATTCACGCACTATGTCTTTCACACAAAAAATAAAATTTTCCATTTATTCAGGAATTTTGTTTGCAAGAACACTCTTACCCCCCCCCCCACACACACACACAAACACACACACACACACACACACACACACATACACACACACACAGACACACACATCTAAAAGTTCGTCAGCAAAAAAACAGTTACTTCAATTTTTAAATGCATTATAGGAACAACTTGCCTAATCAAATTTAAATACTTTTGCATCATTCTGTATCTAGAACAAACCATTTACCATATCTTTACGCAAAATTCTCCAGCATCATTCACAAAAAAACACCATTATTTATATATTCACATTTCTGTCTCAAAAATATACCTGATCTTCCCATACCCCTATTGGAATAAGCTGTTTGAGCTTGTTCCAATGATGATAAAAAAAAATAAAATTTGTGAAAATTTTTGTTTTCTTGCATGCAAATATATACATGTAGCACATGGAAGATATCCACAGTTGTGGAGAGATGTCCAAGGCTATCTCTTCACATTCCTTGTTTGTGCTTCATGCTAAACCAGTTTGTCTGCAGAGATAAATTTGCTTTATTAAAAATCATTGGAGATTGGCCACACACCAATGATTTTAAATAAAACTAATTTTAGGTAACAAATGTTGAACTTCAAACAAAATCTATCACTCAACCAGTTAATGTTGATGAGGCATGACATGGTGAAGGTGACCTAAAATACTTCTTAGAGTCACTTTGTCAGGTGAGCGATTAAGGCCACGTGGGGCCTCTTGTCTAGACTTGCAGTAGGCATGCAGCACTCCTGCACTCCTAAAGAATGCCAGGCCTGATAAAAGTAATTATTTGAGAAACTGAAAGAAACAAATCTTAATATTATTGAACAAGAATGATTTGGAGTTATTTCCCTTTGATTGAACTCAAACATTTGGTAGACTTCAATTCAAGGACATTGGGAAATGACGCGTCATTTTTATTGTGGGATACAGGTTGACTTTATAAGTGTTTTATTCGATACAGTGGTACGTTTTTGTGTGTTTTGGAGATTTGGGGACACTATATTCAAACTTGTACAAGTTCTTTGTTAAGTTTCACTGAAGAGACAGTTCATATAATGAGACGGGTTGCATGTTTCTCGAAACCACAGTGGAGTGTAGAAACATCACAACAGAATCCCTCTTCTCGACAATAAAATTGAACATTGGGAGTCTGTGCACGTTTTCTTTCTCTTTTTTATTTCGTCCCCTTCTCCACCCAATAAAACAGGTTTTATTTCAAGTTTTCAGAATATTCTCAAATAATGTTTTCATTTTGTTTGTAAGTCTGAATGTTTATTATTACTGGCAAAAATGTTTGAGGCAATGGGTGAAAGGAAGATCGGCACAGTGTTCCATAGAATGTCTGTCTACCCTTTTAAGCTGGCAAGTGATATTCTCATAACCCTGTTGAACTTCTTACACCCCATTGAAGTTAAATGTACCATACACGCGGTGGCTCAGTGGTAGACTGTTGGACTTCTATGCTAGGGGTCCCCAGTTTGATCCTGTCTGGGACGACCCGCAATGTGTCTTTGGACAAGGCACTTTATCTCAGTTGCCTACATGGGGGCATGATGACGCCGTGTACTAAGGTGTACTGCACATTGATGGTGCACATGTCTTCAACTGCTGTAACTCTGCTTGAGCGAAGCTTGAACAGAGTTAGAATGTTGAGGAGCTGACAGTTGCTCGTCGATGCTCTGTGGTTCTCTCCATTGTGCATAAGTATGTGACCTTAAAACACCAATAAATAAATAAATGTACCATACTGGATGAATTGGTTACTGACTAATCAGGAAGCTTGTATAATTTTAAAAGGGTAAAGGTATATATTCCTTTCATATCAAGTTATACCTTTCAAAATATTGATTAACACTTCCCTTCTTTATTAAAGTGTGAGAAAACTTGGTTATATGTTTCCAGAAATACATGTTATTTTAATTGAAGATAATCACATAAAATTTTGTGAAAACTATTGTGATCATTATGGTGTGAGATACATTGATGAGTAAATGATTTGTATCATAATTTGTTTTATGTTTCAGAGACTATCTGCTGGTGGAGAGGATTGCATGGCTGTCATAAAGGCATTTAATGATGTGAGAAATTATTTCTGAATACTTAGGAGGTTATTACTTGGTTTGTTTCATATCGGCCAAAATATCAACCTGAGATAGCTTTATATCAGCCTGAGACCAGTGGGCTGATATCTTGTCTGATATGAAACTTGAAACTAACCAAACAATAACCTCTTTATTTATTGAACCAAAACAACTAATTACAAAAATTCTCAGACCTGTTACAGTTTTCTGACAGTGTTATTGTTTCTCATTCCTTTTACAAAGTCCAAAGTTTCCTCTTCTTTTAGTTCAGCTACCTGAATATCTCGGCTTCCCTGGTAGTGAAGCAGAGACATTTGGATAGCTGACTTACCTACCTTTTCTCCCACTTTGACCAATCTCAGCTTTTGACTCTGAATTTTAGTTTGAGTTGAATTTTCTTTCTCTTTATTATTTTGTCCCTTTCTCCACCCAATCCTTACTCATTGCCGTCATTAATTCCCTGATATTTAAACACTCCACTTCAAACCTCTCCATTATGCCCTGTATCAGTAGTTTTCCTGATTGCAATTGACAAGTAACAGTTCACAGTTTCTGTGTAACACAGGTTGGTTGGTCCTAGTAGCAATGCATCAAGGAAAACAACTCTGGATTGGTTCATTTTGGCCGAGATCAGTGTCATATCAGCTGAGTTTGAAGTCATATCAGCCAAGTTTGATAATGGTCCATTCTGGGAAAGAAAATCAAATCTAATAAATAATATTTATACCCTTTGAGCCCTATTTATTTGTCAAGAATTTATTCGCAAATTTATTTCAAATTTTGTGAAACTTTGTCGATGAATTTTATCTGAATATTTTTTAAAACAATTGCAAAAAAATAATTTTGAGATCGTTCCTAAACTGGATAAATTGATGAAACATCAGGAATTAATTCAATCTTTCCTCACAGTACAGAACACAAAAACATTTATTTCATATGGTGCATAGTGACTGAGTGTATTAAGTCTTTGCCTGTATATATTAGTCTTCTTATATGACCATTTGAAAAAAACGGTCATATTATATATATAAAAGGGTTGTCTATCCATCATCCATCCATCTGTTCCTCTGGATTGATTTTTAGCTCACCTACATCTGTAAGATGTGGTGAGCTATTGTGATAACCCCGGGCGTCGGCGTCCGGCGTGTCCAATATTGTAAGATTTAATGTTAAGGTGAATTTCTCAAAAATCAGTGGGCTCAGGCCTTTGATATTGCATATGTAGGTTGTAGGGGGACTATTAGAACAGTATTTAACCCTGAAACTACGACTTTTTTCCAAATTTCAGCTAAAATTTTCTGCCAAAAGTTGTAAGAATTTGCGTTTAGGTGTTGTAAGAATTTGTGTTAAAGTCAGCTTTTGTGCAGATTGTGCTGGTTTAACTTCTCATTACTGTTGATTTTCATATTTCAATAACAACTGTAGGTATTAACCCTACTGTATGCAGAAATTTAACGAAAGTTTTCTTTTTTTTCACTCAAAATTTTCATGTTTTTCTCGGACTTAGTAAATTTTAAATTTTAAAACTTTGTAAACTTTGTGTTTAGGTGAGTTGTGTTTCTATGTGTCTTTCCAAGCGATTAATATTCTACACTTGGGTTACTGAACTCCATTGCAGTTATATTTAACCCTCATTACATGCATATTTGAGGAATTTGAGGCTGATTTTCTGCCAAAACTTGTTGTAAGAATTAGCGTTTAGGTGTTGTAAGAATTTGCGTTAAAGTCAGCTTTTGTGCAGATTGTGGTGCTTTAACTTCTCATTACTGTTGATTTTCATATTTCAATAACAACTGTAGGTATTAACCCGACTGTATGCAGAAATTTAACGGAAATTTTCTTTTTTTTTCAGTCAAAATTTCCATGTTTTTCTCAGACTTAGTAAATTTTAAGTTCTAAAAGTTTGTGTTAAGGTGAGATGTTAAGGTGAGTTCTCAAAGATCAGTGGACTCAGGCCTTTGATATTGCATATGTAGGTTGTACAGGACTATCAGAACAGTATTTAACCCTGATACTATGACCTTTTTCCAAATTTCACCTAAAATTTTCTGCCAAAAGTTGTTGTAAGAATTTGCGTTTAGGTGTTGTAAGAATTTGTGTTAAAGTCAGCTTTTGTGCAGATTGTGCTGCTTTAACTTCTCATTACTGTTGATTTTCATATTTCAATAACAACTGTAGGTATTAACCCTACTGTATGCAGAAATTTAACAAAAATTTTCTTTTTTTTCACTCAAAATTTTCATGTTTTTCTCGGACTTAGTAAATTTTAAGTTGTAAAACTTTGTAAACTTTGTGTTAGGTGAATTGTGTTTCTATGTGTCTTTCATAGCGATTAACATTCTACGCTTGGGTTACTGAACTCCATTGCAGTAATATTTAACCCTCATTACATGCATATTTGAGGAATTTGAGGCTGATTTTCTGCCAAAACTTGTTGTAAGAATTAGCGTTTAGGTGTTGTAAGAATTTGCATTAAAGTCAGCTTTTGTGCAGATCGTGGTGCTTTAACTTCTCATTACTGTTGATTTTCATATTTCAATAACAACTGTAGGTATTAACCTGATTGTATGCAGAAATTTAACGGAAATTTTCTTTTTTTTCAGTCAAAATTTTCATGTTTTTCTCGGACTTAGTAAATTTTAAGTTCTAAAAGTTTGTGTTTAGGTGAGGTGTTAAGGTGAGTTCTCAAAGATCAGTGGGCTCAGGCCTTTGATATTGCATATGTAGGTTCTAGGGGACTATCAGAACAGTATTTAACCCTGATACTACGACTTTTTTCCAAATTTCACCTAAAATTTTCTGCCAATAGTTGTCGTAAGAATTTGCATTTAGGTGTTGTAAAAATTTGCATTAAAGTCAGCTTTTGTGCAGATTGTGGTGCTTTAACTTCTCATTACTGTTGATTTTCATATTTCAATAACAACTGTAAGTATTAACACGACTGTATGCAGAAATTTAACGGAAATTTTCTTTTTTTCAGTCAAAATTTTCATGTTTTTCTCGGACTTAGTAAATTTTAAGTTGTAAAACTTTGTAAACTTTGTGTTTAGGTGAGTTGTGTTTCTGTGTGTCTTTCCAGGCGATTAATATTCTACACTTGGGTTACTGAACTCCATTGCAGTAATATTTAACCCGCATTACATGCATATTTGAGGAATTTGAGGCTGATTTTCTGCCAAAACTTGTAAGAATTAGCGTTTAGGTGTTGTAAGAATTTGCGTTAAAGTCAGCTTTTGTGCAGATTGTGGTGCCTTCACCTCTCATTACTGTTTATTTTCTCATTTCAATAACAACTGTAGGTATTAACCCTACTGTATGCAGAAATTTAACTGATTTCTTTTCTTTTTTTCAGTCACAATGTTCACGTCTTTCTCTGACTTACTCAATTTTAAGTTCTAAAAGTTTGTTGAGGTGAGGTGTTGAGGTGAGTTCTGTTTCTATGTGTCTTTCCAGGCAATTGATATTGTACGCATGGGTTACTAAACTACATTGCAGTAACGTTGCACCCTTATTACATGCATATTTGAGGAATTTGAGGGGGATTTTTGGGACTTATATTCACTTTCTTTAAAATAATTTTTTTTAACTTTTTTTTTTTATTTAATACTTTCTCATACTTGTTACTAGTAACATTAAGGCTTATTTTAGTTGTTGATGTGATGTATTTTTGTTGGGACTTATAGTCACTTTCTTGAACGAATGTTTTTCTGCAACTCCTCTTTAACCAATGAATGTACTTCAATTACAATTTCAGTGATTTATGAAAGCCTTTCCTAATTCTTATTTATGATTTAATATCTGGCCTCACGATTCATATTCTTAATCATAAACATTTCTAAAATATATATATATCCAATGATTCTGTGTTGAATTGATATATAATAAATGCAGAAATATAGACTTTCCAAAGCCATCACATAAACCACATTAATCATTTGATGCCTAGTTAATGATTTATATTAACTAAATATTAGGCATGTTACATTGGAACGACATTATCAAGCGCGAATGTAGGTGAGCGTTGGGATGCAACATCCCTCTTGTTATGATTTTTATCCACCCAAATTTTTTTAGTCGTGGTGCTGTCCGTCTATCTGTCCATCCATCTGCGGGCCGAGTAGGTTTCCGCTCTGTAATTAAAATTCTGCTTGCCCAACTGAAACCAAACTTGGCATGCAGGTGAGGCATGATGAGAGGAAGAACCTTATATATTTTGGGATCACTCTGCAGAAGGTCAAGGTCACAGTGACCTTGAACATCAATTTTTGTGTCGCCGCCCCACGAAGTGGGGAGCGACATATAGGGATTACTTTTGTCGTCTTGCGTTGTCCGCGTCGTCGTCCGCGTCACACTTTCTCTTATCCGCCACTCCTCTTTAACCTATGAATGGATTTTGATGAAACTTTCAGTGATTCTTTATCACATAATGGCATTGTGCACCTCTTATTTTATTTTTTGATCCGCTGTATTTTTTCCAGAGTTGTCTTGCATCGTCCGCGTCGTCGTCCGCGTCACACTTTCTCTTATCCGCCACTCCTCTTTAACCTATGAATGGATTTTGATGAAACTTTCAGTGATTCTTTATCACATAATGGCATTGTGCTCCTCCTATTTTATTTTTTGATCCGCTGTATTTTTTCCAGAGTTATGCCCCTTTTCCACTTAGAATTCTGTCTGAAATATTAAAATATAGTGCAGGCGACACACGTCTTCCATGGAAGACTCACATCTAAGTTATCAGTGTTGATCTCCGCTCTATAAATAAAGTTCTGCTTGGTCAACCGAAACCCAACTTGGCATGTGGGTTAGTCATGATGAGAGGAAGAACCCTATATTTTGAGACCATTGTGCCAAAGATCGATCTCACAGTGACCTTGAACTTAAACATTAACCACAGTTGGCTTCTCTAGTTGAAATTCTGCCTGTCCGATCGATACTAATCTTGGCTTCTGGATTGAACATGATGGAAGGAAGAACCCTATTTATTTTGGGGTTATTGTGCCAACGGTTCTTGAAAGTCCTGGAATTTAAAAATAAAAATTCAAGGCCTGGAAAGTCCTTAAATTTGCCTATAGGCCCCAAAAAGTGTTTAAAAGTGCTTGAAAATAGCGAAGCATCAATACGGTAATCAAGGGGTGCCTAAACTACGCTATGTACGGTAATTGTACAATAAAGGAACTGACATCACTGCAAGCATTTACGTAATGAAACTGAACTGTCCCATCATTTCACTTGTTTTTGTTTTAGCCTATCAAGGCATGTAATTTAAATTGATGCAGCATGTGTGTGATGTATGAAAACGTGGTATCATTATGACGTTTGTGGACCTTAAAATGAAATAATTTTCATGAGTTAACTGTTTTAATTGTGCAAAAACAATGCCAGGGAAATGCAAATTCCAAGATATATGGCTGTGGAACAGTGCATATTCTTCTTGGATACAAGCGGTTTCAAATGATGTGCATACAGTTCATTGCAAGTGGTGTTTCAAAACATTTAGTATAGTGAATATGGGAGAGTCAGCATTACGGTCATATGCTCTATCGACAAAACACATCCAAAACAATTGAGAAAAATCTAGGAACTTGACATTATCAACTTTTGTGACTAGGTGCGATCACCAAAGTGCAGTTAAATCAAATGCTTCAAAAAATACTGTTGTACATTCACCTTTGCTTGGACGTAATCCGATTATGAGTGATGTATTGTCAGCAGAGATCATCTGGGCTTTGAAATGTGTAAGTGCCCATTATAGCTACAATAGCTGTACAGACATTGGTGAAACATTTAAAAAAACTGTTTCTAGATAGCAACATTGCCTCTCGCTTCAGCTGAGGAGAAAATAAATGTGCCAACTTTGTCACTTTTGGACTTGGGCCATACCTGGCTTCATTATACACTTGACAAGTTGAAGGAATCAGACAACATTGTTCTCATGTTTGATGAGTCACACAATGATTCTTTTAAAAAAAAACAGGTGGACATACATGTAAGATATTGGAATAATGCTAAGAATCGTGTTACTTCACAATATATAACATCAGATTTTATTGAACATGGCAGGGCAGAAGACTTGTTGCCTGTATTACTGAAATCAATTTCTCAGCTTGGTTTGTCAAAAGTTATACAAATATCAATGGACGGCCCAACAATATATTGGAAATTGTGGCGATTGTTTGCTTTTGAAACGAAGAAGGATGGTGTAAATGATTTATTGAACATAGGTATCTGTGGCTTACATACAGTTCACAATGCATTGAAAAATGGAGCTGAAAAATCAGACTTTCCTGCAACAAAAGTCTTAAAAGGTTTACATTGGGTTTCAAAGATTCTCCTGCAAGGAGAGAAGATTTCATTAACATCACTGGTTCAAAGATATTTCCACTTCGATTCTGTGGACATCGGTGGATAGAAAATAAAACAGTGGCCAAACGTGCATTTGAAATTTGGCCGAATGTTGTTAAATATGTTGAAATAATTTCTAAGAAGAAAAATGAGTACAAGGAGCTGAGTAGCCTGTCCTACATAGCAGTTAGAGAAACTGTTTTCGATAAAGTCACACCAGCTCGATTAGCTTTATTCGAGTATGTGTCAAGTCTGCTCACACCAATTCTTTAAATTTTTCAAAGTGACCACCCTCTTGTCCCATTTTTGTGTGCTCATATTGAGTCGATGGTTAGAAGAATAATGAGAAATGTCATAAAAGAAAGTTTTCTGCAGAATGCTTCTACTTTGGTGAAGCTGCTAAAGATTGATATTGAAAATCCTGATAATCTTCGTAGCTACAAAAAGATTGATCTTGGTTTCAAATCCGAATGAGTAGTTCGGGATATTTTGGGGAAAAACATAATATCAGATAAGGCCAACATGAAACTTTGCATGTGTTGTAAAGATTTTATGTGTAAAATAATAAAGCATTTGATGGAAAAAACATCGGTGATGTTCACATTAGCACGTAATTTAGATTGTTTGGACCCAAAGGTTATAATAAGGAAACCAGATGTTTCCAAATCCCACTTTAAGACTGTACTTGGACAGTTGATGGAAGCTAAACAGATTGATGAGGGTACTTGTGTTCTAGTTCGGGATGAATTTGAAAAATTTGTTAATTGTGTTCATCAGATGACTGGCAGAAATCGTGAAGATTTTATGAACTATGATCCACTAAAATCTGAACCACTGGACACATTTTACAGTGAACATCTACATAATCAAAATAAATCATTTAATAGCCTTTGGTATGTTATGCGTATGCTACTGACACTTTTCCATGGTCAAGCAGTAGTGGAAAGAGGGTTTTCTTTAAATAAAGAAGTTTTAGTTGAAAACATGAAAGCAGAATCACTTATTTCCCAAAGGAGAATAGTGCATCATCTAAATGATACTGGAGGATTAACAAATTTCAAAGTGAATTCATCTATTTTACAATATGCACCCTCTGCGAAACAGCAGTACAGGATTCATTTGGAAGAAAACAAAAAGGCTATGAATCAGAAAGCAACAACTGTAGCAGAAAAAAAAGAGCTTTTCGTGAGGAAAAAAGTCAATGTAAAGTGACAAAAAGGCAACTGAAGGAAGATGCATCAACTGTGATTTGTGCCGCAGACCAACAAGCTGAAATATCAGAAAAGGTTTGTGGTAACAAAATGAAGGAGCTCATAGTTCAATCAAATTCACTTAGAAAATCTGGCAGGGAAAAGGAGGCCTTGTGTGTGGACATGGCAGAGAAAATTAATAAACTGGATGAAGAACTGAAAGCAATTCAATAAACTCGAGGGCATATTGGCATCAAATTTTCATTTAATACATCAGTACATACATGTATGTTAATCTACAGGTAGTAGGCAGTGATTTTTTAACCCTTTACCCAACACAGACGATATCAAAATTTATTATTTTAAATATCATTTTTTTTACATTTTAAACAAAATTTCAACAAAACCATATCATGTGATCCCCTCATTGGAATGAGCTCATTGAGCTCGTTCCAATGAGGGGTCACATGATATGGTTTTTGTTGAAATATTTTGAAAAAAATAATTTTTCCAACTGCTCAATTTGCATATTACGTGGGCAGATGCGGGCGATTTGTTAGGTAAAGGGTTAAAGCAACAAACATACATGAAAAACTATTCCAACATGTGGCTGCTATTGACAGTTGATATGTAAATGTACAGAACTTTTAAAGTAATTTGAGTACACAACACGAACATTTATGGGGATGAGGGTAAGTCAGCTATTTTGTATTTACATGTGCATGTACAATTTATCTTTCAGTCATCGTATTATGAAATGAGGCATTTCCTGAAGTTTAATGGTTTGAGTCTTTGAAAGTCCTTGAATTTGAGTTTTGTCGGTCCTTGAAAATTCTTGAATATATGTTGAAAAGGTCATTGAAAGCCTTTGAATTTACTGTTCATTTAAGTGCAGGGCCCCTAATGGTAAATGGTTTTGTGTTTTATTAAATTAAAAGAATTATTAAATTAAAAGATACCCTTTTAAGTGGGCTCCACTGTACTAAAATTAATCTAGACATGTTAGTTGGAATTGTTATAATTTCTTCCAGCCGTATAAATGAATTATAGATGATAATTAACTTACACTTTGTGTGTCTGGTTGAAGACAGCAATTGAGAGACACCGATTTTTTATTCAAGCAAAATATTCCTTCCCATATGAACTGTTAGAGTACTAAATTATTTTTGGTCATCAAAATTGGTTCACATGGTTTTTTTTGCTTTGTTAAAATTTATGGGAGACTGCGTATGGCACTCTCCCATAAATTGTAATTAGGAAAATCAATACACAATAAATAAGTTTCTTTCAAAGATAATATGAAATGAATCCACTTAGTATGAAGCATGGATACTGTAGTACCTGCATCAAAATAAAGCCCAAATATGGGCTTTCAGCACTCTACCAGTTGAACTATTTAATAGCTCATGTTCTTCTGATATAGAAATTAACATCTTTTATTATTATTATTATCCCCCCGCCCCCAGTGGGGTATACAGGATTCCTCTTGTTTTTCTGTCTGTCCATCCATCTGTCTATCCATCCATCAGTCCATCCATTCATCTGTCTATCCATCTGTCCGTCTGTTCCAACATTCAATCATGAATAACTTGTAGAGTACTTGGTTTTATACCCCCACCCCTAATGAGGGTATATCTATGCCCTGCTGGCAGTCATAACCACACCTCTAGTTTCAATTTAAGGTTTCGCTTCTTCTGTTAATTCCAGTTGATTTCTGATCCAGAAAGAGATGGATTTGTGAATAATCTTTTACAGAAACCTCTGCTGTCTTGTCCCGTTTTCAGAGTACTTACATCAAAAAAGGTAGGTAACTATAATTCTGTGTTTCTAGTTGTATGAAAGAATAATGTAGAACTTTGTGGTTTTATAGGAATACCTTTTGTGAAAAATTTTCATTTACATTCCCAGAGTATAGCACAGCATTTTATTTTACATTCAGTTAAAAAACACAAAGACAGTTCAGAAACTAGACTTTATGATTCTGGAGAATCATGGCTTTTCCCGATGAGATTCCATGATTTTTAATGACCCCACAGTGTCTGATGAATTGTTTTTAACTGTCTCACTGAAGTTCCTTCATTGATGTTATGAGAAAGGTGAGTATAGTAGTCTCAAATGACACAGTTTAATAAAAAAATGTTTAGGTAAAAACCATCATTAACGGTGAAGTGGGTTAATGTCAATATCGTCATCCAACAAGTCAGTGACCGACAAAAGGAGTTATGTTTGTTTGACACATACCCACTGAGTGCTGTGTCAATTTAAAAATGGTCCATTTTATCTCAAATGTATCCAAAATATTGTTGTCTGGCAGCTTGTAGAGGGTTAACAAGTGCTAACAGGAATATTTATTTATGCAACTTGTAATGTCACACCACGAATTGTGAATGGCCATTTTTTCTTTAAAATCTACAAGATGTTTTCAGAGAAATCCAGGGAGAACATGAATTTTAAGCTTTTCATGGGTATCATTGTTTATCCAGCCCAAAACAGGTTAAGTGTTGTTCTTTGAATACCCTTATTACTTCCAGAAATAATTCTCAGTGAATTCTACTTCCACTTATTTTGATCTCTCCTCTCAACTTCGGGTGCTGTGGGTATGCAAACACAGCCCATTTTATCAACATTTTGATGTTTGAGAACCTGCATAGGGTTAACAAATGCTTACAGGAATATTTTGTACATGCAACTTGTAATGTCACACTAAGATCTGAGAATGGCCATTTTTTCTTGAAAATCTATGAGGTGTTTTTAGAGAAATCCACGGATAACAAGAATTTTTAACCTTTTGAGGGGTATCGCTCTGTAACCAGCCCTAAACGGGTTACTTTCATTACTTACAAAAATGATCATCGGTGAATTCCACTTCCAATGAAGGAGGTTATGGTTATCTCGCAGGTACACATTTGGTGTTATAGTTACCCAAGAACAGCCCATTTTCTCCAAATGTCTATGCTTGGCAGCCTCTGGAGGATTAACAAATACTTACCGAAATATTTTGTCCATGCAACTTGTAATGTCACTCCAAGACCTGCGAATGGTCAATTTTTCTTGACATTTTTTTTTGAGAAATCAAGAGAAAACTGGAATTTTAAGCTTTTAAGTGGTATATCACCTTAATCAGTCAAAAATGGGATAAGACCTCGATTTTTTAATACACTTACTACTTACAAAAATGTTTCCCTGTCAGTTTTGCGTCCGGTAAAAGAAGTTATGTTTCTCTGTTGCATTTCCATTTGATGTTGTTGGTGTCCAAAAACAGACTATTTTTTCAAAATTTTGACATATATCAGCCCATGGAGGGTTAACAAATGCTTACCGGAATAATTTATCCACTCATCTGGTAATGTGACACCAAGACCTCTCAATGGCCATTTTCTCTTGAAAACCCTACCAGATGTTTGTAAAAAAATCCAGGGAAAACATACATTTTGAAGCTTTTGATGGGTATCACTATTAACAACCAAGAAAGGGGTTAACGCTTGGTTTTTTGAATACCCTTATTACTTACAAAAATGGTCCTCGGTGAATTCCACTTCCAACAAAGCAGATTATGTTTATTTCTCAGGTACAGGTTGGGTGCTGTGCGTGTCCGAAAACAGCCCATTTCAATAAAATTACAATGCTTGGCACCCTGTAGAGGGTTAATAAATGCTTGCCGGAATATTTTGTCCATGCAACTTGTAAAGTCTCACAAAGACCTGCGAGTAGTCAATTTTTCTTAAAAACCTACAGGATGTTTTTATAGAAATCCACAGAAAATGGGAATTTTAAGATTTTAAGGGGTCCCTCTCTTTAGCCTGCCCAGAATGGGTTGAGACTTTAACTTTTGAATACCCTTACTACTTACAAAAATGTTTCCGTATAGATTGTGCGCTCAATAAAAGAAGACACTTTTCTTTGTGGCGTACCCATTGGGTGCTGTTGGCGTCCCAAAACAGCCCTTTTTTCACAATTTTGACTTTTAGTAGCCCGTGGAGGGTTAATAAATGCTTACTGCAGTATTTTGTCCATGCGACTTCTATTGTCACACCAAGTTCTGGGAGTGACAAATTTTTCTTGAAAATCTACTAGACTCGTTTAGAGAAATCCACTGAAAACATGAATTTTTGAGCTTTATGGGGGTATTGCTGTTTTACCAGTCCAAAATGGGTTAACGCTTGGTTCTTTGAACACCCTTATTACCTACAAAAATGATTCTCGTTGAATTCCACTTCCAATAAGGGAAGTTATGTTTATCTCTCTTTTATCATTTGGGTGCTGTGGGTGCCTGAAACTGGCCATTTCATCAACATTTCGATGTTTGGCAGCCTGTGGAGGGTTACCATATGCATCGCCTGATATGTCGTGTGTATCAAAGGTCGTGTCACAGACAGGTCTAATAATGATGACGAAGTCGCATTTTCGGTGGATTTCTCTAAAAACATCCTGTAGGTTTTCAAGAAAAATTGACTACTCGCAGGTCTTTGTGTGACATTACAAGTTGCATGGACAAAATATTCCGGTGAGCATTTATTAACCCTCTACATGCTGCCAAGTATCGTAATTTTGTTGAAATGGGCTGTTTTCGGACATGCACAGCACCCATTGTGTACCCGAGAAATAAACATAATCTCCTTTGTTGGAAGTGGAATTCACTGAGGACCATTTTTGTAAGTAATAAGGGTATTCAAAAAACTAAGAGTTAACCCGTTTTGTGGTTGTTAATAGTGGTACCCATCAAAAGCTTAAAAATTTATGTTTTCCCTGGATTTCTTTACAAACATCTGGTAGGGCTTTCAAGAGAAAATGGCCATTGATAGGTCTTGGGTGTCACATTACCAGTTGATTGGATAAATTATTCCAGTAAGCATTTATTAACACTCCATGGGCTGCTAAATGTCAAAATTTTGAAAAAAAGTCTGTTTTTGGACACCAACAACATCAAATGGGAATGCAACAGAGAAACATAACTCCTTTTACCGGACGCAAAACTGACAGGGAAACATTTTTGTAAGTAGTAAGTGTATTCAAAAATCGAGGTCTTAACCCATTTTTGACTAGTTAAGGAGATATACCCCTCAAAAGCTTAAAATTCCAGTTTTCTGTTGATTTCTCAAAAAAAAAATTTCAAGAAGAATTGACCATTTGCAGGTCTGGAGTGACATTACAAGTTGCATGGACAAAACATTTCAGTAAGCATTTGTTAACCCTTCAGAGGCTGCCAAGCATAGACATTTGGAGAAAATGGACTGTTCTTGGGCAACCATAACACCAGATGTGTACCAGCGAGATAAAAATAACTTCCTTCATTGGAAGCGGAATTCACCAACGATCATTTTTGTAAGTAATGAAGGTATTCACAAAACCAAGCATTAACCCGTTTAGGACTGGTTACAGAGCGATACCACTCAATACGTTAAAAATTCATGTTATCTGAGGATTTCTCTGAAAACATCTTGTAGATTTCCAAGAAAAAATGGCCATTCTCAGATCTTAGTGTGACATTACAAGTTGCATGTACAAAATATTCCTGTAAGCATTTGTTAACCCTATGCAGGTTCTCAAACATCAAAATGTTGACAAAATGGGCTGTGTTTGCATACCCACAGCACCCGAAGTTGAGAGGAGAGATCAAAATAAGAGGAAGTAGAATTCACTGAGAATTATTTTTGGAAGTAATAAGAGTATTCAAAAAACAACACTTAACTCATTTTGGGCTGGATAAACAATGACACCCATGAAAAGCTTAAAATTCATGTTCTCCCTGGATTTCTCTGAAAACTTCTTGTAGATTTTAAAGAAAAAATGGCCATTCGCAGTTCTTGGTGTGACATTACAAGTTGCATGAATAAATATTTCTGTTAGCACTTGTTAACCCTCTACAAATTGCCAGACATCAATATTTTGGATACATTTGAGATAAAATGGACCATTTTCAAATAGACACAGCACTCAGTGGGTATATGTCAAACAAACATAACTCCTTTTGTCAGTCATTGACTCGTTGGACGACGAAATTGATATTAACCCTCTCCACCGTTAATGATGGTTTTTACCTAAACAATTTTTTTATCAAACTGAGTCATTTGAGACTACTGTACTCACCTTTCTCATAACATCAATGAAGGAACTTCAGTGATACAGTTAAAAACAATTCATCAGACACTGTGGGGTCATGAAAAATCATGGAATCTCATCGGAAAAAGCCATGATTCTCCAGAATCATAAAGTCTAGTTTTCTTTTTATTTGCTGAGAACATAGGTTTTTTTTTGTTTGAGAAGCTTGACCATTCAAATGATTCAGGTATCTGGATGTTATGGCCTATGGCTGATATGCTGGCATGGAACAATTATGAAAACAATTTATGAATATGAATGTAAATCATTCTTGAACATGTAAATGTGTACATACCATAGCTGTGTTTGTCAAGAATGTTTTGTTGTGTGCAGTTCTTTGCCAGAAAACTGCCTGACAAAAAATGACAATTTGAAATCAAATCTTTCATAAACAACTTGGTTCTTGTAAATTGTCTCTATCTTGCTTTAACCCTTTACCCAACGTAACGGCCAAAACCAACCAGCACTATTCTAAAAAAATCACCAATAAATTTTCAGTATTTTTTTTCATTTTTTGTCTCCAAAATATATGTTATGACCCATCGTTGGAACGAGCTCGTTCCAATGATGGGTCATAACCTATGTTTTAGAGACAAAAAATGAAAAAAATTAGTTATTTGGGAATCTTTTTTGCAAGTGTTGTCTGCTTTTCATGTTAGGTAAAGGGTAAAGGGTTAAAGAAAGTCGACAGAATCACAAAAACTTATGAGCATCTTGAAATCAATGTTATAAACATCTATTGCTGTTTCACTAAGTTCCAAATGCTTAGGGCTTTGCGGGGTGGCATCATCGCACTGAAATGCCCAAAACATGAAGGCACTCCCAATTTTTATATAATTTTGGTATGTTATATGGCTCCCAATTTTCAAAACTTAGTATGTTTTAATTTAAATTAAATTTTAATTTAAATGTCATTTTTGATGTTTTTAAGTTATTCTCAGTTTTCACATCTTACTCTCCCATTTTGTGAACACTATTACACCCCTAAAATGCATCTATACTTGCATAATATTTCACACATTGCTAAATGAATAGTTAAAATGATGCAAAGTAACATTTGTTTTTGTATTGTCAGAAATTGTTTAATGCTATGATGTTAATACCAATCGAGGGCCCAAAAATGTCAAAATTTATTTTTCCAAGCACGAAGTTGAAATTAGGTTGTGTACTCATGATCCCCAAAAGTTGACAAAATTTTGAAAATGCCTCTTCAAATGCCAAAAATATGATATAAAAACCATCGGTGATGCCCCCTCCCATTTTGTGAACACCCCTACCCCACTAACTGCATACTAACAGATACCAATATAATACTTCACACATCGCTAAATGAATGGTTGAAATGATCCGCACAGGACCTCGATAATTTCCAAGTGCTCTCAAAACATCTAAGTCCATTGAGTTGATTATGAGTTGATTATATATATAGGCTTACAAGGTATTTTTTGTTTGTTTTTTATGACACAACATAAATCAAGTTCTTGTAGAGATCCATCAATTGGTAACTAGTACATGTAACTATCAAACTCAAAATGATGAACTTGGAAAATAACATGCAGAACATAAGATTGATTTTGATTGCTAAATGGCATGATGGTCATTGATGGGTCCAGAAGTTGGTAGAAAAGTAAAAGGTGGGGGAGTTGTTGTAGGTGTAAAGTACATACAACAAGGAGTTATTTAAAAAAAATGTGTGTATAGGCCAAGGCACCAACATGAATTTGCACTTGAAAAACAGTTCATTTGTTTGAAAAATGGCATTGGCAAACATATTCCATGCTTGGGTGGGGGCTGTGGACATGCATGCTGCTATTGCTACTTTTGTGTCTTCATTGCTATGTCAAATCCAGATTTCTATTCATTCTGAGATGCCAGTTTGAGTGGAGTAGGGGTGGCATACGTGAAATGTGGGAAGCCATTATAGAGAGGTTTCAGTGGATCTTCCCCAGTATTAGCACATTGCATTCCTGTTTCTGTATGATATTGCATCATAAGCTGTGTGACGAGAGTGGACGCATTGTCTTTTAATTGTTGTATGCTGACCTTGAAAATTCAACTACAAATTGCCAACTATGCTTGATTTCTCAAGTGTGCAAACTGATCAATGCCTACCTCGAAAGGTTTAGGTGAGTGCAGGGCCATCAGTAAGGATATCTAAGGCTCCAATCCAATCAGAACATTTCCATCTGAATTGGAGTCTTAGATATCGATTTGCTCTTGTTTGTAATCATATACATTCTTATGAGACTAAATTGATACATGTCACACATAGTCAGTCATATCATATATAGATACATATATAGACAATCAGAGGTCTGTAACACCCCACTCAGGCTGTTAGAGGGAGGGGGGGGGGGGGTTGGCAAGTATGACCATTTTAGTGTATGGGTACAATACATCTTAACCCTTTCAACCCAGTGTGCATATATATATTTGCATGAAAAAAAAATTTGGTAGTAGACGAGCAGACGATATAAAGAGCAAAAAATCTGAAGGAAGGCTCGGTAATAATTTAATCCAACAGCTAGACAGAGCTGTTGGATTAAATTTTTACTGAACCTCCCGATAAACCAGTATGTTTTCTTCCATTTCGTTGTTGACAGTATTGACTGAAATGATACTTTCCATGGCGCCAGTGTTAAGAGTTAATTAAATAAGATCTTACATCACAATTACTCCATGTATATTTTATTTATCCAAAAATAAATTTCCAAGAAATCTTTTAACAATAATCCCAACTGACTAATATTCCAACTACAGCATCAACAAAGACATGCCTTGATGACATAGTTGGAATATTTGATCAATTGGGACTTGAGCCATTACAGTTGTGATGTCCCTGGGTAGGTAGGCACGCATTGCTGGGACATACCCTGAGAATGTCGGGCATAGAGTGATATAAAAAAAAAAAAAAAAATAAGTTTCTAAAATATTTCATAATCAAGGTGACATGTATAGAATTCCATCTCTATTGTTGTAACATGCAGTCGTCTCCTCCAAGGGATACTGATTTTCTTTTATCCACTTGTCAGCAGATCCATGGAATAGTTTTGTCATTCAATTTTATAGCTGGTTATACCACAAGTCCAGACGCCATTTCAAATTTTGTTAGTTTGGAATTTTTTGCTGGCTTACAAGTAGGCATCAGTGTGCACAGGCATGCAAGTGCTTAGGCCATAAATTGCCAAACGTTTTGATGTACATGTTCATATGCATCTCATATAACAACTGGAAATTCAACAAATCTACAATGAACTCACAATTAGCTTGAAGATCTTGAACATCAGTATTGTTTGGTAGGATTGTTTGAAAAGTCCTTAATCCAATATCTTTGTAAAGATTAACCTGGGGTTTTGAATTTATGAATCTTGTATCTTATTTAATCCATCCATCCATACAGTGCTGGCTTAAAGGATTACTACTAAACTAACTACAGAGTGGATTCACCACCTAACATTGGCAGATAGGAAACACATCTCTCTGGCTTTCCATTTTTAGCTTAACTTGACATAGTCAAGATAAGCTATTGCCATCAATCGTGCGGAAGTCTGTTAGTCTGTGAGTCTGGTCACATTTTCCTTTAGCACGGGCTACACCCCACAGTTCTTGTCTGATCGTCACGAAATTTCATATGCAGGTTTGGGGTCATGTCTGCATGAGAACGTCCCCTTTTGGTCGTGATCGGGCAACCGGTATGGCTGCCCGAGCCCAAAACCCGAAAACCATTAGCACAGTCTACAGGTCGTATTTATGAAGGGATTTCACTGTAACTTGGTAGGATGCCTCTGTATAATGCCTAGATGAGAACGTCCCCTTTTGGGCATCATCCGTCAACCGTTATGGCTGCCCAAGCCGGAAACCCAAAAACTTTTAGCACAGTCTGCAGGTCATGTTTAATATGGTGGGATTTTATTTTAAATTGGTAGGATGACTCCTTATGATGTCTAGATGAGAATTTCCCCATTTGGGCATGATCTGCCAACCGTGACGACTGCCCGAGCCCAAAACCCGAAAACCTTTAGCACAGTCTACAGGTCATATTTATTGAGGAATTTCATTGTAACTTGGCGGGTTGACTTCTTATATTGTCTGAATAAGAAGGTCCCCTTTTGGACGTGATTGGGCAACTGTGATGGCTACAGGGGCCCGAAGCCCGAAAACCTTTAACACAGTCTACAGGTCATATTTATGAAGGGATTTCATTGTAACTTGGTAAGATGACTCCAAATAATGTCTAGATGAGAACGTCCCATTTTGATTGCGATCATTCAGCCTTGATGGGTGCCCGAGCCCAAAAACCTTTAGCATAGGCAAAATGTCATATTTATGAAGGATTTCATTGTAACCTGTTAGGTTGACTCCATATAATGCCTAGATGATGACATCACTTTTTGGTTGCGATTGGTCAACTGTGATGGCTACAGGTGCCCGAAGCCTGAAAACCTTGAGCACAGTCTACAGGCCATATTTATGAAGGGATTTCATTGTAACTTCGTAGGATCACTCTAGATGATGCCCAGATGAGATTGTCCCCTTTGGTTGCGATCATTCAACCAGGAGGGCTGCCCGAGCCCAAAGCCCGGAAACCTTTAGCACAGTCTACAGGTCATATTTATGAAGGAATTTCATTGTAACTTGGTAGGATCACTCCAGATGATGCCCAGATGAGAATGTCCCCTTTAGGTTGCGATCATTCAACCATGATGGCTGCCCGAGCCCAAAGCTCGAAAACCTTTAGCACAGTCTACAGGCCATATTTATGAAGGGATTTCAATGTAACTTGATGGGATGACTCATTTTGGAATAATTTCACAGTAACTTTGTAACTTTCGTTAATATACGTTAACACGCCGAACGAAATGGTTTCGCGTGCCAAAGGCGCGCAGGGACGGTATGGGGGACAAGCCCCTTTCGACCCTCGTTGGCTGTATGATTTTGGTAATGTTGAGGCGTGGCAGAGGAGGAAAAGGAAGGAGGGAGAAGGTTTATCCCCTTCTGTGTTTTTTCCGGCTCTTTTTCTTAGGTGGAGGTTGGCATGGTGATGGTGGTGAGGCTGGTGATGGTATAGAAGTATGCTTGTGGTGTCCTGAAAATTCCCTTGCTTCCCTTGATTCTTTTAGAATTTCTTCAGTTTTGGCGGTTGTTGCTTTTGCCGATTCCATTACTTTGAGAGCTCTTTGAATGATGACGTCTGTATGATGTGGTGGCTGTTCTTATGTTTCTTCTTCTTCCGCTCCCGGGCTTTCCGGTAGTGAAGGAAGAGGGGTGGGAGGTGGTGAAAAGGCAGCTTCCAGCTCCTCCTCAGTCTCCACTGGACGTTCCTCATCCAACTGTACCAGCTCGGGAGCCGGCAGTTGATTGGGTGTACCAGTGGGACTAGGAGGGGAACTGGCAGCTACCTCCAGAACCTCCACCCCCTCACTCAACTCTTTCTTCCTGTTCCGGAATGCCTCCAAGCGCCGAGCATCCCTGCGCTTGGTTGATGGACTCTTCTTCTTTTTCCTCTTCTCAGGGCCTCCATGCCTCTTCGGGTGAAGACCAGTGGGAGAGGGGATCCTCTCTCCAAAGGTGCTACCTCTCCCTGAAGAGGATGGTGTTTTCAACTCTTTTCACTTCAAATTCCAGTTTCAGGTAGACACTCATGCCTACCTCCTGGACAGTCCAGGAGACAGGACATGAGATGCCCAGAGCTGAGATGGACTTCTCCAGTCTATCAGGTAGCTCCATGGTAGATGTGCACACTTTGCAGTCAGAAGTGTGAATGGCGATACGTTAACTGTGAGTCCACATACATTAACTGTGAGGTCATATTAACCCACCCCTCAGTTCTTTAGTACAGTGTACACCTCATATTATTTTTATCAAAAACATAGCATACAGGGACCAAAAATGAACATATTCCCAATTATCACAATTCTTGTCTTATTTAATAATCCTTCATAAACATTGAACATTATCCGTTTTATCAAATACAACACACAAGTTAAGCTACAGTGTCATTGACACTTTCATAGAAACATACAGGTTCACAAAATGAATGGCCATAAAAATTAGTTGAGAGAATATTATAAAGAATTAATGGCCATTGTACCAACCTTAATCTCTTAATGGCCATTACCTCAGATTTCTTTTCAAATTTTATATTTTCATGAATCGAAAATAATTAATGGCCTTAAAGTTCCCATTAATCAAATCTTGTGGACCGGTATGCATGCCTTCAACTGATGCTTATCTTGCTGCTGTCGGGTTAGTAAGTTGGAGAGTCTAACAGTTACTTGCCATTGCATGGTGGTTCTTTCCAGATACTCTAGAGTCCTATCCCCGTAAAACTGTCTTGACACAATATGACCCTAGCTGTTGAAAGTGTTTTTAAGCCCTAATAAAACAAACAAACAAACTTATTCCAAAACACTGTCACATGATGGGTGATTTTAAGTCTTACAACTGCACAGTAGTGCTCATCTGAGAACCTGCATATCTGTTGGTATGGCAGGGCATATTTAGTTCTGGGTGATTCGTCCTTGGACTTGGTAATTGTGACAGAACTGTGCCTTTCTGTTTGCTTCATGGCACAGCTCAAAATATTTTGTCTGCGCTGTGCTGTGAATGAATGAATCAACCAGAACCCCATGGGACTCTGAAGTGAAATGAAGCAGAGCTTGTTTACAGAACAATACAATCATCTCTTGATAACCCACTTCTTCAAACCCCACATGGGATTTAAAGTGGTGTTTTCACCCAAAGTGTTGTTTTCTAGAAAAATGACCTCTATAATGATTATCAGCTTGAATAAATAGTTGTTTTGAAAGAATGTTTGAACACAGAATCACATTGGTTTGTTTTTATCGTTCGTCGCATATTTCACTGTAAACAATAACATGTTGACTTTGAATTATTCCATCCTTCAACTTTTTTTTATCATAATTTTATTTTTAGTTACTACCGTATAGACTCATCAGTAAAAATTGGTGGTGGGCTTATTATACCCCCACAAAACGAAGTTTTAGGGGGGATATATAGGAGTCAGCTTGTCCGTCGACCGGTCAGTCGGTCAGAGGTCGTTGGTCCGTAGCACATGTAAACTTGTGGAGCAAACTACTTCCACAGTTTTCAGCCACATTTTCATGAAACTTCACAAAAATGATCAACATGATGAGGAGCAGTGTGTGACATAATTGTTTTCCTGATCAGATTCAAGATGGCTGACTGGTGGCCATATTTGATTTTTTTTTATGTAAACTTGTGGAGCGAACTACTTCCACAGTTTTAGCCACATTTTCATGAAACTTCACAAAAATTATCAACATGATGAGGGGAAGTATGTGACATAATTTTTTTCCCACTCAGTTTCAAGATGGCTGACTGGCAGCCATATTGGATTTTTTTATGTAAACTTGTGAAGCGAACTACTTCCACAGATTTAGCCACATTTTCATGACACTTCACAAAAATGATCAACATGATGAGGAGCAGTGCATGACATAATTTTTTTTGACACTTCACAAAAATGATCAATATTATGAGGGGAAGTGGATTTTTTTTTTACTTAGAAATATTGAAAGCCCTTTTCAGTTATCCTCTCTAGGCAGTATGCCACGGTGGGGGTATAGGGGGCGACAGACCATCTCTAGTTTATAGCAGAAACCAAGTGTAAAGTGAACCAAGAGTCCCTATGAGTACTTGCCACGGTTTACGATGTTCAGTGTAGGTTAGTTTTTATTGACTGATCGCCCAATGTTTGTTTTGGTTATTTGTGAAAGAAATAAAATAAAAATGCACATACATTTCTGAGTTGTTTATTTCATTGTTTCAGATCCACTGTTCCAATTGTTCAAAAATAAAAATTAACAGAAAAAAAGGACAAAAATAATATTTACAAATTGGGACACTCATAAGTGGAAACTGACGAAAACACACATGGTCGATTTAGAACTATTTTTTTAGGCTGACTCAATGCCAGTACATGAGATTGTTAGACTTTTCAAAGGTAAAACATAAAATAAAATACATTTTATATAACTAGTACCGATACTTTTATCAGTGCTGGAAATATAAAATGTATTTTATTTCATGGATCATGTTTGAAAATTCTGACAACTTGACGCATAATCATAAAAACATGTAATGTAACTGTAAGGTTGAAAATCACATGGCATTTCTATTTTTAAAATTGTAAACAAAAGCTTGTGGGAGAATGAAAACATTGAATACCTTGAATAGTATACATTGGCAGTTAAGGATCCACTGCATGCCTTGAAAATTATGTATGCTGGCAACTTGAAACCATTGGCACAAGCACATAATGCAACAGTACTCCCTTTTTTTTAAGCCCCAGTGTTACTGATCCAAACAGTTTTTTCACCTTTGATTGAATTTGTAACACCATTCTTTGGTCCATATTTTGGAATGTGTAGTCATTTTTCACTCCAGATTTTTAATTGATGTGTGGCATGTTTCGATTTTCACCTTAAAATCTGCAGGTACTTTTTGAGAATCATTCATCCCTCTTCAAATACTGATGCTATATCTCTTCTTCCACCTGTTGAGCCATCCATTTGAACCTTTGAAACCCTGAAGTTTTAGATGAGCAGCAACCTCTCTGGCCTTTCCTTGCAGCATAAAATTTGAAACAGGCCTACCTGCTTCCCTCTCCTCACACAATCAGTCAAACACAACCTGGTCCAGTTCAGCAACTGACAATGGCTCTTTTCCTATGTTGAGAAATTTCTTAACAGAAGCAGCTGACTTTGGTGTCATTTTAAATTTATCAAAGTCCTGGTTCCACAGGCAAATTTGTTTACAGTCCACATTAAATTGTTTGGAAGTTTTAGCCTGATTTTCATCATTCTTAGGATGCCATTCAATCACTTTTATTTTTCTTCCAAGTGCATAACGATTACATATGGATGACATGACTCATAAACAACAACTTACAAATTTACAAAGCTGTCTCTTTTGTACAAAGTATCAAAGACCACAAACGTTACTGATCTCTGTTTCAAGTCGCACTGTTGAACAAACCCACATGACATGAAACGTAAATAAAACCACATAGGCATGCTCATAAAAAAATGAGGTAGATTTAATCAGACTGCCGTGGTATGGATTGAGACTCCCTAATGTTAATACCAAAATGGCTTCACATGTGTGTTGTTTTCGAACAGCTTTTCATGTAATATTTGAGAAAGTGGATGTTAAAATGAAGGTACTAAGTTATATTTCTTTTTTGAATTGCCTTTTAAATATGACTGCTTTAGATAACCAAACAACTCATTTTTCAACAAATAAAAACTGATATTTGGGGTGGCCATACCACCTGGAATAATTAAATATGAACTGGGAATTTCCTGTTCATTTCTAAATATAAAGGATTAGCACAGAATGGAGAAACAAAATTGACAACACAGATACTTTTTTTGAATTTTAATTCAACTGCAATGAAAAAATGAAGCAACACATCAAAATGATTTGACAACACCCACTTTTAATGCTCCATTTACTGGGAAATCGAAACTGAATGTTCACATGGAACATAAAGAACCAATCAACTATTTACAGTTATTTTTAGATGACAATTTTTTGGAATTAATCACAACTCAGACCAATGTTTATGCAGATCAGTGCATCCGTGAAGGAAATCTGAAACTGTACATCCGTATTCAGAAATAGAAACTACTGACTCTTGATGAACTAGAAGTATTTTTATCACTGGTTATTGCTATGGGATTGATTTGCAAATTGGACCTGGACAATTATTGATCAAGTGATGCAGTTTCATCCACCCCATATTTTGCTAAAAAATGAACAGAGACAGGTTTTTAAGTGTTCTGTTAAATTTGCACCTGGTTGACAATACTTCAGACAATAACACCCACCCTTTATTCAAAGTCTGCATTATTACTGAACAAAATTTACAAACATTTTCGGATGTGTATTTCCCAGAAAAAAACATAAGTTTTTATGAAGCAACTTGTCCATGAAAGGGTTGGCTTCGCTTCAAAGTATATAATCCATCAGAGCCCACGAAATGTGGAATAAAACTTTATCAGGTTTGTGAGGCCAGTAGTGGATACTGCTTAAGGTATGAGATTTACTCAGGTAAAAAGACAAAAAACTCTGATTCATTAAGTGAAGCTTTAAGATTAAACCCAGAAAATCTAACAGAAACAAGTAAAATTGTGATCAGTATGATAACTAAATTTTGCTTACTTAACAAAGGTCATGTTATATAGATGGACAACTATTATTCTTCCCCAGAACTATTTGAGGAACTTGATTTGTTAAACACATATGCTTTGGGAACTTGTGAATCAATCGGAAGAATGTGCCTGAAGCAATTAAAAAGAAAAGAAAACTCAGTCAAGGTGAAATTATCTATCGCAAAAGAGAGATAATTTATTGGTGGTCAAAAACCATGACAAGCGAGATGTGAATATGATTTCGACCTGCCACAAGCCGAATGTTCTCGTTTTATTCAACTCTCAAACAAGCGATCATGTCCTCACTTTAAAACCTTCCTGTATTATGGATTACATCAAGAATATGGGGGGTGTTGATTCATCCGACCAGTTCAACACATACAATACAGTTAACCGTAAAACTAAAAAGTGGTGGCGAAAATTGTTTTTCCACCTTTTCAGTGTTTGCATAATAAATGCATACTGTCTGTACATGTACCTCAAGTTCTCACCTGTGGACAAAAAAATGAGTCACCATGACTTTAGGTTATCACTTGTAAAAGCCTATGTTACTGAGGCAGAAAATGCACCTGTACCTGCAAAGCTAGGGCAGAATTTTTCAGGGGAAATTCTGGAAAGATGTGTAGAGAGACATTTTGCAGAATATATTCCTTCTGTTCCTGGGGCAATGCGTGCAAGGCCTGTTCGCGATTGTGTAGCATGCAATAAAAAAAAAGCAAACGTCATTTTGGTGTCCATCATGTCATATAGCTCTCTGTGTACTTGATTGCTTCAGGATATTTCATACAAGGGTTAATAATAGATCCATATCAAGTGGTGGAAATGTTGGGGATAGCTCCAATGAAACTGATTAAAATTTAACTGGACGCACATGTACATACCTGTCCTGTTCTCACCTGTTCTTTCCTTTTGATGATAACTGTTGGTTAGCTGCTTCTTGATGCAAAGTTAATAACAGTGATTGTATAATTAACTTTATTTTTAAAAAAGTTGACATTTGAATAAATTGTTTTACATAGCACACCTGAAATGAAATTTTTACGTGGTAACCTGAGAAATACCTGTGATTTTAGAAAGACATACCCTGAAAACTTTAACAGAAAATTTATTTTATAAAACAATATATATCATTTAACTACTCAGTGTCTGTTTTCTTGAAGTCTGAAATGAAATTGAACATTAGTAATGCAAATTTAGATGATTTTCACCAGGATTTAAACCTGTTCCTGTTATTACCTGTTCCTGTTCTCACCTCTTCTTTCCTTTGGATAATAACTGTTGGTAAGCTTCTTCTTGATGCAAAGTTAATAACAGTGATTGTATAATTAACTTTATTTTTCAAACTTTGACTGAATTGTTTTACATAACACACCTGAAATGAAATTCTAACCCGGTAACCTGTGAGAAATACCTTTGATTTTAGACACTCAAACCATAAAAACTTTAACAAAAAAAATTATTAAATCATTTAACTGCTAAGTGTCTGTATTTATTGAGTTACTGTTCTCTGAACATACTGTATATACTTTGCTGTGAATGTATAAAACAATTCAGCACTGGGGAACCTATTATAATATTACATTAGTGGTACTTTAAGGTTAAATAGGTTTTTCAGAAAGTTGGAGAGTGGGCTAACTGACGGGTCGGTAAAGTATGAAAATTGGTTCCAACATTATTTAACACTTCTCAGTGTCTGTTGAGTGTTTTTTATCGAAGTTTTGCACAAAATCACCTAATTTCAGCATTGTCCAAAGGGGGAATTTTGCCAATCCAAGGCAACTTCTTTGCCCAAGTTGCCTGGTTGATTAGTCTCAGCTGATCATTATGTCAGGCACAAGTGGACTGGTGCCTATGAATGACCAAGGCAGATTGCTTATTTTCTGAGTTGCTCAGACCGAAGGATGTTAGTAACACATGTAAAGTCCTCAGTTTGAATATCCGTGTTCATTACTATCAAGCCTTACTAAACAGATTGAGTTAGTATTACATGCATCAACATTTTTATCATTCAGTTAATCCTTTACCTAACATAATTGTCAAAAAAAGTTAACACTATTCACAAAATTGTCATTCCAGTTTCAATTTTTTTTTCAATTTTTCCTCAAGAAACGGATTATGTTCTCTCGTTTGATCAAGCTCATTGAGATTGTTAGTGATGGGTCACAAGCACTATTTTTTAAGCGAAGGATTAAATTTTGTTGTTATTCAGAAATGATTTTGCAAGTGTCTTCTGCTATAGGTGTTGAATAAGAGGTTAAGACATAATCAGCAGTTTATTGGTTTTAATTTATATTTTTCATAGAATGTGACGGATACTGCTCTTGATGAATTAATGGACCGTCTTTCATATTACACAAAATCAATGAGATCTCCTTTGTCTACAGTAGTCCACCAGCATATGGTTTCAGCATTCAAGCTGAAGAAAAAGGGCCTGAAAACAGAATTAGAAAATATCTATGTTGGAATGAAACAAAAAGAAACTTTTATGGAAGGTAGGATGTGAAGTTATTTTATTGATTGAGGTCTCTTGATCTTGTCAGTCAAGACTTTTTGTTGCAGTCATCTTACTGTCAAGACATTCATGTACCTTTCCATAATTCTCAAATTCAATGTCTCCAAATGTTTTGAAGATGTGCATCCTCTATACAGATGATGGAAAAATCATTTTTGACAGATTTATTGACCTTTATCAACTTGAAGAATTTTCAATGGCTGCATGTTGGGTATCTTCATAGTATAATCTACTCCTGCCACAGATCGTGATGTAGAGAATTGATTTGTTAGGGTAAAAACACACACATTGAAGATGTGCAACTGTTATACCTTTGATGTGTTTCAGCTCTTTAACACATTACCCTTCTAGTGCCATTGTTGATTTGAATCTTTAACTCAGCTTGCCTATGTCAAGAATGAGCTATTGGGATGGGTTATGATCCGTCGCCCGTCTGTACGTCCATACGTACCTCTGTCCATCCATAATTCATTTAGCACACCCTACCCCTACAGACAGCATCTCTCACCTTATCAGTTTCAAATTTCATACATGATTTTGGGGTAATGTCTAGATGGGAGCTATAAAATGTTTCTGAATTTTGTTGAAAAATATGGCCACCATTGGCCATCTTGGATTTGGGATATAAATTGTCAACAATTCCATTAGCATACCCTACAGGATGTATCTCTCACCCAATCTTTTTCAAATTTCACATGTAGCTTTGGTGTGATGTCCAGATGGGAGCTATCAAATATTTATGAATTCCGTTGAAAAATATTACCTCCAGTGGCAATCTTGGATTTGGCATATAAATTGTCAATTGTAAATTCTGCACCTGTCACTCAGTCCTTTTTTCAAATTTTATGTATAGCTTTGGTGTGATATCTAAATGGGAGCTATCAAATATTTTTATACTAGAACCAATGGCCCAGACTTAGCTGGTGCAAACTCAATAATATCAAGGGCCAAACACAAATTTTGAACCCCCCCCCCCCCCCCCAATCCCCAAAATTTGCATACAATACGAAAATTTGAAAGTCCTATCTGGCCCTCCATGCTTTTAGTACTGCGCATGCACAGGACCCAGGAAGAGAGCAAAATTAACGCCAAGCATTATTCTTTTGTTTGGCACAAATCAGCTGACATTTGGACCGACATCTGTGCAATAAATTCTCATTTTTGAAGATGCCAGACACAAACCAATGATGGTTTTCATGGATTCAACAGTGTAGCAGGATGTTGGAAGTGAATAATGGTGGTTTTGGATGTTAGGGCTGTAACTTTTTATGTAAAACTATTCATGTTTCCCATTTTTAGCTCACCTGGCCTAAAAGGCCATGTGAGCTTTTCTCATCACTTGGCGTCTGTCATCGACCGGCGTCCGTAAACTTTTCACATTTTCATTTTCTTCTCTGTAACCACTGAGCCGGTGTGAACCAAACTTGGTAGGAATGGTCTATGGGAGGTCCTTTACAAACAATCCTCATTTTGTTCCTGTCGGATGAAAAACATGGCTTCCAGAGGCATTCTTTGATTCTGGTTGGTGGATTTTCAAATACCTTCTCCTCTGAAACTGCCTGGCCAAATGTTTTGATACTTCACATAAATGATGACTGGGACCCCCTCTACCAACGATCCTCATTTAATGTTGATCGGGTTGCAAACATGGCCACAATTGCAGCTTATAGTTGTCTCCTGCTTTTTGAAAAAAATGGGAGATATTAAATTCAGGGTGTCCTTCCGTCCTTCCATGTTTTTTGTTTCCAGACTCTAACTTTCCTTACAGTACTGGATTTTGATGAAATTTGGGTAGTAGATCACTTTCATCAATTGTGGGTTCAAGTTCGAATATGGGCATTTTCCGCGCATATTTGAATAAATTTTTGTGTGAATGTTTAGTAACATGCAATACATCACATATAATACGGGTTTTGTTCTCGTGCAAGAATTATGCAAATTAGGGAAACTTTGATTTATTCAGTGCTACTACTAATACACAGTAAGTGCACACCTTCTGTGTTTTTCATTTCCAGACTCTAACTTTCCTTACAGTCAGTCGATTTCGATGAAATTTGGGTAGGAGATCATTTTCATCAATTGTGGGTCCAAGTTCAAACACGGGCATTTTCTGCGCATATTTAATTAGGTTGCTTAAATTTGATTGGCTGATGGTTTCCGGACTCTAACTTTCCTTAGAGTCAACCTATTCCACTTGCAACTCAACTATATTCCACTGGATGCATTATAGAAACCCTATGGGAAATCACATTTTCCTCCTCTTCTCTGGAAAAAGTGAGGCGACGTGAAAACAAACCTGGCAGGGATGGTCTATGGGAGGTCCTTTACAAATGATCCTGATTTTGTTCACGTGGGTTGAAAAACATGGCCGCCAGAGGCATTCTTTGATTCTGGTTGGTGGATTTTCAAAAATCTTCTCAGAAACTGCCAGGCCAAATGTTTTGATACTTCACATAAATGATGACTGGGACCCCCTCTACCAACGATCCTCATTTAATGTTGATCGGGTTGCAAACAATTGCCACAATTGCGGCTTATAGTTACTATAGAAACCCTATGGGAAATCACATTTTCATCTTCTTCTCTGGAACTACTGAGCCGTCATGAACCAAATTTCGCAGGAATGGTCTATGAGAGGATGGAAATATGTGGCCACCAGAGGCTCTATTCTAATGCTTAACCCAGTGCCTCTCCTATCTGCACAGAGATTGGTACTGTCAGCAAAATACTTGTTATTTTTATACTGTACCAATGACCCAGACTTAGCTGGTGCTAACTCTTAAAAATATAGGGCCAAACACAAATTTTGCCCCCCAATCCCCAAAATTTGCATCTAAAACCAAAGAAAACATGTCCTGAATGGCCCTCCACACTTCACCTCTACTGCGCATGTGCAGTGTCAAGGACGTCCCAAAATTGGCGCCATTAATCATTCTTTGTTTGGCCCTTCATCAGTTAACATCTGACTGATCTTTGTGCTTGTAAATCTCAGTTTAAATGATGCCAGACACATAAATATTAGAGAAATGGTGATTCTAAGGAGGATATAGAAGGAGGAGAGGAAAAATGAGTGACAGAAAATTATCAGGGCTGTAACTTAAAATTTGTTAATGAAATTATGTTAAGTTACCTATTTTCGAGGCAACAGCCTGTTGTGGTCATTCTTGTTATCAAATTACACTGCTTATTCAGTGTTTTCCTCTCTCCCTTTCCTTTAAGTCCCCTCTTGCTATTCTCCCATGCTTTTGGCATATTTTCTGTAATTTTATTACTAAAATTTCTTGGGAGTTTTAGCTGGATAACAGAATGAATTCTGTTCTTTTCCCCATGTTTACGTCTTCACCTATGGGTGGTTAGGCGTAGTGTTCTGCATCTACCATCTGATGTTCTGCAGTTTCTTCCCTGGAAGTCTCTGTTTTGCATCAGATAGTGTATTATTGGTAACTGATTTCGGGCCAGGGTGCCTGGAGTCTTGTTCTAGTGTTTTTACACTTATTGTTCACATTTACAACAGCCCTTTGTGTGAGGGGGGATTTCTTGAAAATAATATCTGGATGTTAAGTTAATCATAACTAGATACATTATTATTGTTCGTAAGTGTTGCATAAATTGTTTAACATATTTTTAGAATTTTTGTCCACACTTAGGCTTGGGATCCATTGGGGCTCAACGTTACTTTTCAGAAACTTGGGCTGTTCTGAAAAAATATTTTTTCAAAATTTTTTGATTGCAATTATTTTTTCTATATTAATGGATCATATTATTATGTATTTTGATTGTCAGGGGTTGGTGCAAGTACTAGGACTTTGTTTTCTTTTCACAATGAAAGGATATTGTTCAATTGTAATAAGAGGAAATCTTCCTCTGACTTTCATAATCATTGTATATGTAGTCAGTGTACTCGCACTAACTCCTGTTCTGTATGTGTTAATTTCGATGACATCATGGGAAGCGCATGTCACGTTATGTTAGTGGGGAATTGGCCATTCCGGTCCTTTCCCCGCAGGGTCACTCTACTTCATCAATCTCTATTTCAGACGATCAAGAATAGGGTGATGTATCCGTGACGTCTTCCAAAAGTGTGCCTCCGTCGTCACAATTAATGAAGAGCTAGCAGAAAAGTGCTCATGTAAATACGTCAATTGCCTAAGAGGACCCTAGTAGGTTCGACGGCCTTTGACGTCCGCTAGCTCGCCCGGTGTAGCGTCCATTCATCGAATGGTTCGGCAGCCGGGTTCGTCCGTTGCAGTCTAGAAGGAGTTTTGGGGTGATGCGAGCACTATAAATCAACCAAATGCACACCCAGTGATGGCGGATTAGAGGGAGAACGGAGGAAGCCTTTTAGTCCGGTTCCTAGCTCGTCCAGGTCCATCCGGACTGTGAGCGAGAGAGGCCCCTCTCCCGTACAGCAACATCTGGCCCCAGATGTTGTGGTACAAAATGTTTTGCATTCGGAGCATACGTCCGCCGCTCGGGACGCTCCGATATATAGTCAGTCCGGAGAGACTGTCAATAAGGCTTCCTCATTCTCATGGTAGCGCACACGACCGCTCTTGGCTACGTGACCTCGGATATCCAGTCAGCTTCGCCAATCAGAGAATCATCGGCGACCAGGTCACACCATCCGGTAGCCAGGGACACAAGGCCTGCAGACTCCGAACGTTCGCATAAGAAAGTGTGCGGGAGTCAACGTACACGGAGCTTCCGGCGGCAATGCATCGTAAGACCACTACTGCACAGGCCTCGGTGACGGGCATGCTATCCCAAATAGCACAGCTTATCGCAGCATCCCAGCAACGACAGAATCTGTCGCATCATGTATTATCTGACGACGCTGGGTCGAGACGCTCCGCGGAAGCAGGTACGGACGTCCGAAAATTTCATCCGGTCCGACGGGATGCCGAAAGGGATTCGGAGAATTTCGAGCTTTCCCTTTCGGAACAACATAAGCTGTTGTTTATGTCATCTGACTTTATCTTCTAGAGGTTCTTTCGTCGGACCAGAATGCTGCGATGCCGGATAAGAAACTGATAGCGTCGGTGGACACAGAAATTTTTGGTTCGGTTCAGGGACATCGTCCCTCAGTTCCGACATAGTCCAATAATGTCACACAACTTTCGAATTATTGAACGACTCTATTTATATTATTATTTGCTTGCTATTAACAAGCATGTCTGGTTTCTTGTTCGCAAAGTTACGGAGATGTCTTTCAAAAGTGAGCCTCTGTCGTCATAGTTAATGAAGAGCTAGCGGCAATAAGTGCTCATGGAATATGTCAATCGCCTAAGAGGTCCCTAGTAGTAGTAGGAGTTGACATTCGCTAGCTCACCCGGTGTAGCGTTCATTCATCGAATGGTTCGGCAGCCAGGTTCGTCCGTTGCGGTCTAGGAAGGAGATTTGGGTGATGCGAGCACTATAATAATCTTTAGTACACACCCAGTGACGACGGATTAGAGGACAGATCGGAGGAAGCCTGTTAGTCCGGTTCCTAGCTCGTCCAGGTCCGTCCGGGCTGCGAGCGAGAGAGGTCCCTCTCTCGTACAACAACATATGGGACCGGATGTTGTGGTACAGATATTTCGCATTCGGAGCATATGTCCGCCGCTTGGGACGCTCCGTTATATTGACAGTCCGAAAGACTGTTGATAATGCTTCCTCATCCTCACAGCAGCGCACACGACCGCACATTGGCTACGTGACCTCGAGTATCCGGCCAGCTTCGTCATTCAGTGATTCCACGGCGAACAGGTCACGCCATCCGGTAGCCAAGGGACACGAGGCCTATACACTCCGTTCATTCGCATAATAGAAGTATGCACGGGGTAACGAACACGGAGCTTCCAGCGGCAATGCATCGTAAGACCGCTTCTCCACAGGCCTCAGTGACGGACGTGCTATCCAAGTTAGCACAGTTTATCGCAGCATCCCAGCAATCGACAGATTCTCGGTCGGATCAGGAATTATCCGACGGCGCTGGGTCGGTGCGCTCCGCTGTTGCATCAGGTTCGGTCGACCGAACACTTGATAGGGTCCGACAGGATGGCGAAAGGGATTCGGACGATTTCGAGCTTTCCCTTTCGGAACAACGGAAGCTGCCTTACATTTCTTCCGGCATTATCTTCCACAGGTTGTTCCGTCGGACTACATTGCTGCGATGCTGGATAAGAGACTAATAGCGTCATTGGACACGGAGTTTTGGATCGGTTCAGGGACATTGTCCCTGACTTACCGACACAGTCCAATAATGTCATTAGAACATTCGAATTATTTAACAACGCTATATATGAGCTTGCTACCAAGCATGATAGTCTAGTTTCTTGTCCGCAATGCTCTTCTGCCTTTTATCAATTCTAGGTAATAATTTATTTTGGCAGAACAGGGCATACCGAGAGTTCATATGCGTCTAGACGGCGGGGTTGAAGACTGGGAATTATCTTTTTCGCCGTCTATGTCAATTCCAACCACGATGTTGGAAACGACAATGATGTCTAATAGACTTAACTTAGATGCTTTATCATACGTAGACCACCTTACTGAGGCGTTATCATTACGTCTTCAAGAGAAAGAATTCCAGGATATGATCCTCAATGTGATTTCTTTCAAGGGCAGTAGTTTTTCCACGTATAACTCCGCCCTTCAGTGGCAACCTGGAGTTGGTTAGACGTGACGCAGCCCTAGCTACATCCACGCGCATGGATAGTAAGGTGAAGAACTCTCTCAGAGTCACTTCGGTCTCGGAGAAGCTTCTCTTCGACGGCAACTCTTCAGCAATCTATGAATTGCTCGATATACACGTTCTCTTGTCTATCAAGTGTAGCAAGAGATTCAGACTGGGGCAACATTCGGTGGTTGACTCAGAGAGTGCCACTGCAGTTGCCGGATCCAAGTTTTATGATTATGACGGATGCCAGTCAAACAGGTTGGGGTACAATATTGATCCCAACGGATTCGAAGTGCCAGGGTCTTTGGGTTCCGCAGTTTCTGGGCAAGCACTTATCTTCCAGGGAATAATGTTCTTTAGGCTTGCACTATGTCATTGGATGAACATTATTCAGAAACGCATGTCCAAATCCTGTCCGATAATACGACAGTAGTTGTGTATCTCCGGAACCAGGGAGGCACTCATTCGATTCCGTTATTCAATTTAACGGAAAGAATCCTTCTGTTTGTTATAGTACACCAAGTTCTGCTTCGGTCCGTCATATTCCGGGTCGTCTGATTGTATTAGCAGACTCTCTTTCACGTAAGGGTCGCTTGTTGCTGTCAGAATGGACTCTCAACAAACAAGTATTCAATCAGATTTGCTATCAATGGGAATGCCCAATGATAATTTATTTGCGACACAACTCACTATTCATTTGCAGACGTATGTGTTTGCATGTCCGGATCCCTGAGCTTATGTTGTTAACGCTCTATTGATCTAATAGGACGGAATGATAGGATATGCGTATCCTCCAGCGCTGTTGATTCAGCAAGTATTGCTAAGATGAACATCCATAATACAATTCTGTTGATAGCATCTCTGTCTTCACAGAGACCGTGGGTAAATTTACTCAGTTATCTACTGTGGGACTTACCGCGAAAACTTCCTTCATGAGAGGATCTTCTTTCGCTGGGGAAATCGTGTCAACTTCATCACAACCCGCAAGGTCTCAACCTTCACGTATTCCGTTGTGTGGTCCTTCTTGCATGGCAAGCATTGTACAGGACGAGCTTTGGATGCGATTTCTTACTGTAGGAGAACCTCTTCTTCGCTATACTATGCGGCTAAAGTGGAGGCTCTTCCGTCGTTGGTGTAGGGATCATTATGTTGATATTTTTGATCCCTCCATACTAGACATTGCAACTTTCTAGTATACTTGTTTGGCAAAATCTTCTGCAGCCTGTTACTATTAAGGTTATAGGTCTATGTTATCTCATACCTATGCACTCTATGATAGTTTACAATTGAGTCTTATGTCTCTTTATCTAAGTCAGTTAGAAACTTTTCGATAAATAGACCTAGAATCATTAGATTAAATTCCTATACGGAATTTATCTTCGGTTCTTATTTAGCTAAGTAATCATTTGAGCCTCTGGAAACAGTAGTTTTCAAATTCTGACCTTTTAAGACAGTAATTCTGTTAGTCTTCTCTTTTACTGAGGAGTCAGTGAGCTTCATGCACTATCGGTGGACGATTCTCACTTTTGTAGTGACGGAAACACTACTTCCTTTACTACTTAGGTTGGATTTTTGGTTAGAGTCAGGCTCCTAATAATATCCGGAACCTATTGTTATTAAGGTCCTTCCGTCTTCGTACGGGCATAGGCCTTTACTCTGTCCAGTTAGAGTTTACGTATTTATAAACAGATATCAGTTTATTAGTACGGACAAAGCTTCTTCTGTCTTTGATGCCTAATAGAAGGACATTACGCTCCATTCTATTGCTAATGGATTCAATTAACTATCGGTACTGCTTATGGTATATCATTGACTCAGCAGTTTGTGCTTGAGATTTCGGCTCATGAAGTAAGAGCTCTTTCTACATCTTGGGCTTACACTTATAGTGTCGCTATAAAAGATTTTTTAAGGCTGCTCATTGCGCTCAGCCATCCACATTCATGAATTTTTATCTCAGAAATATTGAGTCCATTTTTGGAGGCCTCTATTGTTAGGTCTATTATCTACTGCTCAGAATGTCATTCACTTAACAGTTGCTACTATAGCTAGGTAGGCTTTCTGTTCCGGCAGTGACTCCGTCCTGCTGCCCTCTTCGCTCTGGGCTATTTGACCCAGGGCAAGAAAAAGGGGGGGGGGGAGGGTGTTCCCTTGGGTCACCTGTTTTATTATGAAAACAAGGGGATACCTCCTCCGGAGTTAGTAATTCTGAGCTGTTACCGGGATGGCTTTTAAGTGAGAAGTTTATGTTTTAAAAATTCATTCAGGTCATAGTTTTTAAAGTATAGCTTTTGAATATATCACGTGTCAAACGGGCATTATTATACAATCCTCAGACACTTTTAAGGAATATAAGAGTCTCTATTCTCTAGACTTTATTTATTGGCTTACTTTAAAAATTATTAGTATAAGGATTATACTGGATATTAATAGAGTACATGGATATTAGGATTTCAACGTGCTCTATGTCCTAGGCCATCCAGCCTTTTTACTATTGAGCTAAGTCTGGGTCATTGGTACAGTATAAAAATGTTAAAAAATTTATAGTAATTTATATATTTTTTATACTTACCAATGACCCAGACGGGGATGGCCCTCCCAGGAGTTGGGAACTCATACCTCTCCGCTGAGTACATAGTGCTTACCAGGCACTGGTTACAAGAATGATTAATGGCGCCAATTTCGGGACGTCCTTGACACTGCGCATGCGCAGTAGAGGTGAAGTGTGGAGGGCCATTCAGGACATGTTTTCTTTGGTTTTAGATGCAAATTTTGGGGATTGGGGGGCAAAATTTGTGTACGGCCCTATATTTTTAAGAGTTAGCACCAGCAAAGTCTGGATCATTGGTAAGTATAAAAAATATATAGATTACTATAAATTTTTTAACTTTTGCAAATCTGGTAAGGGTTGGTTCCAGTTTTCTCCACTGAGAACTGGGAAAAACCCCAACAATATTGTGTATACAGTACAAGTCAAAATAAGAGCTATAAACTAAGTAAACTACTGCTCCTGCCCTGACAAGATCAGAATCTGACATTTTCTGGAAAGCTTTCAGTGAGGGCTTTCCAGAAAATGATGTCAGCTTCTGGTCTTATCATTGTAGGAAGAGAAAAGATACATAGTTTATAGGATTATCCTACAACTTATTTTGACTACTACTTTAAACAAGTGCAGTTAATACATTATAACTCTCAAGTTACTTATCTGAAATACTGATTGATGACAGGTGTTTGGAAAAGCATTGAAGTTTTGTTTATTTTCTTTTCCCAGAAGCTGTCCAGCAAAAATAAATCTATGACAAAATTGTAAAATGTATTTCCTGTAACCCTTTACCTAGCCAAAGCTATTTGAAAGAGAATACTGTCTGAAAAAAATTGTAATTTTAAAAATATTTAACCTTCTTTTACTGATTTTTGTGTTGAAACAGAATTCATAAATGTGTGCTTTTTCAAGAAATCTTCTTTGAAACTACAAGGCCAAATGTTTTGAAACTTAATGTGACTGATGACTGCAACCCCCTCTACCAGTGATCCTCATTTAATCTTCATCGGGTTGCAATTGTGGCTGCAGTTGTGGCTTACAGTTACTATAGAAACCCTATAAGAAATCACATTTTCATCATCTTCTCTGAAAGTACTGAGCCAATATGAACCAGACCTGGCAGGCATGGTCTATGAGAGGTTCTCTACAACTGTTACTCATTTTATTCCTGTTGGATGAAAAACGTTGCCGCCAGAAGCATTGTTTGATTCTGATTGGTCAATTTTGAAAACTCTTCTCCTCTGAAACCACAGGGCCAAATGTTTTGAAACTTTGCATGGTTGATGACTGGGACACCCTCTACCAACGTTCCCCATTTAATGTTATCGTGTTGCAAAAATGGCCACAATTGCAGTTTATAGTTACTATAGAAAACCCTATGGGAAATCCCATTTTCATCTTCTCTCTGGAATTACTGAGCCGACATGAACCAAAACTTGGCAGAAATGGTCTTGAGAACTTTTTATTAAAATTCTTGGGAGTTTAACTTGTTTTACGGAATGGATATTCTGTTTATCCCCTGTGCTTACATCCTGTTCGTGTACTGTTCAGAATGTTTTGTATTCTTGCATCTTCTACGAGATGCATTGTTTTTATACCACCCACTTGAAAAGTGGGAGGTATATAGTGTTCACTTGATCCGTCCATACGTCCATCCGTTACTCTTTTGGGGGGTACACATCTGCTATCCGCAACTGCTCCTAAACCAGTGAATGGATTTCATTGAAACTCTCAGACATTCTTTTACTTACATTGAAGATGTGCACCTCCTATATTTTTATACTGTATACTAATGGCCCAGACTTAGCTGGTTCTAACTCAAAATTATCTAGGGCCAAACACAAATTTTTCCTCCAATCCCCAAAATTTGCATGCAAAACCGAAAATTAGAAGTCCTATCTGGCCCTCCATACATTTACTCTTGGTGCATGTGCAGACGCCAGGAAGTCACCGAAACTGGCGCCAACATCATTCTTTGTTTGGCCCTTCAGTCAGATAACATCAAACTGAGTTCTGTGCTTTTAAATCTCAGTTTCAGTGATGACAGACACAAATCAATGGTTAATTTGGTGGATCCAAGGACACAACTGGATGAAGGAAGGAAGAAACGGTGGTCTGAAACGTTCAGGGCTGTAATTTTATAATATTTATAAAAGTTAGTTCATGTTCCCCAATTTCGGGACATTGATTGATACTGATTTTTCAACTGTTTGTTAAGTATTCCTTCCCTAACCTCCCTTGATTCCCCCCCCCCCAGTTAAACTACCAAGCTTTTTGGCTTGTTTTATTGAAATTTTTTTATAAAATTTCTTGGAGTTTAACGTATTATACAGAAGATTATTCTGTACATCCCCTTGGTTACGTCCTCACCTTTGGGGTGTTTAGGCATTTTGGTCATGCATCATACATCCGATGTATCGTTTTTTCTTCTGCTGAAGATCTTGCTTTACATTGGATAGTTTTATTTCTGTTACTGACTTCGGGCTGTGCAGCCTGGGGTCTTGTTTCAGGTTTTTATTTTGAAGTCGTTTACATTGACATTACTTTATTTGTATAGGTAGTTTCCTATTATTTTTAGGGAAACTATGGTTATAAGTAACATAATATATTCCGGTAGTGTGACAGTTAATTTTTTGGATATTATTATAATTTTGTCCACACTTAGGCTCTTTTAGGCTCATTGTTCCCTTTGGGAACTTGGGCTCTTATATAAGAAAAAAAATTTCAAAATTTTTTTTATTTTTGGAAAATTTTTTTCTCTTGGATGCATTTATTGCATCGATTATATATTTTAATGTTATCTTATATTATGTAGATTTGGTGGTGGTACAATCGACCTATTTTAGCTTTTAGGTAATAATATTATTATATAGCAGGGTAAATATGAGGAAGCCTTTCCTCTATTTACATGGTCGTTGTCTTGCTTATAGTCGATGTTCTACTACAAATTCTTGCACCATGTGTCAGATTTTGACAACGTTGGTGATGGGTGTCATAGTTTGTTGTTACGCGAGTGGACTCGAGCTGTCCTCCCGCGGCGAGGGGACACTGCTGGTCCTCTCGCCAAAATGTCACTTTAGTTTTTTAGTTTCTATTTACAGAGGAACAAGAACATGGTGAGGTTTCGTGAAGTCATCAGATAGTGTGCTTCCGTCGTTGCAATTTACAATTAGAGCTAGCGGCAAAAGCGCTCATTGAAATAGACAAGGCCCCAGATCACAGATCATGTGATTTTCATCCTTGTCGCCAGCTAACTCAACCGGCGCTCTCTCACTCAGAATATAGGTGTCATGACACCGGATAAGTCTGTAGCAATCGAGGAGAGAACCAGGGTGGAGCGAGCACTATAATATACAATTATGCCCACCCAGCGATGACGGAAGGAGGAAGCCGGCAAGTTCTGAGGTACGCTCGTACAGGTCTGCCAGGACCGCAAGCAAGAGAAAGGTCTCTCTCTCTTACAGCATCATCTGGGGCCAGATGTTGTTGCGTCAGTCGGAGCTTACATACATGCCTTTTGTCCGAGACGTCCCGTCTAATAGGCAGCCGGGGTCTGCTAGTCTTACGGCTTCCTCTACATAAGGCTAAAGTGCTCTTTATATTGCACAGGGCTATAAATCGCGATGAGTGGTTTCAGTTCCCTGTCGCCGGTCAAGCGGTTACTCTAGAATATGAGGACTGTGACACTGGGTGTGTCGCATTTACAAAGTAAATCAGAGCTAGCGGCAAAAGTGCTCAATGATATAAGACAAGGGTCTAGACCTTAGAATATAGGGTTTACGACCTTGTCTCCAGCTTGCTCAAACAGCAGATCATTACTCAGAATATGGGTAGTGTGACGCCGGGTGTGTCTGTAGCAGTCAAGGAGAGAAACAAGGGTCTAGCGAGCACTATAAAATCCAATCATGCTCACCCTGCGACAATGGAAAGGAGGAAGCCGGCAAGTTCTGAGGTACGCTCGGCTAGGTCTCCCTGGACAGCAAGCAAGAGGGAGCCCCCTCTCTCTTTTTACAACATCTGGGTCCAGATGCTATTGGTAGGAACTTGCGTCATTTGGAGCTTACGTACATGCCTTTTGTCCGGAATGTTCCGTTTAATTCGGCTTCTTCAGTGTCTACTCAGCACTCTCGACCGCACCTTGGCTATGTGACTTCGGATATCTAGTCTGCATCGTCAATAGGTCCACTCTTTGTCGAGGAAGTCGCACCATCTAGTAGCCAAGGAAACGAGGCCTCATTCATCGGGACATCCGCAGTTAAGAGCCATCTTGGACACACTGTCCCAGGAGCAGCTGGCGGATAAGCAATACATGACTGCTGCGCCTCAGGCCTCCATAACGGACTTGCTGTCGCAGATTTCACAGCCCATCTCAGTGTTCCTGCTAATGCAGAAGCACTCAACGTCAATCTCAAAACTTGAGCTATTGGATGGTGCTTGATCGGTCCAGTCATTTGCCTGTTCAGATGCCGGTGACCGTGATTCTAAAACTGATTTAGACGAATGATGAAAGGGATACAGAGGAGGATAACCTTCCCTTTCGGAATAACTCATGGATGATATGGATACTATCCATTATCATTTCCTTGAACTTGTTCCAGTGAATCTCAATGCTATGAGTAATTGTGGGAAACCGCTAGCATTGTTAGATGCTGACTTCATCCGGACAAAGAGCAGGATAATAAGATCTCTTTTCCGTTAAGTCTACACGGGTGTCACAGGTCTTTGATTATGTAGACGACGCCATATTTAACTTCCTGTTTGAAGAAGTAATACGGTTTCTTATCATCATCTTCTGTATTTTTAACCGTTTTTTGATCACATACATTTAAAAAACAACCGGGGAAGATGTGTTGAGAATTTCTCTGCGTTGAATGAGTAGGCTAAGGTCTCGTAAGTAACCTTACCTTCATCATTTCACTGTTCGCTCGGACACAATTGAGAAGATAATTTCTTATTCAGATCAAATTTAGTCTCATGGTCTTGTGTACTTCATTTTTAAGTACTGTGATACTGTGACGTAACGTCTATATGGAAAGGAATTTTGTGGATGTTTGTACCTTTTTAAAAATTCTTTCCAGGCCTATTTATCACATATATCTCTGTCTTAACAGATGTTAAGTGGGAGCTGTTCTGATGTGACGAAGCCTTGCGTCGTCATCATTAATATTTGACTAGGTGGAAAACTCGCTACAGGTTGCTTTAGTTTTCCAGACACTAAATCTTTGATGGTAAACTTTCATTATTGTAGGATTAAGCAACAAGAAAGCATCAATTCTCAGCTCTTTAAGCTGAGGTCTAATCGACCAACACCAGCAGAAAGAGTAGGAAAGGTTGACCTAGACTCAGATCGTCTATAAGGACTCATAGCGAAGGTATAGGTATCCCTCCTACATATATATTACTTTAGGGATTGACTAAACAGCCACTTGGATGGGGGTTTAGGTCTGTTTGAGTTTACTGATCAGACACCCTTGAGCTCTTATAGAGCTCGGTCCAACCGATAATTAACTGGAACTGGATAACGTGTTTATCATGGCTCTAAAGGTTATTTAGGATAATCATTCAGTCGAAAAAGCGAGTGTTCGAATGTTCGACTGTCCAGCAATTATAGTTCTTAAGATCACTTGAAGAATGAAATAGATAATGTCTCATGGGATGAATGATAGGACACGTATCCCACAATTCATTTTCAACAAGCTGGCTCGTTTGTTTTTTCATTGACTGAATTAGCCAGTTGTTAGGCTCGCTTTTGTCTTCTATCAGACGCATTAACAGCGAAGATTTTATGTGTCGGATGGTGATTGTGCGGAGCGGCTATGAATGTTATTTCGATGGATCGCTTTCGCACATGTCGCCTCCAGTTATTCTTAACTGGAGTGGGAAGACATTTTTTCGCTCAGGACCTGTATTGTTTTAATGGATCTAGTAAACATAAGATCAAGTTTGGGCAGATATTCAGTTGTTTGAGTTCATAATTGGGTTACAGCCCTGAGTCAGACGGACTCTATATGCAGGGTTCTTGGGACCCTCAGTTCTTGGAGATATCATATTCATCAAGAATGATGTCTTATTGTGTACTCTACATCATTGGATTATATTATTAGCGAACATGCATGTGGGATCGCTCCAGGATAGTTAACTTTGCGACGCATAGGAACAATAGTTTCCTTCATTTGTGTCGCCAGTGATAGACTTTTGAGCGCTTACAGTTGACGTTCAGCCGTATTCAGGGGAATGAATGGTAGGATAAGTGTATCCTTTAATTCATTTGATTTAGTAGATTACTTTAAGATTTAATAATCTCAGTGTGATTCCTACTAATAACATATCTATCGTCACAATATCCTTCTATCAGTTTTCTCAAGTGCCTGTTATTGAACATTCGCCAGAAGCTTCCTCCTTGAGAGGATTCTCTTCTTCAGGGGAACTTTGTTCTTCACGTCATTCTCCACCCATAGTGGCATAAGGGAGTCTGTTAGACGTGAGGGAGCCTTTGGGGTTCCTATATTTTTGCTGTCTGGACCAGCAATGATTAAGTAATGTGGGTGAGGAGGTTTCGACATGTCTTCGAACCCTCTCCCCCCCCCCCCCCCCCACACACACACTCACACTCTGTCTTGTATATATATCTTTATACATACATACTATTTTTTGGGGGTCGTCTTGTTTGGCGCCCTCATAGGCATATACGCAGTTTTTGTTGCATTAGGCTATAAAAAAAAGAACCTCTGTTTCTCAGGCCCGCGCGCATGGTCATTTTTGGTGCGCATGCAACCTTTTTATGACACCAAAAAAATTTGAGATATTGTGCTCATTTCGGTAAATCGATATCGATGCGTTCGCAAATTTTAAATTAACACACTTCAAGCTTTTTCTACATGATAGCTTAATAAAGTGGGTGGGTTTTAGCAATATTCACGACAGAAAGTGTTTTATTCTGTAAAAGGTAAGTCATAATGACAGCAAGAAGGAAGGTGTTTTTCAGTCTGACAACAAACAGTCACAAAGGGGAATGGTCGATTCGCACCACGTTTGATTCGCACCAAACCTCAGAAAGTCTGCAAAGTCAGGTGCTATGTTGAATGGAACACAGTCTCCTGGCATTTATTTTTAGTAACATTTGTATTGTAAATGGCCGTCATTGGGAATTTGTGTACTGTTATTTGAAACCGTTACGAGTTTCCCAGTTAATTTAAATAAATGCATTTGAGATGCAGGATAATTGGATAACTAATAGTAAACGTTGCTTGATATAAAAGTAACAGTCATAGTTGAAAATAAATTGCATATAGGCAGGTATGTGCGGTCGAATTGGTTAATAAAAACACGCAAACATTCGTTTTGTATTTCATTTTCAGACTTAAAAAAAATATGATTTATGGATGAACTGCCCATTCAAATGGGTTGTGATAATTTTGAATATAATGGGGAAAAATTGCGACTCACGATTTTATTAGGCAGGTTGTGAAAGGATTTTTTTTTTGGGGTAAAATAAATCTCTGAAAGTTGGCACTTCGACATTTGATTTGTCCCAGAGACGTTTCAACCCGAGACGTTTCACCCACGAGGCGTTTCGTGACTTTCGTCCTGTGTTATAATTTTCATGTTTCACTGAAAACACAAACATTCAAACCCCACTTCATTTACGACCCAACACCCCTGTGGTGAATAACCAATATATTTGCGAAATTTTGCGTGGTCCACCAGGCGTTTGGATGGGGGTCAAATTACCACAAACAACCTCTCGGAGAGAAAATAAAAATAAAAAAAAAAACCCGCCCGCCCGCATGCTTTTTTGGAAAAAATGGCCTGAGAAACAGACAATCAACTTTGTATGGCCTTAGTTTCTGGTGTTTATTTTCTGATTTCTGATATACAAGCACTTATTAAATCATCATAATTGCTGCTATTTGAGTTCATAGGTGACAGCATAACCAGTTAGTGTTTTTAGCTCAACTTGACAAAGTCAAGTTGAGCTATTGCCATCACTTCTCGTCCGTCGGCATACGTACGTATGTACGTACGTTAGTACATTAGTACGTTAGTACATACATCCACAATTTCCTTTGGCACACCTCACTCGCATTTATGATCAGATTACTTTGAAACTTGGTATGCTTGTTTGGGGTGACCTCTAGATGGGAGCTATCGATTTTCTTCAATTTCCGTCAAAAAATGTTGCCGCAGCCAACGTTCTTAGAACTTAGTTTAGTCAAACCACAATATTTCCTTTGGCGCACCCTACAGGGCACATTTATGATTTGATTGCTTTGAAACCTGGTATGCTTATTTAGGGTGACCTCTAGATGGGAGCTATCGATTTTCTTCAATTTCTGGCAAAAAATGTTGCCACGGCCAACATTCGTAGAACTTAGTTTAGTCAGACCTCAATATTTCCCTTTGGCACACCCTACAGGGCACATTTATGATTAGATTGTTTTGAAACCTGGTATGCTTGTTTGGGGAGACCTCTAGATGGGAGCTATCGATTTTCTTTGATTTCTGTCAAAAAATGTTGCCGCGGCCAACGTTCTTAGAACTTAGTTTAGTCAGAAGACTCGATATTTCCCTTTGGCACACCCTACAGGGCACATTTATGATTTGATTGCTTTGAAACCTGGTATGCTTATTTAGGGTGACCTCTAGATGGGAGCTATCGATTTTCTTCAATTTCCGGCAAAAAATGTTGCCGCTGCCAACATTCTTAGAACTTAGTTTAGTCAAACCACAATATTTCCCTTTGGCACACCCTACAGGGCACATTTATGATTTGATTGCTTTGAAACCTGGTATGCTTATTTAGGGTGACCTCTAGATGGGAGCTATCGATTTTCTTCAATTTCCGGCAAAAAAATGTTGCTGCGGCCAACATTCGTAGAACTTAGTTTAGTCAGACCTCAATATTTCCCTTTGGCACACCCTACAGGGCCCATTTATGATCAGATTGCTTTGAAACCTGGTATGCTTGTTTGGGGAGACCTCTAGATGGGAGCTATCGATTTTCTTGAATTTCTGTCACAAAATGTTGCCACGGCCAACGTTCTTAGAACTTAGTTTAGTCAGAAGACTCAATATTTCCCTTTGGCACACCCTACAGGGTACATTTATGATTGGATTGCTTTGAAACCTGGCATGCTTGTTTGGGGTGACCTCTAGATCGGAGCTATCAATTTCCTTCAATTTGCGTAAAAAAATGTTGCTGCGGCCAACGTCCTTAGAAGTTAGTTTAGTCAAACCACAATATTTCCCTTTGGCACACCCTACAGGACACATTTATGATTTGATTGCTTTGAAACCTGGTATGCTTATTTAGGGTGACCTCTAGATGGGAGCTATCGATTTTCTTCAATTTCTGGCAAAAAATGTTGCCACGGCCAACGTTCGTAGAACTTAGTTTAGTCAGACCACAATATTTCCCTTTGGCACACCCTACAGGGCAGATTTATGATTTGATTGCTTTGAAACCAGATATGCTTGTTTGGGGAGACCTCTAGATGGGAGCTATCGATTTTCTTCAATTTCTGTCAAAAAATGTTGCCGCGGCCAACGTTCTTAGAACTTAGTTTAGTCAGAGACTCAATATTTCCCTTTGGCACACCCTACAGGGCACATTTATGATCGGATTGCTTTGAAACCTGGCATGCTTGTTTGGGGTGACCTCTAGATGGGAGTTATCGATTTTCTTCAATTTCCATCAAAAAATGTTGCCGCAGCCAACATTCTTAGAACTTAGTTTAGTCAGACCACAATACTTCCCTTTGGCTCACCCTACAGGGCACATTTATGACTAGATTGCTTTGAAACCTGGTATGCTTATTTACGGTGACCTCTAGATGGGAGCTATCGATTTTCTTCCATTTCCGTCAAAAAATGTTGCCACGGCCAACGTTCTTAGAATTTAGTCTAGTCAGACCACAATATTTCCCTTTTGTACACCCTACAGGGCTTTGAAACCTGGTATGCTTGTTTGGGGAGGCCTCTAGATGGGAGCTATTGATTTTCTTCGGTCTCTGTCAAAAAATGTTGCCACTGGCAAAAAAAATGACATTGGTACCAATGATCTTCAATTTTGCCATTTCATTTATAACTTACCAAGTTCAAGTTTGTCAAGTTGAGCTACAGTGTCATTGACACTTTCATATAGATGATTACATGCTGGATTTTAATGCTCTCGCGCAATATTTTATTAGGCTATCGCTTTGGTGGACCTTGAAATTGTTGAAGCCTGTTAATCATACGTACCTCCATTTCTAGATCCTAGTCTCTATTTTGTCGGTTCTCAAATCGCATATTCTCACGTGTTTATAGTTGTAGATATCAGATAGTACATGTTGGAGAGTGTTTTTACTGGATTTTATTGTACAGAGGCCGCCTGTGGATGATCTTTGAAGTGTGTTTACTCATCAGAGATTGTTCAATGTATCTCATTTAAATATGTGTATGTTATATTTTATATCACTGATTTCGTGGTACCTGTATACATCATCTGCATTGTATGTTTTGTAGCGGACAATTTATTTACCAAAATCGTCGCTATAGCCTTGGCTTGTGAAGTGACATTAAGCACCATTTATTATTCATGAATTAATCCCTGATTGCCTGATCGATATTTATTTATATTGGTTCCTGGTACCGCTTATTGATTCCAAAGCTCTCTCCTCTTTTTTTTGTTTTTTGAAGATATGTTAAAAAAAGGGGGGGGGGGGCATTTTCTTTACTTCTCTGGCTTATTGGGTATGTAACTACGAAAGAAGCTATTTTATCTGTACTATATTCGGCATTCAGCTGTATTGTTATTGTATGGCATAGGTTTATGGGCAATTTTCTCTCATTCTCAAATATGCCATCCTAATTTTTAGGGCTTAGTTCAGACTACTAGCCTTAAAAATTGTAAACTCGTTACATCCTAATTAGCATGATTTCATGCTCAGATTTAGAATTTACATAATTGGGATCCATATTAGGATATGTCTCCTCTATTATGGTGTAAAGAGGCATACATGTAAATTCTAATTATTCTAATTTCCTTCATCATGGAATGAAGGATTTGATCTATGTTGATCAACTATTCTGGAAGTTCTAGGCCCTCCACCTTTTTTACGATTCAGCTAAGTGAGGGCCATTGGTATACAGTATAAAAATATGAAAAAATTTAAAGTAATTTATATATTTTTTATACTTACCAATGGCCCATATGGAAATGGCCCTCCCATGAGTGGGCAGTACTGGGCACTCATACCTCCCCGCTGAATTATTATATTATAATCTTTTTTACAAAAAATGATGTTGACGCCAGTTTCGGTGACTTCCTGGCGTCTTCGCATGCGTGGAGAGTAAATATATGGAGGGCCAGATAGGAAATTTGGGGGATTGGGTTGTTTTCTGCAGAAACTTGAGTGAATGACTTGGCATTACTAGAACTTTCTATTTAGTTCAGTCCCTTCTTGCTGAAGTTGAGCTGTAGTGTCATTGACACTTTCATTCAGTTTGAGCTTACAGTTTTATCCTGTCTGCAGGGAAGTGAAATGGTAAAGATCTACATCTGTCCATTCTTCTATTTATTCCCTTTGTTTGCCTTTCCATCTGTCTGTCTTACCATCCATCTGGAAGTTTGTTCAAGCAATAACTGAAACAGTTAAGAATGGATTTGAATTAATTTTGGTTTGCTACTTCATGGTAAACAGTGTCTTGGTAAAGTTCAATAACCATCATTATTTGGTGAAAAATAAGGAAGGTGACATTTGTTTGTTGAATTTAGATTGAAATTTCATTGTTTATGAAATATCTTGAACAGTATACCTGAGATTACAATAAAATTTGATACACTACGTTCGATTAACATTGCACTGGACATGTTGGAAAACCACAGTGATTTCTCAGAAATTGAGAGAGTTATTGCATATTGAAATTTGCTTGGAATTCCATTGTTTATGGAATAACTTGAACAGTAAACATCAGATTTCAAGGAATTTTGATATCTTGTTTTGCCTTGGACATGTTAAAAAATTATGATGACATCTTGAAAATTGAGGGTGTTATAGCCCTTTGTTTCATTTTAGTTGAAGTTTTAATGTTTATGTGATTACTTGAAATGTAAACATCAGATTTCAATAAATTTTGATTTGCTACTTTCTGTTAACAATTTGTTGGAGAATATCGAAAGACACAGTGATTTGTCAAAAATTTAGAGAATTATTGCCCTTTGTGTGTTCTGTTTTACTTTCATTTTTAGCTCACCTGACTGAAAGTCAGGGTGAGCTTTTCTTATCACTCTTCGTCCGTCGTCCGTTGTCATGCGTGAAGGTGGTGTTTGAGCCTCTTTCTCCTAAACCACTGGCCACATTTTAATTAAATTTCATGTAAGTAGTGGTTATATAGGGGCATTTTGATTTTTATGCTAATTAAGTTTCGGCTCATATTGAGCAGAGGTGTGGGGAAAAAATGGCCAAATTTTTTGAAAATCTTCTTCAAATGAACCACCAGTAGCAGAGACTTGATATGTGGTATACAGAGGTCCTGTTTAGAATCAAGTTTGTTCAAGAGAAGTTTGTCGGGCATTATTTGCCTTCGTTATGTGAGGGGCAAAAATTTTGGCCACGCCTAAAATTTCTATTTTCTGAACCGTAAGGTCGATTTGAACCAGATTTGATATGAGATGATAATGGGTCATAAGTAGTTGATTGATGCAAAAAAAAATTTTCTCATTGCCCCGTGGGAACCCCGGGAGCTAAAAATAGGAAAAACCTTAAAACTGCCATGTCTCCAAAACTACACGGCACAGAGAATTCTTATTTTGTATAAAGCTTACTTTTATCCAGTAGAATAGAATGGTTAAAAAAAATCCCTATCGGTTTGATTACAAGGTACTTTTTTCAGGACTTTGAAGTGCTGAGTCAGCACTTTTTAACACTGTAGGCAATGGGAAAAAGATTAAAAAATCTTCTTTTCCAGATCCAGCAGGCAGAATCTTTTGATATTTGGTATGCAACATTGTAGGGTGGATCTGATTCAAGTTTGTTCAAATCGGTCCCCTGGGTTCATATTTGGGCTCCGTATAGGAGCCTGATTTTGAACTTAGTGCATTTGAGGCAAATTTCTTAAAAAATCTTCTTCTCCAGATCCAGCAGGCAGAATCTTTTGATATTTGGTATACAACATTGTGGGGTGGATCTGATTTAAGTTTGTTCAAATTGGCTCCCTAGATTCATATTTGGGCTCACTGTGGAAGCTCAAATTCGAACTTTGTGCATTTCAGGCAAATTTCTTAAAAAATCTTCTTCTCCAGATCGAGCAGGCAGAATCTTTTGATATTTGGTATGCAACATTGTGGGGTGGATCTGATTTAAGTTTGTTCAAATCAGCTCCCTAGATTCATATTTGGGCTCACTATGGAAGCTCGAATTCACACTTAGTGCATTTCGGGCAAATTTCTTCAAAAATCTTCTTCTCCAGATCCAGGAGGCAGAATCTTTTGATATTTGGTATGCAACATTGTGGGGTGGATCTGATTCAAATTTGTTCAAATCGGCTCCCTAGATTCATATTTGGGTTCACTATAGAAGCTTGAATTCGAACTTAGTGCATTTCAGGCAAATTTCTTCAAAAATCTTCTTCTCCAGATCCAGGAGGCTGAATTTTTTCATATTTGGTATGCAACATTGTGGGTGGAGCTTTTAAGTTTGTTCAAATCGGCTCCCTAGATTCGTATTTGGGCTCACTATAGAAGCTCGAATTTGAACTTAGTGCATTTCAGGCAAATTTCTTAAAAAATCTTCTCCAGATCCAGCAGGCAGAATCTTTTGATATTTGGTATGCAACATTCTGGGGTGGATCTGATTCAAATTTGTTCAAATCGGCTCCCTAGATTCATATTTGGGTTCACTATAGAAGCTTGAATTCGAACTTAGTGCATTTCAGGCAAATTTCTTAAAAAATCTTCTTCTCCAGATCCAGCAGCCAGAATCTTTTGATATTTGGTATGCAACATTGTGGGGGTGGATCTAATTCAAGGTTGTTCAAATCGGCCCCCTGGATTCATATTTGGGCTCACTATAGAAGCTCGAATTCGAACTTAGTGCATTTCAGGCAAATTTCTTCAAAAATCTTCTCCACATCCAGCAGGCAGAATCTTTTGATATTTGGTATGCAACATTGTGGGGTGGATCTGATTCAAGTTTGTTCAAATCGGCCCCCTGGGTTTATATTTGGGCTCAGTATAGGAGCCCAAATTTGAACTTAGTGCATTTCAAGCAAATTTCTTTGAAAATCTTCTCAAGATCCAGCAGGCAGAATCTTTTGATATTGGGCATGCACCATGCTTAGGGGGGTGAGATTCAAGTTTGTCCCTGGCCAAGTCCCTGGGTTCATATTTGGGCTCACTGTCGTAGCTCAAATTATAACTTAGTTCAAAATGAGGAATTTTCTTTAAAAATCTTCTTCGGATCCAGCAGTCAGACTGTTTTGATATTTGGTATGCAGCATCCTTAGGGGGGTGAGATTTAAGTTTGTTCAAGCCATGTCCCTTGATCCATATTTGGACTCACTGTGGGAGCCCGAATGATAACTTAGTTCAAAATGAGGAATTTTCTTTAAAAATCTTCTTCAGATCCAGCAGTCGGAATATTTTGATATTTGGTATGCAACATTCTCTGGGTTGATATTTAGGCTACCATGTCAGGTGAGCGCCCTCAGGCCCCTTGGGGCCTCTTGTGTGTTTTTTTAGGGAATTCCCTGAAAAATATGTGCACGTGACCGGTTCTTCCCTTTGTGTCAGTTTCTCTCTCTTATTTGTTGCATGACCCCCTGTTTTTGGATCAGAAAAAGTTGTCTGAAGGTCTATACTTGACAGAGATATTTGAATGCTAAATTAAAGTGATGCGATCATATTTTTTTCTGCCTGAACGTTATAATGGTCACCTATGGGAAAATATTTAGTTCTGTGATACCTAAAGGAAATATGTTTTTTGGCTTCCAAACCAGATTTAATTATTGTTTTGGGCGATTTTTTCACATTTAAATATTTATTTGGGGACCACATACCTTACAAACTGTTTTATTGTTTTGAAAAGTTACATTTTTGTCACAGGAATATAGGCTATCAATTGCCAAAACTAAGGCTGTTCATGCAAGTAAATTCACATTTTGAGCAAGTGTTTTCCAGGAGCACACTATAACCTCTGGCAGCTGCTAACTAACAGCCTATCTTACCCTATTAACACATTTATTTAAACCATGGTTTCCCCTCATAGTACTAGGGGTAGGGAGGATTCCAAATCTTCCAACCCTCTCCCAAATCATTCGAACACAGACAGAAAACCTACTCTGCACTTCTATTCACTAGTATTTAGAAGTTTTTCTCTTCTATATTATGCTTTTCAAAATGTTGGAAAACAATTCCTTCATTGAAGGAGTATCCTGGAACACAAATTTGGGAGGGGGTGGGACTACAGTGGAAAATAACATAATAAAATTACAAATGTGAGTGAATGGCATTTGAGCATAGCTACCAATATAGTTGTCTAGTACTAGTGCTGTCATGGTTCCCATGATACAGCACAAATTTACAGTGACAGTTGGGAAATATTCCTCTTTCCCTGAACCAAGTCCCCCCTCCCACACATATTTAACCCTTCTGCTGATGATAAACATTTGGAAAGACTCAACAGCATGTTTTTAGAGGCTGAAGTTAGTATCATTCACTTTCAGTTTCTTATGATTTACTTAGAGACTGCAGCACTCATGGTCCACTGAGTTATATTTTTATACTGTACCAATGACCCAGACTCAGCTAGTGCTAACTCTAAAAAATCCAGGGCCAAACACAAATTTTGCGCCCCCAATCCCCAAAATTTGCATCTAAAACCAAAAGAAATCATGTCCTATAGGACCTCCATACTTTGCCTTCACTGCGCATGCGCATTGTCAAGGACGTTCCGAAATTGGCGCCAATTATCATTCTCTGTTTGGCCCTTCATCAGTCAACATCTCACTGATCTTTGTGCTTGTAAATCTCAGTTTAAAGGATGCCAGACATGTAATTGTTGGAGAAATGGTGATTCTAAGGAGGATATAGAAGGAGGAGAGGAAAAAGGAGTGACAAAAAATAATCAGGGCTGTACTTAAAAATTTTTATGAAATTATGTTAAGTTGCCTATTTTCGAGGCATGGGCCTCTTGTTGTCATTCTTGCTAAAAAGTTGCACTGCTTATTCAGTGTTTCCTCTCCCCTGGTCTTCTAAGTCCCCCCTTGCAATTCTCCCATGCTTTTGGCATATTTTTGAGAAAGATCATTTCTAAAATTCTCTTGGGAGAGTTGCTTGGTTACAGAATGTTTTCTGTTATTTTCCCCATAGTTACGTTTTCACCCATGGGTGTATAAACATTGTGTTCTGCATCTTCCATCTGATGTTCTGCAGATTCTCCCCTGGGAGTCTCTGTCTTGCATCAGATAGAGTGTAATTTTGATGACTGATTTCGGGCCAGTTTTGTCAGTGCCTGGAGTCATGTTTTCTGGTGTTTTTACACTGTTTACATTGGCAACAGTCTCTTTTGAGGGGGGCTGTTTGCCTTTGGAGTAGTTTATCTCACTATAAGATACATTTTTATTATCCGTAAGTGTTGCATTAATTATTTAATATAAATTTAAAATTTTTGACCACACTTAGCCATCGGATCCATTGGGGCTCAACGTTACTTTTCAGAAACTTGGGCTTCGCTGAAAAAATATTTTTCAAAAATTATTTTGATTTTCAATTGTTTTTTCATTATTAATGGATCATGTTATTATGTATCTTTGTGTTAGGGGTTTGTGCGAGTAACTAGGACTTGTTGTTGACTTTTCACAATGAAAGGATATTGTTCAAATTGTAATAGGAAGAAATCTTCCTCTGACTTTCATGATCATTGCATTAATTGTAGTCAGTGTTCTCGCACTAATCCCTGTTCTATATGTCAATATTGGGATGACAAACATTGGAAACGTGTGTCACGATATGTTGTTAGTGGAGAAAGGGCTATGCCGGCTCTTTCTCCGCAGGGTCACTCTACTCTATCAGTTTCTATTTCAGAGGAACAAGAACAGGGTGATGTTTCCATGTTATCTTCTGCAAGTGCGCTTCCGTCGTCACAAATGAATACAGAGCTAGCGGCAAAAGTGCTCATGGAGATTAAACATATGTCGTCCGCTAGCTCGCCCGGTGTAGCGTCCATTCACCGAATGGTTCGGCAGCCGGGTTCATCCGATGCGGTCCAGGAGGAAATGTTGGGTGATGCGAGCACTATAAACATTCTACGTGCACACCCAGTGACGGCGGATAGTAGGCGAGATCGGAGGAAGCCTTCGAGTCCGGTTCCTAGCTCGTCCAGGTCCAGCCGGGCCACGAGCGAGAGAGGCTCCTCTCTCGTACAACAACATCTGGGACCAGATGTTGTGGTACAAAATGTGTCGCAAGCGGAGCACACGTCCGTCGCTCGGGACGCTCCGTTGTATAGGCAGTCCGCGGAGACTGCTCAGGCTTCTTCCTCTCGTCAGCGCACACGACCGCACCTTGGCTACGTGACCGCCGATATTTTACCAGCTTCGCCGATCAGGGATTCTTCGGCGACCAGGTCACTCCATCCGATAGCCAGGGACACGAGGCCGATGGACTCCGGACGTTCGCATAGGAAGAGTATGCGGGAGTCATCAGATGCGGAGCTGCCCTCGGCGAAGCAGCGAAAGACTGGGCCTCCGCAGGCCTCGATGTCGGACGTACTTGTGCAGATAGCACAACTTATCGCAGCATCCCAGCAACCAACAGAAACGGTGTCAGATCGGGAATTATCCGACGGCGCTGGGTCGGTACGCTCCGCCGAAGCATCGGGGGCGGACGACCGGGAGCATCATGAGGTCCGACCGGATGGTGAAAGGGATACGGATGACTTGGAGCTATCCCTTTCGGAACAACATAAAGCTGCCGTGGACTTCATCTGGCACTTTCTCCCTCAAGTTGTTCCGTCGGGCCAGACTGCTGCGGTTCCGGACAAGAGAATTATAGCGTCATTGGACTCTGATTTCTTTGAGCGGTTCAGGGACATCGCTCCCGAGTTTCCGTCTCAGTCCAATAATGTTGCAAGAACATTTGAATTATTGAACGACGCTATATTCAAACTTGCTTCCAAAACGGGAAAAGCAGGTTTCTTGTCCGTCAATACTCTCAACCTGCCTTTCATTAATGCAAGGAATAAATTCGATACGGCAGGACAGGGTATCCCAAGAGTTCCTCTGCGTATGGACGACGAGGCGGAAGACTTAGAATTATCATTACCGTCGTCGGCGTCTATTCCAACCGCGGTGTTGGAAACAACTATTTCGTCTAACAAAGCCAGTATAGATGCCTTTTCTTACGCAGATCACCTTACTAAGGCGTTATCACTGCGTCTTCAAGGGAAAGAATTTCAGGATATACAATCCTCTTTAAGACTTCTTTCAAGGGCAGTAGCTTATTCCACGTGTAACTCCGCCCTTTCAGTGGCAAACCTGGAGTTGGTTAGACGTGACGCAGCCCTAGCTACATCCACACTCGTGGATACTAAGGTGAAGAACTCTCTCAGAGTCGCTTCGGTCTCCGGAGAACTTCTCTTTGACGGCAAGCTTTCTGCAATTTACGATAAAATTACAAAGAAAGCTTCGGATTCTCTGCTGTTCAAATCTGCTTTTAAGAAGTCGGACACGGCAGATAAGAGTAAGACAGGCACTTCTGGGTCTAATGCGTCCAAGAGAGGTTCCTATAGAGGTTCCGGTGCGTCCTCTTGGTCTTATTCAAGAGACCGTCAAGGTAGCGACTCACGTTCGGGACGTCCTTCGGGCCGGGACAACCGGTCAGACGCCCCGAGGTCGACGGGACGAGGTGCGGGTCATGGAGGACGTGGTTTCTCCTACCGCAGGCCTCGCAGGTCCAGGAGGTGATGGCTTCAACCTCTATCGCGTACCGGTTGGCGGAAGGTTGTCGAGTTTTTCACAAGAGTGGGCGTCGATTACGGACGACCCTTGGGTGAGAGGGGTGATTTCGGAAGGTCTAAAGATATCCTTCAAACGAAAGCCTCCATTAACTCGAAGTCCAAAGTGGACTCATCTTCCGTCAAATCCGCAGAAAAGAGACGCTCTATTATCAGAGGTGCAGTCTCTTTTAATGAAGAACGCGGTAGAGGTCGTAGAAAACCAGGAGACTCCGGGATTCTACAGCCATCTGTTTCTGGTTCCGAAACCAGACGGCTCGTTCCGTCCAGTCATAGATTTGAGCTGGATAAACAAGCTGATCGTCGCTCCGAAGTTTTATATGGAGACGATTCGGTCGGTCAGAGCGAGTATTCGGGTGAACGATTATGCAACGAGCATAGATCTCAAAGATGCGTACTTTCACGTCATGGTACATCCGACATTGAGAAAGTATCTACGCTTCGCAGTCCTAGGAGTGGTGTATCAATTCCGGGCGATGTGCTTCGGATTGAATCTAGCACCCTGGGCTTTCACTCGGGTAATGAACTCGGTAATGATGTATTTCCGAGCTCATTCGTCTGCGGTAACGTCGGCCTACCTGGACGACATTCTTCAGAGGTACAGCAACGAGTTAACGCTTCAGAACGATGTGCAGAATCTACTTCTATTGCTCCGACGTCTCGGTTTTATAATAAACGAGGAGAAGTCGGATCTGGTGCCGTCCAAGTCATTCACACATCTGGGAATGAGCTTCGAGACGCACAACAATCTCGTTCGTCTGCCGTTAACCAGAGCGAAATTAGTCAGTTGTTACGCTCGCTATTGTCTGCACGCAGACAAAGTCACAGCGAGAGAATTTATGAGACTGATAGGTCTGTGTGGAGCCGATGCGGATCTCATTCCGATGGGACAGTTACGCACGCGTCCTCTCCAAATTTTCTTGACTCAGAATTGGAGTGTGAAAATTCATTCGCTCGACATAGACGTTCTCTTGTCAGATCAAGTGAAACGAGAGATTCAGACTTGGGCAAACATTCAGTGGTTAACTCAGGGAGTTCCTCTGCAGTTGCCGGATCCGAGTTTTACCATTATGACGGATGCCAGTCAAACAGGTTGGGGTGCATCATTGATCCCAACGGATTCGAGATGCCTGGGTCTTTGGGATCCGCAATTCCTGGGCAAGCACATAAACATCAAGGAAATGATGTCAATTTGGCTTGCGTTACGTCATTGGATGGACATTATTCACAATGCTCATGTCCAAATCCTATCCGACAATACGACAGTAGTGGCGTATATACGGAATCAGGGAGGCACTCATTCAATTCCGTTGTTCAATCTAACGGAAAGAATCCTTCTGTTTGCTCTAGAACATCAGGTTCTTCTTTCGGTCCGTCATATACCGGGTCGTCGGAATGTACTAGCAGACTCCCTTTCACGAAAGGGTCGCTTGTTGCCGCCGGAGTGGACTCTCAACAAACAAGTATTCAATCAGATTTGCTACCAATGGGAACGGCCAATGATAGACTTATTTGTGACACATCTCAACAATCAGTTGCAGACGTATGTGTCTCCGTGTCCGGATCCAAGAGCATTTGCAGTAGACGCTCTGTCGATCCCTTGGGACAGAATGATAGGATATGCGTATCCTCCAGCGCCGTTAATTCAGCAAGTATTGCTAAAGATAAAACAATCTCAATGCAAGATTCTGTTGGTAGCATCTCTGTCTCCACAGAGACCGTGGATAAATCTACTCAGGTGTCTGTTGTGGGACCTACCGCGAAAGCTTCCTCCATGGGAGGATCTTCTTTCGCAGGGGAAATCGCGTCAACTCCATCACAACCCGCAAGGTCTCAACCTTCACGTTTTTCCGTTGTGCGGTCCTTCTTGCATGGCAAGCACTTTACAGGACGAGCAGTGGACGCGATTTCTAACTGTAGGAGGACCTCCTCTTCGCTAAACTATGCGGCTAAGTGGAAGGTTTTTCGTCGTTGGTGTAGGGATCATTCTGTGGATATTTTTGATCCCTCTATACCAGATATTGCAAACTTTCTAGTATACTTGTTTGACGAAATCAAACTGCAGCCTGTTACTATTAAGGGTTATAGGTCTATGTTATCTGATACCTATGCACATCATGATAGTTTACAAATTGGATCTAATGTCTCTTTATCTAAGTTGGTAAGAAACTTCTCGATAAATAGACCCAGAACTCTTAGGTTAATTCCTAAATGGAATTTAGCTTGGGTTCTTCTTAAACTGAAGGAAAAGCCATTTGAACCTCTTGGGACAGTAGATTTCAAATTCTTATCTTATAAGACAGCTTTTCTCTTAGCTTTCTCTTCTGCTAGAAGAGTCAGTGAGCTTCATGCACTGTCGGTGGATGATTCTCACTATTCTAGTGTCGGGAACACTATCACCTTCACTACTAATGTGGGTTTTTTAGCTAAGAATCAGGCTCCTAATAAATATCTGGAACCTATTGTTATTAAGGCTCTTCCGTCTTCAGACGTGCGTAGGCCTTTACTCTGTCCTGTTAAAGCGTTACGTATCTATAAACAGAGATCTCAGTTTATCAGAAAGGGACGAAAACGTTTCTTTCTGTCTCTGATGCCTAATAGAAAGGACATTTCGGTCCATTCTATTGCTAGATGGATTCAATTAACTATCCGTACTGCTTATGAGAATTTATCTTCTTCTCAGCAGCCTGTGCTTAAGATTTCGGCTCATGAAGTAAGAGCTCTTGCTACTTCTTGGGCTTACGCTAATAGTATTGCTATTACAGATTTAATGAAGGCTGCTTATTGGTCTCAGCCATCCACATTCACAAATTTTTATCTCAGAAATATTGAGTCCATTTCTGGAGACCTGCATTGTTTAGGTCCGTTATCTGTTGCTCAGAATGTCGTCCACTAAACAGTTGCAACTATAGTTATGCAGGCTTTCTGTTCCGGCAGTGACTCCGTCCGGCTGCCCTCTTCGCTCTGGCTATTTGACCCAGGGCAAGGGGAAGGGGGGGGGGGGGGGGGGGAGGGTGTTCCCTTAGGTCACCTGCTTTATAGTGAAAAGCAAGGGAATGCCTCCTCCGAAGTCAGTATTTCTGAGTCGTTTCCGGGATGGTTTTAAAATGTAATATTAATGTTAAAATTCATTCATGTCATATTTTTAAAGTGTAGCTCGGTGTGAAGCATTTGTATATGTCAAGTGTCAAATGGGCGTTAATATACAATCCTCGGACACTTTTAAAGAATATAAAGAGTCTCAATTCTCTGGACTAACTTTATTTATTGGCTTACTTTAAAAATAATTAGTATAAAGGGTTATACTGGATGTTAATAGAGAACATGAATGTTATTGTGCTCAATTATGAAGGGTATTGTATCTTTCTAATTTAACATAAAATAAGAAAGATACATGTAAAGCCTAATACTCCTTTTCTCCTTGAGGGGTTGCCTCTATATTATATAGTTGAGCTTATTGGATTTTCCTCTATGTCCTAGGCCCTCCAGCCTTTTTACTATTCAGCTAAGTCTGGGTCATTGGTACAGTATAAAAATGTTAAAAAATTCATAGTAATTTATATATTTTTTATACTTACCAATGACCCAGACGGGGATGGCCCTCCCAGGAGTTGGGAACTCTTACCTCCCCGCTGAGTACATAGCGCTGACCAGGCACTGCCAGTAAGAATGATAATTGGCGCCAATTTCGGAACGTCCTTGACACTGCGCATGCGCAGTGAGGGCAAAGTATGGAGGTCCTATAGGACATGATTTCTTTTGGTTTTAGATGCAAATTTTGGGGATTGGGGGGCAAAATTTGTGTTTGGCCCTGGATTTTTTAGAGTTAGCACCAGCTAAGTCTGGGTCATTGGTAAGTATAAAAAATATATAAATTACTATAAATTTTTTAACTTTTCAATTTAACAACCTTGCCCTGAGTCTTCCACTATATTTTTCATTGTATGTCATTCAGTACTCTCATGTAGACCTCCAACATGTGTGACTGCAAGCCTACCTGTCTGTCTTCATGTCTGGCCCTTCATCAGACATGGTGTTTCTTTGTTTTTCATTTGCCTGGATCTACATTTTCAATAATTGGCAGCTGACTAACTTTCACCCTCCCCACACACACACAAGTATATGAAACATCAAATACCACTATATTCTTGACGCAAATGTCTGATTCATCCTCTTTGGAAACATATTTTCTACAATTTCATGCTTTTTGTCAAAATGGGTGTCTGTGGGGATTAAAACAAAGGTTATGAAAGTGCACTTATGGGAACTTGCAGCATAAGCATAGCACTATAGAATCAATATTTGATGGTTTTAGGCATCTTACCAGTGTTATGAGATATCTCATTAGCATGTACTGGTCATTCTTTTGGAAAAAACACTGTTTTATGTTTTGTCAGTGCCATACCAATGACTCTATGTGCCTTTACTGAGAAAACTGAGGCTTTTCCTTTTCAGAAATTGCAAAATATTCATCAAACACAATGTGAAATGTCTTCAGAAGCCAGAAAGTGATTTAAAAACTATTACAGATGGAAAAGTTCATATAACAGTAGGTTTGTTTTGGGTCAATATCAATTAATTTATGAATTATATCATAGATTTTGATAATAAGGGGCATACCGGGGGGTCCTATTCAGGGCTATATTTTACTACATCAACAGTTGTTAGGATAAAATGGCAGAGTCCTTTTATATTGGTGAAATATATAGCTGAATCCCCAATTTTGAAAACAAAATTGATATCCATATTGTTCCATGGGGGTTGGGACACTGTGTTGCTTGCAGTATGGTTAAATGAGACAGATTTTTTCCAAAAATATTTATGCTGATGCAGATTTTAGTTTTAATTTGGAATCAGGGTAGTTTTTTTTAAAGAAAGCTGTAAATTAAAGAAAGCTGTAAATTCTCATCTCTCTCAGTTAATTCATAAAGTAACAGGATAGAAAAATCTTTTGGAGGCTTTTCAAGCCCATTTGACAAAATTGACACTTTTCCTTAAAGAGCAAATTTTCCATGTTTTTGACTCAGCTAAAGCCAAAAGTTGGATTCTAATGTAGAAATTACTCTTTTATCTGGAAGTGGTAAAATGTCTCTGGTGGAGTTGGAGATGATTATAGGTATCGCGGAACTAAATATTGAAATTAGAGTTAACCGCCTTAAAATGTTGCACTCGGAAATGATGCAATCTCTAAAAATAAACAGCCTTGGGAAAATATATTGTTTCAATAAACGTTTGAAACATTCTATTGACATCTTGCATTATTGTTGAATATTCGTGATAAAAAAGAGAGTGATTTGATGACTTTTGGACCTAAAAAATACAATTTACTTTTTGTGTGTTTTTGTAGGGAATTCCCTGAAAAATATGTGCATGTGACCGGTACTTCCCTTTGTGTCAGTTTTTCTCTCTTATTTGTTGCATGACCCCCTGTTTTCAGATCAGAAAAAGTTGTCTGAAGGGTGAACTTGGCAGAGATATTTGAATGCTAAAATTAAAGTGATACGATCATATTTTTTCCACCTGAATGTTATAATGGTCGCCTATGGGAAAATATTTAGTTCTGTGATACCTTTTATTAGCAGCCCAAACATTTTAAAATTTTTGTAAAAAATCCCCTTAAAAACCACCAATCTTTTGACACTTGGTTTACAGTCTTTCGATGGGGTGGGGTGGGGGGGGCTTTGGGGGGGAATGTCAGATTTTAGTTTGTTCAATTCAAGTCCCTAGGTTCATGTTTGGGTCCCCTTGAGCCTTTATTTTGCATTTTGATATGAGGAGTATTCTTCATAGATCTTGTTCTTCAGTTTTTCTTCAGCTTTTGATGCATGGTATATAGCATTACTGTGACTCTCAAGAATTAGGCTTATTCAAGACATTACCCTTGACTGATTTTGGGGGTACCACAGGGGTTTGAAATTTAACACCCAATGGAAAATTTACTATTTGTTTGTTCAAATTAATTTGGCCCATTAGTGACAGTCACATTGCAGTCAAATTTGGTCAGATGTATATATAAGAGGATAAGATTAATGTTTGCTCAAACAAGGCCCTGCGAATGGTGGGGAGGATTTCATTGTGTTATTTTGGGGGGGATTTAAAATCAGTCCTGATGGATTTTATGCAAAAAAGTCTTTCCACATGATGTTTCATTGGACACGTGATGTATTTGGGTAATTACAGACTCAATACATGCTAATTGTAGATAATAATATCATAGTCTATTTTTTGTTTTGTGAAGAAAGACAGTAAGTTGATCCCAATGTGCTATCAGATTAATTTTACAGTTTGTAAAAATAATGTGAGATCAGCAAATGAGTACACTATAAACTAACATCATATTTAGCCATTCATAATACGGCCAAATATATTATACTAGCAGGGTTACCCGGCGTTGCTCGGGCTGAGGAGAATGTTATAACTGTTGGTGCCACTCTACACCCCCACCCCCACCCTACCCCGGCACTTTTTTAAACCTCACCATTAGATTCCTGGTAAAAAATACCCCTAGTAGACCCCTTTGAAGACCTATATCGGTGAGAAAAATTTTGGTCATAACTTTTGGTGCCCCTCTACACCCCCACCCTGATACTTTTTTAAACCTCACCATTAGATTCCTGATAAAAGCGTACCCTTAGTAGACCTTAGTAGACCCCTTTGAAGACGTATATCGGTAAAAAAAATTTTGGTCATAACTTTTGGTGCCCCCCTTCACCCTCACCCCACACCCCACACACTTTTTTAAACCTGACGATGACTTCCGCCATAAAAAAGTACTCCTAGTAGACCCATTTTGGACACTTGGGGTGGCCCCATATAGCGGACAGACAGACAGACAGGCAGACATACATACAGATATTCTAAAATATAGTATAGATTTTATAACATGAACTTGATCAATGTTTTACAGTGAGTAATAATTGGAAATTAAAATGTTTGAAATTGGGGATAAAAAAAGTCTGCAAGATTCCGACTGGGAATAGGGGCCCAATATTTGGCCCCTCTGAGCATTCACAAAAATATCTCACAGCATATCTGACTCATGACAGACCCTCCAAGAATGATCTGTAGTGTTCCTGCAAGTTAATTAGCCTTGGTATTAAAATAGTCAGTATTAAAATTTATGTTTTGTAAGAATGTCATATTTTATTTGGGCCCCACCGTGAGGCGGACGCCCTATAGTGATCACTCTGTCCGTGCGTCCATCCATGCATGCGTGCGTCCATCCATGCCGGCCAACTTTGGTTGTTTAGGGAATATTATTATTTGGGGCTACCTTTTTCTGACAAGTTCGTGTCTGGGCTGTAACTTTTTTCCCTTAATAGATAGGGTTTTGATATTTGGTATGTGGGTAGATTATCTCAAGACGATGTGTCGCGTACCACGGTTGCCATGCTTTGACCTTGAACTTTGACCTCGAGGTCAAATTATTCTGAATTCGGGGTTCTTTTCTGACAAGTTCGTGTCCGTGGCTGTAACTTTTTTCCCTTAATAGATAGGGTTTTGATATTTGGTATGTGGATAGATTATCTCAAGACGACGTGTCGCGTACCAAGGTTGCCATGCTTTGACCTTGAAGTTTGACCTCAAGGTCAAATTATTCAGATTTTTTTTTTTTTTTTCTGACAAGTTCGTGTCCGGGCTGTAACCTTTTTCCCTTAATAGATAGGGTTTTGATATTTGGTATGTGGGTAGATTATCTCAAGACGACGTGTCGCGTACCAAGGTTGCCATGCTTTGACCTTGAAGTTTGACCTCAAGGTCAAATTATTCAGATTTTGGGGGTTTTTTTCTGACAAGTTCGTGTCCAGGAAGGGATTTTAATCAGATTTTACCTATTGCTTGAAATATTTTAGTATTACGGTTCACATCAGTTTATACCTAACATCGGTTAGTTGCTGCGGGGCCCGCAGAGATGGATTCCATCTCTGTTATATCTAGTAATTGAAATTTTTTATTAGCTCAACTTGACAAAGTCAAGCTGAGCTATTGCCATCACTTCTCGTCCGTCGGCGTACGTACGTATGTACGTACGTACGTACGTACGTTAGTATGTTAGTACGTTAGTACGTACGTCCACAATTTACTTTGGCACACCTCACAGGTTGCATTTATGATCAGATTACATTGAAACTTGGCATGCTTGTTTGGGGTGACCTCTAGATGGGAGCTATCGATTTTCTTCAATTTCCGTCAAGAAATGTTGCCGCGGCCAACGTTCTTAGAAGTTAGTTTAGTCAAACCACAATATTTCCCTTTGGCACACCCTACAGGGCACATTTATGATTTGATTGCTTTGAAACCTGGTATGCTTATTTAGGGTGACCTCTAGATGGGAGCTATCGATTTTCTTCAATCTCTGGCAAAAAATGTTGCCACGGCCAACGTTCATAGAACATAGTTTAGTCAGACCTCAATATTTCCCTTTGGCACACCCTACAGGACACATTTATGATCAGATTGCTTTGAAACCTAGTATGCTTGTTTGGGGTGACCTCTAGATGGGTGCTATCGATTTTCTTCAATTTCTGTCTCAAAATGTTGCCGCGGCCAACATTTTTAGAACTTAGTTTAGTCAGAAGACTCAATATTTCCCTTTGGCACACCCTACAGGGTACATTTATGATCGGATCGCTTTGAAACCTGGCATGCTTGTTTGGGGTGACCTCTAGATGGGAGCTATCGATTTTCTTTAATTTCTGTCAAAAAATGTTGCCGCGGCCAACGTTCTTAGAACTTAGTTTAGTCAAACCACAATATTTCCCTTTGGCACACCCTACAGGGCACATTTATGATTTGATTGCTTTGAAACATGGTATGCTTATTTAGGGTGACCTCTAGATGGGAGCTATCGATTTTCTTCAATTTCCGGCAAAAAATGTTGCCACGGCCAACCGTTCGTAGAACTTAGTTTAGTCAGACCTCAATATTTTCCTTTGGCACACCCTACAGGGCCCATTTATGATCAGATTGCTTTGAAACCTGGTATGCTTGTTTGGGGAGACCTCTAGATGGGAGCTATCGATTTTCTTCAATTTCCGTCAAAAAATGTTGCCGCGGCCAACGTTCTTAGAACTTAGTTTAGTCAGAAGACTCAATATTTCCCTTTGGCACACCCTACAGGGCACATTTATGATCGGATTGCTTTGAAACCTTTCATGCTTGTTTGGGGTGACCTCTAGATGGGAGCTATCGATTTTCTTCAATTTCCATCAAAAAATGTTGTCGCAGCCAACATTCTTAGAACATAGTTTAGTCAGACCACAATATTTCCCTTTGGCTCACCCTACAGGGCACATTTGTGATTAGATTGCTTTGAAACCTGGTATGCTTATTTATGGTGCCCTCTAGATGGAAGCTATCGATTTTCTTCCATTTCCGTCAAAAAATGTTGCCATGGCCAATGTTCTTAGAATTTAGTCTAGTCAGACCACAATATTTCCCTTTTATACACCCTACAGGGCACATTTATGATCGGATTTGCTTGTTTGGGGAGGCCTCTAGATGGGAGCTATCTATTTTCTTCGGTTTCTGTCAAAAAATGTTGCCACTGGCAAAAAAAATGACATTGGTACCAATGATCTTCAATTTTGCCATTTCATTTATAACTTACCAAGTTCAAGTTTGTCAAGTTGAGCTACAGTGTCATTGACACTTTCATTAAATTTCTTGGGAGTTTAAGATGTACAGAAGGTTTATTCCCACTGTTATGTCCTCACCCAAGGGGCGTTGGGCCCTTATTGTCTTGTATCTCCTACCAGATGCATTGTTTTTTCTTCACATGAAGACCTAGCTTTGCATCAGGTATCAGTTGATTATTTACTGACTTGGGCTTTTTGTGTGCCTATTGTCTATTTTTTCTATTTCTGACGTTGTTTACTTTTAACAACACCCTTTACAGGTAATATTCAGGGTTTTATATTATCACAATTATAGTAGGATACATTTATTAGTCCCCCACGGTTTTACCATTTTAGGGGACTATTGGATTGCACTCCGCCTGTCCGTCTGTCTGTCCTCATTTATGTTACCACCTGTATCTCAAATATGCTTCGACGCTGTCCTTTCATTTTTAGCTCAACTGTGGCGATGCCAAATTTGAGCTTATGCCATGGCCAGTCGTCCGTCTGGCTGTCTGTCCATCTGGCCGATCTTTACAAAACTTCTTGGGTACCTTTGTTATGACTGTGGGACGAGAACGAGTGTTTTAGGGGCCGATCCGAAATTCAAGTTGGCCACTGACAGTCATTTTGTACAAAATTAGGTGCAATCGTTTTTTTGCGCAGAACTTCCATATGAAAGCGCTGATTTGAATAATTTTTTGTATGAATGTTTAGTACCATGGGATACATCACATATAATACAGGTTTTTTTCTCGTGGGTAAATTATGCAAATTAGACTAACTTTGATGTTTTTTGGTGTTACTTTCAGCACTATAAGTGCAAATGCCAATACGGCTCGGGCTAGAGGCCATATTTATGAACCGATCTTTACGAAACTTCTTGGGTACCTTTGATATCACCGTGGGATGAAAACGAGTGTTTTTGGGTCCGGTCCGAAATTCAAGATGGCCGATGGCAGCCATTTTGTACAAAATTAGGTGCAATCAGATTTTTGCACAGAACTTCCATATGAAAGCGCTGATTTGAATAATTTTTTGTGTGAATGTTTAGTACCATGGGATACATCACAGATAATACAGGTTTTTTTCTCGTGCAAAAATTATGCAAATTAGATGAACTTTGATTTTTTCAGTGTTACTTACACACAGTAAGTACACATGTCAATACGGCTCGGGCTAGAGTCTGTATTTATGAACCGATCTTAACATTATCAACATTTGTCAGACATCATAGGAGGATGATGCATGCCAAAATCTTTTGAAAAAAAAAAATTTAAGATGGCCGAATTGCAGCCATTTTTGTTGTCATTTTTTTGCTATATTTGACGTTACCACCTGTATCTTAGTTTATGTTACCATCTGTATCTCATAGATGTTTCGACGCTGTACTTTCATTTTTAGCTCAACTTTGGCAAAGCCAGATTTGAGCTTATGCCATGGCCAGTCGTCCGTCTGTCCATCTGTCCGTCAACAATTCAATACGGCTCGGGCTAGAGGCGTATTTATGAACCGATCTTTACGAAACTTCTTGAGTATCTTTGTTATGACCGTGGGACGAGAACGAGTGTTTTTGGGTCCGGTCCGAAATTCAAGATGGCTGCCAGCCGCCAATTTGTACCGACGATGCAGAAATCTGTTTTTTGCACAGAACTTCCATATGAAAGCGCTGATTTGAATAATTTTTTGTATGAATGTTTAGTATACATCACATATAATACGGGTTTTTTTCTCATACGTAAATTATGCAAATTAGACTAACTTTGATGTATTTAGAGTTACTTTCAGCACTGTCAGTGCAAATGCCAATTCGGCTCGGGCTAGAGGCCGCATTTATGAACTGATCTTTACTAAACTTCTTGGGTACCTTTGGTATCACCGTGGGATGAGAACGAGTGTTTTTGGGTGAGGTCCGAAATTCAAGATGGCCGCTGGCAGCCATTTTGTTCAAAATTAGGGGCAATCAGATTTTTGCGCAGAACTTCCACATGAAAGCTCTGATTTGAATAATTTTTTGTGTGAATGTTTACTACCATGGGATAGATCACATATAATACGGATTTTTTTTCTCGTGCAGAAATTATGCAAATTAGATGAACTTTGAATTTTTCAGTGCTACTTACACACAGTAAGTACACATGTCAATACGGCGCGGCTAGAGGCTGTATTTATCAACCAATCTTCACGAAACTTCTTGGGTACCTCTGCTATCACCTTGGGACAAGAACGAGTGTTCCTGAGTGCGGTCTGAAATTCAAGATGGCTTCCAGTGGCCATTTTGTACCGAAATTAGGTCTTGCCAGTTTTTTGTACACAACTTCTATACGTCTCAGGCTAGAGGCCGTATTTATGAACCGATCTTTACGAAACGTCTTGGGTACCTTTGTTATCACCGTGGGATGAGAACGGGTGTTTTTGGGTGTGGTTCAAAATTCAAGATGGCGAGCAGCAGCCATTTTGTACCAAAATTAGTGCAATCAGTCTTTTGTACAGAACTTCTGTATGAAAGTTCTGATTTGAATAAATTTTTGTAAGAATGTTTAGTAAAATGGAATACATCGCATACAGTACGGGTTTTTTTCTCGTGCAGAAATTATGCAAATTAGATGAATTGTGATTTATTTAGTGCTACTTATGCACTGTAAGTGCACATGTCAATACGGCTCAGGCTAGAGGCTGTATTTATCAACCGATCTTCACGAAACTTCTTGGGTACCTTTTTTATCACCTTGGGACGAGAATGAGTGTTTCTGGGTGTGGTCCAAAATTCAAGATGGCTGCCAGTCTAACATTGGTCAGAGATGCTAGGAGGATTTCTAACATTGGTCAGAGATGCTAGGAGGATGATGCACGTCACTAGGAGATTTTCTAACATTGGTCAGAGATGCTAGGAGGATGATGCACGTCAACATTTTTTGGAAGGACGACCATTTTCATTGATTTTTTTGTGTTCCTATTTTACAGTTACCACCTATATCTAACAGATAGATGCTTCGAGACTGTACTTTCATATTTATACCATTGGTGACACATAATAGGAAATGGTGCACTTCATTAATTTTTTAATAAAAATGCAAAATGGAATGATTACATTGTTGTTCCTGTTGTTAAATGGTAGGTGCTTGAGAACAGATACATGGTGGGAGAGAGAGGACTTCAATTCCAACTTGCTGTTGAAATCTTTTATCCATTTCATAACGTGCAGCTTATTTTTTAAACGCCCAACAGGCCTAAAAAATATTTTGCATGTTTTATAGAACAGACCATCCACTGTGGGGGACTAGAGTCTGATCGCCTGCGATCGGCATTGCACTTGTTAATATTCCAGTAGTGTAGCTTTAATATTTTGATGTTTTTCCACACTTAGGCTCTATCAGGAAACACTTGGGCTTGTGTGGTTTCCTTTGGGAACTCAAGCATTTTCAAACAAAAATTTTCTGAAAAAATTTATTTTGATTTATTTTGAAATTATTTTTGATTGTCTTCGTCATGTATCCTTATATTGTATGATTATATGTTAGATGTTAGGAGTGCAGTGAACTTGTTTGGATCACAGTTACTGGAAGTTGTGGATGCAACCACTTTTTTCACTGATAACAATGAAAGCACCACATCAGTCCTGACCCCGTGTTACACATCAGTAGTCAAAATAATAATAGACAAGTAATGAAAGCTTTTTTGCCCTGACCGATACCCCCTTCCCAGTTCATTTGTGAATTAGTTCATTGAACAAAGATTCATCAACACAGTTTTCTTGTACAGCTATCCACCAGGTATTTAACTTCATGTTTATCATAAATTAATAATCAAATCATCATACTACGGCTTCTTTATTTGATAAAAAAAAGCTCTCTGTTTTTTGCCCGTGACTCGACGCCATTCGAACAACAATGATGGCGTGACATTTCGTTGCTAGGCTGTACAAAAGTTAACCCGGAAAGCGAAACTACGCACTGCGTTGTTCTTGTGCTGCAGACGACAGAACAGAAGAATAATGGATGTGGGCTATAATGTAAGAGTCTTCCCTGCAAAACAATTGTTGCATCCCTGTCCTCGAGTTCTATTTATTGTCAAGGCACAACCAACTTGTCCGAACTTTAATAAAAAAAAAAAGCTGGTGGTTAATTTAAGACAGCGCTACCTTGTTGTCAGAAGTTGAAAATGCAGGAAGCTTTGAAAGGAATATGTATTGGCAGGCTGAAAGGGTATCAGATCTTGGCTATGGGCCTATATGACAGACAGGGAGGGGTCAGAGTGATCTCATGGCCTGTATAAAAAGGAAATTCTATTGCATCTCTTTTTTACAATGCCAGCTAGGAATCGTGACGTTGACAACATTTAAATTTAATGCTGAACAACCTTAATCATAAGAGTGTATTAGGCCCTTTAGCCTACATGCTGTTTGAAATGTGGAGGGGGGGGGGATGGGTTGGTGGGAGTGGTGAGGCTTGTTGTAGGCACATATTATTCAGACGAAGCACTTGGCCGATTAAGATATCTCGGGGTCTTGACAAACAATCTTTCCCGGAGACATTTTTTTTTAAAAAAAGAAAAACCTTTCTAGAAAATCCACTGTGAGCATTTGTGCGTGCGTTTGGGAGTCGGTGGGGAGGCCAGGGCAGTGATGCTTTTGGGGGAACGCCATTCCCCTTGACCCCTTCTACTTGCTGCTGCAAACGTTCTTCCTCCTCAATTGCCAAACTTGAACTGGCTACATCAAAAATTACCTGTTGCTTGCATGATGAGTGAAACGTAAAATTAGAAGCTGGTGAATGGGAGGGGGTGGGGGGGGGGGGGCTTGTAGGCGCAGACTTTCAGATGCGGCGCTTGGTGGATGAAGATCAACAGCCCTCTGCCTTATTAACGGCCCTCGACTCTCGGGCCGGTAATAAACCCCTTCTCTTTTATTCATTCCTCTCGGGCCAGTAATAAACCGCAAGGCCCTCCAAACTCATGGTATTGTTATATTATTGGAAGATATCTTCAGAATCTGTACATTATGTTAACTTGGCTGCTCCCAGTTACTGGCTTTCTTGCCTCTAGATTCCTGGATAAGCCTATTGTGACTTTTTCCCAGTTAAAACAAAAGTTATACACATCTGGCCAAACCATGGTCGGCCTGGGGATTTCCAGACCCCTGCCCGCGGGAACCCCGGGAAGTAAAGCAGTGCCTATTCACTGCGGTAAACAGGCTCTGTTTTACTGGTAAAATAAGACCCAGTCACCAATTCTTGGGAGGTGTAAACCTTCTCTAAAATGGGCAACTGGCTTATTAACGCTCACCCCTGGTGTTGAGTTGATATTCATGTTGTGGACATGATTAGCAATTGTTAAAAAATATGTGACCTTAAACACCAATAAATAAATAAATTGTCGAGACCCCCCCTCGCTCTCCATATGGGGGTCATATGCCTACATCGGGTGAATGTTATTTGCCACCCCTAGATTGCAGTGCATTTCCAAAGTCAAATAACCTGAGAGAACGAAATAAGCAACACTAATGAGGTGTATAAATGGGGCTAGGCCAAGACTTTATTTATTTATTTTTTTCCTTTGAACTAACCGTAACATTAGCTGCACATTTTCCGCACACGCAGATACTGCTGCCAACATGTCCAACTTCTAAGTACTTCCTTTTTCTTATCATAAAGAGAATAAAACATACGACTGCGGTCTAAAAATTCACCGACTATCACTGTAAAGCAGATGACAAGAACTTCATCCGTTTCAGTATTCCGCAATCATTTTTAGATGGTATTTTTAGACATTAGAAACATTGTTGTTCTAATGGCGTCGAGTCGCGGGCAAAAAAGTCGAACGAAGAGGTTTTTTTTATCAAATGAAGAAGCTGTAGTATGATGATTTGATTATTAACTGGTAGAGTGCTAAATTATTTTTCTGTGGTCATTTGTAACGCGAGTATTTTTTTCAAAGACACTACGCTACCAGTAGGAGGAGACTTAGTTTAGCAATATACTGTTCAAAAATAATTGTTTTGTTACAATTCATTGGAGAGTGCCAGTTGGCACTCTCCAATGAATTGTAACAAAACTAATTTATATTAAGATTTTTTTCTACTGCTGAGCCAACAACAAACTAGTGTATAACAGAGTAAAGCCACTAAAGTGGCTTTCAGCACTTTTCAGTAGAGCCATGATAGTGGCTTCTAGCACTCAACCAGTTAATGTATGATAAACATGAAGGTAAATTCTTTGTGGATAGCTGTACAAGAAAACTGTGTTGATGAATCTTTGTTCAATGAACGAATTCACAAATGAATTGGGAAGGGGGTATCGGTCAGGGCAAAAAAGCTTTCATTACTTGTCTATTATTATATAGACTACTGTATTTGTAAGTGTAATACGGGGTCAGGACTGACGTGGTGCTTTCATTGTTATCAGTGAAAAAAGTGGTTGTATCCACAACTTCCAGTAACTTCCAGTAACTGTGGTTTGGATTGTAATTATTTATGAAATTTATGCTCTCAGTGTAGGGCGAAGTCTACATCGAATTTACAAGCTTGTTGCCTTGCCTGTAGTCGCTGCACTCCTACTGATTCAGGTCCTACTTGTGTGGTAGGGGTTGACTCATTAGGACACTAACGTTGGAAGCAGGTGGTGCGTTATGTATTCGCAGTGAAGATCTGATGTCGGGGCTGTCACTACTAGATAATTCGAGGTTATGGTCTTGCGACACCCGTCCAGAATGTGCTGTCATCGTCGCTCTCTGAGGAGCAACCTGATAGTGGGAACCGTAATGCTGGGTATGTCCATTGCAGTCGAAGAGAGTGACGATTTGGGTAGAGTGAGCACCTTGTAATCAAAAGCTCACCCAGCGATGACAGCAATATAAGGGGAAGAAGCCTGCAAATTTCTCTTTGGAAAGCTCGGCGAGGTCTGGGATCAGACCGCGAGTGGTAGAGCCTTCTCTAATCCAGTAACAGTCGGGGTCGACTATTGCTTGAGAAAGTTGCACAGCGTCGAAGCTAACGTTCTCCCTGGCCGCTCGGGACGCTCCTTTTACACTGCAGCTGGGGCTGCAGCCGGCTGCAATTACCACTTCTTCCTCCGCTTCAGCGAAGCATATGTGACTGCACACTAGCTACCCGGCTTCGGATGTTCATGAAAATGCTCTAGTCTTTGCCCTCGAAGTCGGTAGAGAAAACCATCCAGTAGCTAGTGATTAGAGGCTTGATTCATCAGGACGTTCGGCAAAGAGATCGGTGACCAGATTTCCATCCTGGGAGCAACATGCGGTGGAGAATATAAGTTGCTGCTTCACAAGCCTCCGTAACGGACTTGCTATCGCAATTTGCGTCGCTTATTGCAGCTTAAAAAACCCAGCAAGGGGCACCTGTCATCAGACTACTGTAGTGAGCCGTCAGATGGTGCTGAGTCATCCGGTCATATGTGCATGTAGAAGAAGCCAGAAGTTTCTTTACAGGACGATCGGCTAGATCTGGGGTCAGATCGCCGATTGGAGAACCCTCTCCATCCTGTTAGCAGTCGGGGTCGACTGTGTCCATAGTGAGAAACTATTATGAGTCGGAACACGCATCGGAATGTTTCTTCCACACTGCAGCCCGGCCGGCGGCGGTGATGGCTTCTTCTTCTTACATGGAAGTGCACAAAAGGGGAATAGCCTAAAAGTTTCTAAGCGGGATACTTGGCGAGATCCGGGGACAGATTGCGGGTGCAGTGCATTCACCTTCCCGTTAACAGTCGGGGACGACTGTTTTGTGTAAGAAACTTCAATGAGTAGGAGCATCCGTCCAAAATGTGACAGGTTTGGATGCTTCTTCTGCACTTCAGCCAAGGTCGGCTGTTGTTACGGCTTCCTCCTCTTCCATGGATATGCATGCCAAGGGGTAGATGCCTATAGGTTTGGCTTCATCCCCAGCTTCATTGATGAAGCACGTTGACCGAAGACTAGCTATCCGACTTTATATGTTCAGGTTGATAGCTAGTCATTCAAGGCATTTTTAAACGGGACATGTGTCGATGATCTGGGACCAGTTCTCTGTCCCGTGAGCAGTTTATGGTAACAAGCGGATTATCGCTGCTCTGCTAGCCTCATTCACGGACCGGCTGCCACAGATTGCACTGCGGATCGCAGCATCCCAGTAGTCGCAGGTATTACTATCAACAGGCTCCAGTGGTGAGCTGTCGGACGATGCTGCATTGGTCCAGTCATCCGTTCAGTCGGATGGTGTTGACCATATTTTCAGATTGAACATTTGGATGGAGAGAGGGTTACGAAGGGTGAGTCACCATCCCTCACAGAAGGGCACTTTAGGACTATGAATTTTTAGTCATAAGCTTTTCGGATCTTGTTCCATCTGAATATAAGTCTGCATTTGCTAGGCAAAACAGCTTAACATACTGGGTGATGGAAAGACGATCTTTCCTCCCGGATCTTTTGGCTAGATGTCGAGGGCTTTTGTCCCGATTAACAACGCCTTCCTTGCCTTAGCAATAGTATAAGAAATGTTCTGTTCCTTACGAATAGAGGTTCGATGGTGCATAGATAGGCTGAGACAGCTGTCTTGTTTGGAATAGAGGTGTTAGAAGGAATAAGTACGTCTTTTCCTTCTCGGTGTTGTATTCCTTTGCGTCAAGACATTTAATGCTATTGTGGGCGCCAAAGTAGCCTTATGTACTGGTACAGAGGTCTTTTCTTATTCATTAGCGGACTTGAGTCTTATTGTTGACACCATAGTAGCCTAGCTAGAATCATCAGTGGTGTTTTTTCAGTAATTATGCAATAAGCATAACTGAAATAACTCATCTCTTGAGACTACTGCCTCTTTGGGAATTACGGGTGTTAAAAATAGCGGCTCTTCATTCCCTACCTTGCACGACGGTAGTTGTAAGTCTCCGTTCAGTGAGCTTTCAAGGTCACAACTTACACCGAATATCTTTCTTCATGGAGATGAAGACTTCTAAGCTACGGCTAGCGCTGTAAGTCTCCTTAGTGAGCAGTGATCAGCCTTTTAATGGTCTTCACGAATAGGAAGACCTTTAGCTGCTTCAGCTAGACTGAGTTCACTGTCCTATTGGACATGATACCATTATGTTAGAGGAGGTTATTCTCTTCCTACCGGTATTGTTGGTGTTAGTTATCTGAGGCGGTAAGCCCTATTGATGACGCTGTATTAAACTAGTGACACTTAACCCTGATTGCCTACATGGGGGGCACGATGATGCTGTGTACTAAGGCATACTGCACGTCGATTGTGCACCTGTCTTCAACCAATCTAACCCTGCCTGTGCCACGGTTCAGAGTTACGATGTTGGAGAGCTCACAGCTGCTTGTCGTTGCTCGGTGGTTCTCTCCAGGTACTCGGGCTTCTTCCACCTGTAAAACTGTCTCCGACATGATGTTACCCTGGCTGTTAATGAGTCGTTAAACCCTAATAAAAAAAATAATAAAAAAATTAATCTAGTGTGATTTATGAGTCCGCCTATACTAAACTCCTCAGGAATATATTTCCTGATTTCAGATCGAACTAAAGGAGTTCATCTAGGTTTTTATGATCGGGTGTCGAAAAATTGTTTTCATCTCCCTCTACATTTCTATCCAATCTATATTGTTCTGGATTATATTTCCACTCGAGGGATTGGATATTATGTCTATATTGTGTATTATTTGGTCAACTCGTCCCCCTCCATCCTTAGTGGCTTTATGGAGTTTGTCAGACATGAGGGAGCCCTGTGGTTCCTATACTATTTGATAACTAACACAAAAGCATTACGAGTTGTACCAGATTACTGTTATTATGATTGCTTTGAGTGTAAGCTTTTTTGCTGTATTACTCTTATTGAGAATAGAAGCAGCAGTCAACCCCCCCCCCCTCCCTCCCCCCACCCCCAATATGTTAAGAGGCGATTACAGGGCAGGATGTAAGCTTTGTATGCATTCAAGTATATGCATGCCTTTCGCAACTTCTCGATTGGCGGCTGGGTTGTGTTCTATCATGGGCACATCCAGTATTTAGTTGGTTTGTTTCCTGTGGTTGTTCGTTTATAAGTCATTTTTGTGCATATGATTCCTGAACAGTAAATTGCTAGCCTTCATGTACCTGTGTGGCTCAGAGCAGTCTGCCCTTTTGTTACAATGTATGAGTTTATAACTCCGTTTAACTGCATTAACGTTGTATTATTCATTCTGTTTCCTGGTTATACTTGTTTTACTCTGTCATACCATGGATACAGGCTGTATTCCGGTGAGTACATGCAGGATTCTGTTGCTCCCATGCATAATATGTATATTTATTAGGCAGATGCATTATTGAATAGATTCTATAAAATTCTTGCTCTGCTTATAGAGCTCATGAGAATTTTGGGGCTATTTGGATCAGTTATGAAATTTCCAATAGGCTGTCCATGCATACGTTCTCAATTTTTGGCTTCATTATTTGGCGTAGTATATTATTTTTATACTGTACCAATGACCCAGACTTAGCTGGTGCTAACTCCAACAAAACCAGGGCCAAACACAAATTTTGCCCCCCAATCCCCAAAATTTGCATCCAAAACAAAAAGAAATCATGTCCTAAAGGACCTCCATAGTACGCCTCTACTGCGCATGCGCAGTGACGCAGTCGTCCCGAAATTGGCGCCAATTATCATTTCTCTGTTTGGCCCTTCATCAGTCAACATCTCACTGATCTTTGTGCTTGTAAATCTCAGTTTAAAGGATGCCAGACACGTAATATTTTTATACTGTACCAATGACCCAGACATAGCTGGTGCTAACTCTTAAAATATAGGGCCAAACACAAATTTTGCCCCCCAATCCCCAAAATTTGCATCTAAAACTAAAGAAAACATGTCCTGAAAGGCCCTCCACACTTCGCCCCTACTGCGCATGCGCAGTGTCAAGGACGTTCCGAAATTGGCGCCATTTATCATTCTAAGTTTGGCCCATCATCAGTTAACATCTGACTGATCTTTGTGCTTTTAAATCTCAGTTTAAATGATGCCAGACACATAAATATTAGTGAAATGGTGATTCTAAGGAGGATAGAAAAGGAGGAGAGGAAAAGAATGTGTGACAGAATATTATCAGGGCTGTAACTTAAAATTTTTTAATGAAATTATGTTAAGTTACCTATTTTCAAGGCAGCAGCCATTTTGTTGTCATTCTGATTATTTAGTTACACTGTTTTTTCAAGTGTTTTTCCTCTCTCCCTGTCCTTTAAGTTCCCCCTTGCTATTCTCCCATGCTTTTGGCATAGTTTCTGTAATTATTATTACTAAAATTTCTTGGGAGTTTTAGCTGAATAACAGAATGAATTCTGTTCTTTCCCCATGTTTACGTCTTCACCTACGGGTGGTTAGGCGTTGTGTTCTGCATCTACCATCTGATGTTCTGCAGTTTCTTCCCTGGAAGTCTCTGTTTTGCATCAGATGGTGTATTTTTGGTAACTGATTTCGGGCCTGGGTGCCTGGAGTCTTATTTTAGTGTTTTTACACTCATTGTTTACATTTACAACAGCCCTCTGTGTGAGGGGGGGATTTCTAAATAATAATATCTTTATGTTATTTTAATCATAACTAGATACATTATTATTGTTCGTAAGTGTTGAATAAATTGTTTAAAATATTTTTAAAATTTTTGTCCACACTTAGGCTTGGGATCCATTGGGGCTCAACGTTACTTTTCAGAAACTTGGGCTGTTCTGAAAAAATATTTTTTCAAAATATTTTGATTTCAATTATTTTTTCTATATTAATGGATCATATTATTATTATGTATTTTGATTGCCAGGGGTTAGTGCGAGTACCAGGACTTGTTTTCTTTTCACATTGAAAGGATATTGATCAATTGTTTTAAGAGGAAGTCTTCCTCTGACCTTATTATCATTCTATATGTGGTCAGTGTACTCGCATTAACTCCTGTTCTGTATCGTATGATTTCGATGACAATATGGGAAGCGTATGTCACGGTATGTTGTTGGGGATTTGGACACTCCGGTCCTTTCCCCGCAGGGTCACTCTACTTTATCAATTTCTATTTCAGACGATCAAGATTAGGGTGATGTATCTGTGATGTCTTCCAACAGTGTGCCTCCGTCGTCACAATTAATGAAGGGCTAGCGGAAAAGTGCTCATGTAATACGCCAATTGCCTAAGAGGACCCTAGTAGGTTCGACGGCCTTTGACGTCCGCTAGCTCGCCCGGTGTAGCGTCCATTCACCGAATGGTTCGGCAGCCGGGTTCGTCCGTTGCGGTCTAGAAGGAATTTTGGGGTGATGCGAGCACTATAAAATTAACTTAATGCACACCCAGTGACGGCGGATCGGAGGGAGAACGGAGGAAGCCTTTTAGTCCAGTTCATAGCTCGTTCCGGTCCATCCGGACGGCAAGCGAGAGAGGCCCCTCTCTCGTTCAACAACATCTGGCCCCAGATGTTGTGGTACAAATGTGTCGTTAGCGGAGCATACGTCCGTCGCTCGGGACGCTCCGTTGTATAGGCAGTCCGCTGAGACTGCTAAGGCTTCCTCTTCTCGTCAGCGCACCTGACCGCACCTTGGCTGCGTGACCGCCGATATATTACCAGCTTCGCCGATCAAGGATTCTTCGGCGACCAGGTCACACCATCCGGCAGCCAGGGATTCGAGACCGATGGACTCCGGACGTTCGCATAGGAAAAGTATGCGGGAGCCATCTGATGCGGAGCTGCCCTCGGCGAAGCAGCGATAGACTGCGCCTCCGCAGGTCTCGACGCCGGACATTCTTGTGCACATAGCACAGCTTATCGCAGCATCCCAGCAGCCGACAGAAACGGTGTCGGATCGAGAATTATCCGACAGCGCTGGGTCGGTAGCCGGGGACTCGAGGCCTGCAGACTCCGGACGTTCGCATAGGAAGTGTGCGGGAGTCAACGTACACGGAGCTTCCAGCGGCAATGCATCGTAAGTCCGCTACTGCACAGGCCTCGGGAACGGACGTGCTTTCCTTAATAGCACAGTTTATCGCAGCATCCCAGCATCAACTGAATCTGTCGCATATATTTTATCCGACGATGCTGGGTCGGGACGCTCCGCGGAAGCGGGTACGGACGTCCGAAAGTTTCATCCGGTCCGACGGGATACCGAAAGGGATTCGGTGGATTTCAAGCTTTCCCTTTCGGAACAACATATGCTGCGATGCCGGATAAGAAAATGATAGCGTCGGTGGACTTAGAAATTTTTGGTTCGGTTCAGGGACATCGTCCCTCAGTTCCAACATAGTCCAATAATGTCACACAACTTTCGAATTATTGAACGACGCTATATATATTATTATTTTATGCTTGCTATCCAAGCATTTCTGGTTTCTTGTTCGAAGAGTTATGGAGATGTCTTTCAAAAGTGTGCCTCTGTCGTCATAGTTAATGAAGAGTTAGCGGCAATAAGTGCTCATGGAATATGTCTATCGCTTACGGAGTGACATTCGCTAGCTCACCCGGTGTAGCGTACATTCATCGAATGGTTCGGCTGCCGGGTTCGTCCGTTGCGGTCTAGGAAGGAGATTTGGGTGATGCGAGCACTTTAATTACTTTAGTACTCACCCAGTGACGGCAGATTGAGGACAGATCGGAGGAAGCCAACAACATAGGGGACCGCATGTTGTGGTTCAGATATTTTACATTCGGAGCATATGTCCGTTGCTCGGGACGCTCCGTTATATTGACAGTCCGAGAGACTGTCTTTAATGCTTCCTCATCCTCACAGCAGGGCACACGACCGCACATTGGCTACGTGACCTCAAGTATCCGATCAGTTTCGGCATTCAGTGATTCCACAGCGAATAGGTCGCACCATCCGGTAGCCAAGGGACACGAGGCCTATACACTCCGTTCGCTCGCATATTGGAAGTATGCACGGGGTAACGATCTCGGAGCTTCCTGCGGCAATGCATCGTAAGACCGCTGCTCCTCAGGCCTCAGTGACGGACGTGCTATCCGAGTTAGCACAGTTGTTTCGCAGCATCCCAGCAATTGACGGTTTCTCGGTCGAATCAGGAATTATCCGACGGCGCTGGGTCGGTGCGGTCCGCGGTTGCATCAAGCTACGGACGACCGAACGCTTTATAGGGTCCGACAGGATGGCGAAAGGGATTCGAAAGATTTCGAGTTTTCCCTTTAGTAGTATCGGAAGATGCCTTTCATATCTTCTGGCATTTCTTCCAGTGATTATTTTTCGGACTTCATTGCTGCGATCTTGGATAAGAGACTTATAGCGTCATTGGACTCGGATTTTTCGATCGGTACAGGGACTTTGTCCCTGACTTACCGACGCAGTCCAATATTGTCATTACAACATGTGTTTTATTTTTCGACGCTATATATTTATATATATATACAAGCCTGCTACTAAGCATGATAGTTTAGTTTCTTGTCCGCGTGGCTCATTTCTGCCATTTTATCTTTTTTACATATAGTTTATTTTGGCAGAGCAGGGCATACCGAGAGTTCATATGCGTCTAGACGGTGTGATTAAAGACTGCATATATTCTTTTTCGCCGTTTATGTCTTTTCCAATTTCAATGTTGGGAACGACATTATGTATAGTAGACTTAACTTAGACGCTTTATTATACGTAATCCGCCTTACTGAGGCGTTATCATTACGTCTTCAAGAAAAGATTTACGGGATATTATTCTCAATGTAATTTCTTTTGAGGGCAGTAGTTTGTTCACGTATAACTCCGCCCTTCAGTGGCTGATTGGAGTTGGTTAGACGTGATGCAGCCCTAGCTACAGCCACGCGTGGATAGTAGGTTAAGAACTCTCTCAGAGTCGCTTCGTTCTCGGAGGAGCTTCTCTTCGACGGCAACTTTCCGGCAATCCATGAATTGCTTGATTTTTACATTCTCTTGTCTATCTAGTGTTACAAGAGATTCAGACTGGGGCAAACATTCGGTGGTTGACTCAGAGAGTGCCGCCGCAGTTGCCGGACCCGAGTGTGGCTGTTATGACGGTTGCCAGTCAAACAGATTGGGATATATACTGATCCCTACGGATTCGAAGTGCCAGGGTCTTTGGGTTCCGCAGTCTTTTAGCTATCAGTTTAACTTCCGCGGAATAATGTTTTTTAGGCTTGCTTTATGTCATTGCATGAACATTATTCAGAAACGCATGCCCAAATTCCTGTCCTTTAATTCGACAGTAGTGGCGTATCTCCGGAACCAGGGAGACACTCTTTCGTTTCCGTTATTCAATTTAATGGAAAGAATCCGTCTGTTGGTTATAGTACACCAAGTTCAGTTTTGGTCCGTCATATTCTGGGTCGTCTGATTGTTTTATCTCACTCCCGTTCTCTTACGGGTCGCTTGTTGCTGTCAGAATGGACTCTCAACAAACAAGTATTCAATCAGATTTGCTATCTATGGGAGCGCCCAATGATGTTTTATTTATGACACAGCTTGCTAATCAATTGCAGACGTATGTGTTGGCTTGTCCAGATCTCTGAGCTAATACTGTTAACGCTCTATTGATCTATAGGACGGAATGATAGGATACGCGTATCCTCCGGCGCTGTTGTTTTAGCAGGTATTGCTAAGATAAACAACCACAATACATTTCTGTTGATAGCATCTCTATCTTCACAGAGATCATGAGTAATTTACTCTCTTGTCTACTGTGGATCTTAACGTGAAATCTTCCTCTATGTGAGGATCTTTTTTTTCACTGGGTAAATCGTGTCATCTTTATCACAACCAGCAAGGTCGCAACCTTCATGTTTTCCGTTGTGTGGTCCGTATTGCATTGTAAGCACTGTACTGGACGAGCTTTGGACGCGATTTCTTACTATAGGAGATCCTCTTCTTCGCTATTCTATGCGACTAAAGTGGAGGCTCTTCCGTCGTGGTGTAGGGATCATTATGTTCATATGGTTGATCCCTCCATACTACTCATTGCTTTTTTTTAGTATACTTGTTTCACAAGATCTACTGCAGCCTGTTGTTATTTAGGTTATAGGTTTATTTTACCTCATACCTATGCACTCTACGATAGTTTACAATTGAGTCTTTTGTCTCTTTATCTAAGTCAGTTAGTAACTTTTTGATAAATAGACTTAGAATCTTTAGATTAAATTCCTATACGGATTTTAACTTCGGTTCTTATTTAGCTAAGTAATCATTTGAGCCTCTGGAAACAGTAGTTTTCAAATTCTGACCTTTTAGACAGTAATTCTGTTGGTTTCTCTTTTACTGTAGAGTCAGTGAGTTTCATGCACTATCGATGGATGATTTTCACTTTCATAGTTTCGGAATCAATACTTCCGTTACTATTTAGGTTGGATTGTTGCATAAGAGTTAGGCTCCTATTATCCGGAACCTATTATTTTAAGGTCCTTCCGTCTTCGTATGGGCATAGGCCTTTACTCTTTCCGGGTACAGTTTATGTATTTATAAACAGATATCTGTTTATTACAAGGGCGTAAGCTTCTTCTGTCTTTGATGTCTAGTAGAAGGACGTTACGCTCCATTTTATTGTTAATGGATTCTATTATCTAGCGTACTGCTTATGGTATATCATTGGCTTAGCAGTTGTGCTTAAGATTTCGGCTCATGAAGTGAGAGTTCTTCTACTTCTTGGGCTTACATTAATAGTGTTGCTATTATAGATTTTTGAAGGCTGCTCATTGCGCTCAGCCATCCATTCATGAATTTTATCTCAGAAATATCGAGTCCATTTCTGGAGGCCTCTATTGTTAGGTCTATTATCTACTGCTCAGAATGTCATTCACTTAACAGTTGCTACTATAGCTAGGTAGGCTGTCTGTTTCGGCAGTGTCTCCGTTCGGCTGCCCTCTTCGCTCTGGGCTATTTGACCCAGGGCAAGAAAAAGGGGGGGGGAGGGTGTTCCCTTGGGTCACCTGTTTTTACTATGAAAACAAGGGGATACCTCCTCCGGAGTTAGTAATTCTGAGCTGTTATTGGGATGGTTGTTTAGTGAGAAGTTTAAGTTTATAAAATTCATTCAAGTCTTAGTTTTTAAAGTATAGCTTTTGAATATTGCATATGTCAACGGACATGATTATGCAATTCTCACACACTTTTAGGAGTATAAGAGTCTCTATTCTCTAGACTTACTTTATTATTGGCTTACTTTAAAAATTATTAGTATAAGGATTATTGGATATTAATAGAGTACATGGATGTATGAAGCTCAATTTTTGGAAGGTGTTGTATCTTTCTAATTTATCATAAATAAGAAAGATACATGTAAGGCCTATTACTTCTTTTCCCTACAGGGGATGACTCTATTTTATTTTATTGAGCGTATTCCATTTTGCTCTATGTCCTTGGCCCTCCAGCCTTTTTACTATTCAGCTATGTCTGGGTCATTGGTACAGTATAAAAATGTTAAAAAATTTATAGTAATTTATATATTTTTTATACTTACCAATGACCCAGACGGGGATGGCCCTCCCAGGAGTTGGGAACTCTTGCCTCCCCGCTGAGTACATAGCGCTTACCAGGCACTGGTTATTAGAATGATAAATGGCGCCAATTTCGGAACGTCCTTGACACTGCGCATGCGCAGTAGGGGCGAAGTGTGGAGGGCCTTTCAGGACATGTTTTCTTTAGTTTTAGATGCAAATTTTGGGGATTGGGGGGCAAAATTTGTGTTTGGCCCTATATTTTAAGAGTTAGCACCAGCTATGTCTGGGTCATTGGTAAGTATAAAAAATATATAAATTACTATAAATTTTTTAACTTTTGGAGAAAATGTGATTCTAAGGAGGATAGAAGGAGGAGAGGAAAAAGAAGTGGCAAAAAATAATCAGGGCTGTACTTAAAATTTTTTGATGAAATTATGTTAAGTTGCCTATTTTCGAGGCATGGGCCTCTTGTTGTCATTCTTGCTAATTGTTGCACTGCTTATTCAGTGTTTCCTCTCCCCTAGCCTTCTAAAGTCCCCCCTGGCAATTCTCCCATGCTTTTTGGCATATTTTTGAGAAGTTTCATTTCTAAAATTTCCTGGGAGAGTTGCTTGGTTACAGAATGTTTTCTGTTATTTTCCCCATAGTTACGTTTTCACCCATGGGTGTATAACGTTTGTGTTCTGCATCTTCCATCTGATGTTCTACAGATTCTCCCCTGGGAGTCTCTGTTTTGCATCAGATAGAGTGTAATTGATGACTGATTCCGGGCCAGTTTTTTCAGTGCCTGGAGTCATGTTTTCTAGTGTGTTTACACTGTTTGTTTTCATTGGCAACAGCCTTTTTTGAGGGGGGCTGTTTGCCTTTGTGGTAGTTTATCTCATTATAAGATACATTTATATTATCCGAAAGTGTCTCATTAATTATTTTTATTTTTATATAAATTTAAAATTTTTGACCACACTTTGCCATCGGATCCATCGGGGCTCAACGTTACTTTTCAGCAACTTGGGCTTTTCTGAAAAAATATTTTTTCAAAATTATTTTGTTTTGCAATTGTTTTTTCATTTATTAATGGATCATGTTATTATGTATCTTTGTGTCAGGGGTTTTTGCGAGTAACTAGGACTTATTGTTGTTCTTTCACAATGAAGGGACATTGTTCAAATTGTAATAGGAAGAAATCTTCCTCTGACTTTCATGATCATTGTATTAATTGTAGTCAGTGTTCTCGCATTAATCCCTGTCCTATATGTGAACATTGGGATGAGAAACATTGGAAACGTGTGTCACGATATGTTGTTTCTGGAGAAAGAGCGATGCCGGCTCTTTCTCCACAAGGTCACTCTAGTCTCTCAGTTTCTATTTCAGAGGAACCAGAACAGGGTGATGTTTCCATGTTATCTTCTTCAAGTGTGCGTCCGTCGTCACAAATGAATTCAGAGCTAGCGGCAAAAGTGCTCATGGAGATTAGACAAATGTCGTCCGCTAGCTCGCCCGGTGTAGCGTCCATTCACCGAATGGTTCGGCAGCCGGGTTCGTCCGATGCGGTCCAAGAGGAAATTTTGGGTGATGCGAGCACTATAAACATAATAGATGCACACCCAGTGACGGCGGATAGTAAACGAGAACGGAGGAAGCCTTTTAGTCCGGTTCCTAGCTCGTCCAGGTCCAGCCGGGCTGCGAGCGAGAGAGGTCCCTCTCTCGTACAACAACATCTGGGACCAGATGTTGTGGTACAAAATGTGTCTTTAGCGGAGCATACGTCCGTCGCTCGGGACGCTCCGTTGTATAAGCAGTCCGCAGAGACTGTTAAGGCTTCCTCTTCTCGTCAGCGCACACGACCGCACCTTGGCTGCGTGACCGCCGATATTTTACCAGCTTCGCCGATGAAGGATTCTTCGGCGACCAGGTCACACCATCCGGCAGCCAGGGATTCGAGACCGATGGATTCCGGACGTTCGCATAGGAAAAGTATGCGGGAGCCATCTGATGCGGAGCTGCCCTCGGCGAAGCAGCGAAAGACTGCGCCTCCGCAGGTCTCGACGTCGGACATTCTTGTGCAGATAGCACAGCTTATCGCAGCATCCCAGCAGCCGACAGAAACGGTGTCGGATCGAGAATTATCCGACGGCGCTGGGTCGGTACGCTCCGCCGAAGCATCGGGGGCGGACGACCGGGAACATCGGGAGGTCCGACCGGATGGTGAAAGGGATACGGATGAATTGGAGCTATCCCTTTCGGAACAACATAAAGCTGCCGTGGACTTCATCCGGCACTTTCTCCCTCAAGTTGTTCCGTCGGGCCAGACTGCTGCGCTTCCGGACAAGAGAATTATAGCGTCATTGGACTCTGAATTTTTTGAGCGGTTCAGGGACATCACTCCCGAGTTTCTGTCGCAGTCCAATAATGTTGCAAGAACATTTGAATTATTGAACGACGCTATATTTAAACTTGCTTCCAGGACGGGGAAAGCAGGTTTCTTGTCCGCTAATACTCTTAACCTGCCTTTCATTAATGCAAGGAATAAATTCGATACGGCAGGACAGGGTATACCGAGAGTTCCTTTGCGTATGGACGACGAGGCGGAAGACTTAGAGCTATCATTACCGTCGTCAGCTTCTATTCCAACCGCGGTGTTGGAAACAGCTATTGCGTCTAACAGAGCCAATTTAGATGCCTTATCTTACGCAGATCACCTTACTAAGGCGTTATCACTACGCCTTCAAGGGGAAGAGTTTCAGGATATACAATCCTCTTTAAGACTTCTTTCAAGGGCAGTAGCTTATTCCACGTGTAACTCTGCCCTTTCAGTGGCAAATCTGGAGTTGGTTAGACGTGACGCAGCCCTAGCTACATCCACACTAGTGGATTCTAAGGTGAAGAACTCTCTTAGAGTCGCTTCGGTCTCAGGAGAACTTCTCTTTGACGGCAAGCTTTCCGCTATTTATGATAAAATTAAAAAGAAAGCTAATGATTCTCTGTTGTTCAGATCGGCTCCTAAAAAGTCGGATACAGCAGACACGAATAAGACAGGCACTTCTGGGTCTAATGCGCCCAAGAGAGGTTCCTATAGAGGTTCCGGTGCGTCCTCTTGGTCTTATTCGAGAGACCGTCAGGATAGCGACTCTCGTTCGGGACGTCCTTCAGGCCGGGACAATCGGTCGGACGCCCCGAGGTCGACGAGGCGAGGTGCGGGTCGTGGAAGACGTGGTTTCTCCTACCGCAGGCCTCGCAGGTCCAGGAGGTGATGGCTTAAACCTCTATCGCGTTCCGGTTGGCGGAAGGTTGTCGAGTTTTTCACAAGAGTGGGCGTCGATTACGGACGACCCTTGGGTGAGAGGAGTGACTTCGGAAGGTCTAAAGATATCCTTCAAACGAAAGCCTCCATTAACTCGAAGTCCAAAGTGGACTCATCTTCCGTCAAATCCACAGAAAAGAGACGCTCTGTTATCAGAGGTGCAGTCTCTTTTAATGAAGAACGCGGTAGAGGTCGTAGAAAACCAGGAATCTCTGGGATTCTACAGCCATCTGTTTCTGGTTCCGAAACCAGACGGCTCGTTCCGTCCAGTCATAGATTTGAGCTGGATAAACAAGCTGATCGTCGCTCCGAAGTTTTATATGGAGACGATTCGATCGGTCAGAGCGAGTATTCGGGTGAACGATTATGCAACGAGCATAGATCTCAAAGATGCGTACTTTCACGTCATGGTACATCCGACATTCCGAAAGTATCTACGCTTCGCAGTCCTAGGAGTGGTGTATCAGTTCCGGGCCATGTGCTTCGGATTGAATCTAGCACCCTGGGCTTTCACTCGGGTAATGAACTCGGTAATGATCTACTTCCGAGCTCATTCGTCTGCGGTAACGTCGGCCTACCTGGACGACATTCTTCAGAGGTACGGCAATGAGTTAACGCTTCAGAACGATGTTCAGAATCTTCTTCTATTGCTCCGACGTCTCGGTTTTATAGTAAACGAGGAGAAGTCGGATCTGGTGCCGTCCAAGTCATTCACTCATCTGGGAATGAGCTTCGAGACGCACAACAATCTCGTTCGTCTGACGTTAACCAGAGCGAAATTAGTCAGTTGTTACGCTCGCTATTGTCTGCACGCAGACAAAGTCACGGCGAGAGAATTTATGAGACTGATAGGTCTGTGCGGAGCCGCCGCGGATCTCATTCCGATGGGGCGGCTACGCACACGTCCTCTTCAAATTTTCCTGACTCAGAATTGGAGTGTGAAAATTCATTCGCTCGATGTAGACGTTCTCTTGTCAGATCAAGTGAAACAAGAGATTCAGACTTGGGCAAACATTCAGTGGTTAACTCAAGGAGTTCCGCTGCAGTTGCCGGATCCGAGTTTTACCGTTATGACGGATGCCAGTCAAACAGGTTGGGGTGCATCATTAATCCCAACGGATTCGAGATGCCAGGGTCTTTGGGATCCGCAATTCCTGTGCAAGCACATAAACATCAAGCAAATGATGTCAATTTGGCTTGCGTTACGTCACTGGATGGACATTATTCACGATGCTCATGTCCAAATCCTATCCGACAATACGACAGTAGTGGCGTATATACGGAATCAGGGAGGCACTCATTCAGTTCCGTTGTTCAATCTAACGGAAAGAATCCTTCTGTTTGCGTTAGAACATCACGTTCTTCTTTCGGTCCGTCACATACCGGGTCGTCTGAATGTGCTAGCAGACTCCCTTTCACGAAATGGTCGCTTGTTGCCGTCGGAGTGGACTCTCAACAAACAAGTATTCAATCAGATTTGCTACCAATGGGAACGGCCAATGATAGACTTATTTGCGACACATCTCAACAATCAGTTGCAGACGTATGTGTCTCCGTGTCCGGATCCAAGAGCATTTGCAGTAGACGCTCTGTCGATCCCTTGGGACGGAATGATAGGATATGCATATCCTCCAGCGCCGTTAATTCAACAAGTATTGCTAAAGATAAAACAATCTCAATGCAAGATTCTGTTGGTAGCATCTCTGTCGCCACAGAGACCGTGGATAAATCTACTCAGGTGTCTGTTGTGGGACCTACCGCGGAAGCTTCCTCCACGAGAGGATCTTCTTTCGCAGGGGAAATCGCGCCAACTCCATCACAACCCGCAAGGTCTCAACCTTCACGTTTTTCCGTTGTGCGGTCCTTCTTGCATGGCAAGCACTTTACAGGACGAGCAGTGGACGCGATTTCTAACTGTAGGAGGACCTCCTCTTCGCTAAACTATGCGGCTAAGTGGAAGGTTTTCCGTCGTTGGTGTAGGGATCATTCTGTAGATATATTTGATCCCTCTATACCAGACATTGCAAACTTTCTAGTATACTTGTTTGACGAAATCAAATTGCAGCCTGTTACTATAAAGGGTTATAGATCTATGTTATCTGATACCTATGCACATCATGATAGTTTACAAATTGGATCTAATGTCTCTTTATCGAAATTGGTTAGAAACTTTTCGATAAATAGACCCAGAACTCTTAGATTAATTCCTAAGTGGAATTTAGCTTGGGTTCTCCTTAAATTGAAGGAAAAGCCATTTGAACCTCTTGGGACAGTAGATTTCAAATTCTTATCTTATAAGACAGCTTTTCTCTTAGCTTTCTCTTCTGCCAGAAGAGTCAGTGAGCTTCATGCACTATCGGTGGATGATTCTCATTATCGTAGTGTTGGGAACACTATCACCTTCACTACTAATGTGGGTTTTTTAGCTAAGAATCAGGCTCCTAATAAATATCCGGAACCTATTGTTATTAAGGCTCTTCCGTCTTCAGACGGGCGTAGGCCTTTACTCTGTCCTGTTAGAGCACTACGTATCTATAAACAGAGATCTCAGTTTATCAGAAAGGGACGGAAACGTTTCTTTCTGTCTTTGATGCCTAATAGAAAGGACATTTCAGTCCATTCTATTGCTAGATGGATTCAGTTAACTATCCGTACTGCTTATGAAGATTTATCTTCTTCTCAGCAGTCTGTGCTTAAGATTTCTGCTCATGAAGTAAGAGCTCTTTCTACTTCCTGGGCTTATGCTAATAGTGTTGCTATTACAGATTTAATGAAGGCTGCTTATTGGTCTCAGCCATCCACATTTACGAATTTTTATCTCAGAAATATTGAGTCCATTTCTGGAGACCTGCATTGTTTAGGTCCGTTATCTGTTGCTCAGAATGTCGTCCACTAAACAGTTGCAACTATAGTTATGCAGGCTTTCTGTTCCGGCAGTGACTCCGTCTGGCTGCCCTCTTCGCTCTGGGCTATTTGACCCAGGGCAAGGGGAAGGGGGGGGGGGGGGGCGGGTGTTCCCTTAGGTCACCTGCTTTATAGTGAAAAGCAAGGGAATGCCTCCTCCAAGTCAGTATTTCTGAGTCGCTTCCGGGATGATTTTAAAGTGTAATATTAATGTTTAAATTCATTCATGTCTTATTTTTAAAGTGTAGCTCGGTGTGAAGCATTTGTATATGTCAAGTGTCAAACGGGCTTTAATATACAATACTCGGACACTTTTAAATGATTATAAAGAGTCTCAATTCTCTGGACTACTTTATTTATTGGCTTGCTTTAAAAATAATTAGTATAAGGGTTATACTGGATGTTAATAGAGAACATGAATGTTATTGTGCTCAATTATTAAGGGTAGTGTATCTTTCTAATTTAATATTAAATAAGAAAGATACATGTAAAGCCTAATACTCCTTTTCTCCTTAAGGGGTTACCTCTTTACTATATAATTGAGCTTATTGGATTTTCCTCTATGTCCTAGGCCCTCCAGCCTGTTTACTATTCAGCTAAGTCTGGGTCATTAGTACAGTATAAAAATGTTAAAAAATTTATAGTAATTTATATATTTTTTATACTTACCAATGACCCAGACGGGGATGGCCCTCCCTGGAGTTGGGAACTCTTGCCTCCCCGCTGAGTACATAGCGCTGACCAGGCACTGCCAGTAAGAATGATAATTGGCGCCAATTTCGGGACGACTGCATCACTGCGCATGCGCAGTAGAGGCGTACTATGGAGGTCCTTTAGGACATGATTTCTTTTTGTTTTGGATGCAAATTTTGGGGATTGGGGGGCAAAATTTGTGTTTGGCCCTGGTTTTGTTGGAGTTAGCACCAGCTAAGTCTGGGTCATTGGTAAGTATAAAAAATATATAAATTACTATAAATTTTTTAACTTTTCTCCAAACAGTCATTGGGAACAGGGTTCATACAGCTCTTGAAAAACCCTTGAAAATGAGTTTTTTCTTGAAAAACCCTGGAATTTGAAATTAATTCTTGAGAAACCCTTGAACTTTCAGAAATCTCTTGAAAAACCCTTGAATACCAAGCTATTTCCTGGGCATTGTAAATATATGTGTACTCGCCTTTTACTTGTTTGTTGCGCTCGTGTCGCTCAGATAAAAAAAAAAAACATAAAAAAGTATGGAACGTTTTACCAAGATTACTGTAATACAGATCACACTTTGGGTACCAGTACTTCCTGACTTCCAAAGTCAGATCCGTGTCACATGAATCTTAGATTTTTAGAGCTCATACAACAAGCTGAATAGTATATGTAGCCCTTGAAAAAAAAAGATGAAGCCCTTGAAAAACCCTTGAAATTTGAGAGCAAATTTTTGTATGGACCCTGGGGAACAATGAATTATTTGGGGCACGGTCCGTGACGGGTCTGTTAATCATAGCCTGTTCCATGTTCTGAATCCAGCTTTCTACCAGAGATGGTACACCGAAGAATTCACATTCTCGTATATTCGCACAGTTCAATTGGAGTTTCATTATTGGAATTAATTGTACACCTGAACGGGGTTGCCAGTTGGTTGCCTCAGAAGCGTGTTTGCTCTAACAGATACTTTCCATTGGGATTCAATTGGACAAGTATATATTCGCACATTTCAATTGGAGTTTCATTATTAGAATTAATTGTACACCTGAACAGGGTCGCCTGTTGGTTGCCTCAGAAGCGTGTTTGCTCTAACAGATACCTTTCCATTGGGATTCAATTGGACAAGTGTAAGGTTGTACACTTTATATCACCGGTTTTCGACCTATCTACGTATTCCGACTCTGGCATACGTTAGAAGCTTGAGCTGTTAACAACTGGGATTGCCACGATAGCCTTAGCTACTGAAGTGGCGTTAAGCACCAATAATTAATAATAATTAATAACTGGGTGCCTGTTGGGCAAATATATATAGATTATTTGGTACCGCTTTTCACTGATTCCAGAGCACTTCCCTCTTTGTTTTGAAGAATATTCCTTCAAAAAAAGGTGGGGGGGGGATTTTTATTCATCTCTTCTAGCTTGATAATAAGTGTGTAACTATGAGTGAGTGAAGCTGTTTTTGTCTGTAGATTATTACTGATCTTAGATACAGCTTGTTTATTATATATATATGGCGTGTGTTTGAGGGGGGTTAGTCTCTCACTCTCGAATACGCCATCCTGATTTAAGTGGCTTAGTCTGGACTAGCCTTAAAATTGGGGGCTCGTTACACCCAATTAGCATAATCATTCATGCTAAGAATACAGAATTACTTGGATATGGCGCTTTATAGATGATATGTCTTCTCTATTATTGTATAGAGATACATACATGTAATTCCTTTAAAAATTTAATCTCCTTTTCACCTTGGAATGCAGGCTTAGGAGCTGTATTTGGTCTGCTAATTCTTAAGTCCTAGGCCCTCCGCCTTTTTACGATTCAGCTAAGTCTGGGCCATTGGTTGTAGTATAAAAATATGATAATTATTAAGTAATTTGTATATTTTTTATACTTACCAATGGCCCAGACGGGGATGGCCCTCCCATGAGTGGGCACTCTTGCCTCCCCACTGAGTTATCACTTTAGTAGGCTCATCTACGAAGAATGATATTGGTGCTAATTCCGGTCTCTTCCTGAGTACTGTGCATTCACAAGCACTAAAAGTATGAAGGGCCAGATAGGACTTTTAATATTTTTATACTGTACCAATGACCCAGACATAGCTGGTGCTAACTCTTAAAATATAGGGCCAAACACAAATTTTGCCCCCCAATCCCCAAAATTTGCATCTAAAACTAAAGAAAACATGTCCTGAAAGGCCCTCCACACTTCGCCCCTACTGCGCATGCGCAGTGTCAAGGACGTTCCGAAATTGGCGCCATTAATCATTCTAAGTTTGGCCCTTCATCAGTTAACATCTGACTGATCTTTGTGCTTTTAAATCTCAGTTTAAATGATGCCAGACACATAAATATTAGTGAAATGGTGATTCTAAGGAGGATAGAGAAGGAGGAGAGGAAAAGAATGTGTGACAGAATATTATCAGGGCTGTAACTTAAAATTTTTTAATGAAATTATGTTAAGTTACCTATTTTCAAGGCAGCAGCCATTTTGTTGTCATTCTGATTATTTAGTTACACTGTTTTTTTAAGTGTTTTCCTCTCTCCCTGTCCTTTAAGTTCCCCCTTGCTATTCTCCCATGCTTTTGGCATAGTTTTTGTAATTATTATTACTAAATTTTCTTGGGAGTTTTAGCTGAATAACAGAATGAATTCTGTTCTTTCCCCATGTTTACGTCTTCACCTACGGGTGGTTAGGCGTTGTGTTCTGCATCTACCATCTGATGTTCTGCAGTTTCTTCCCTGGAAGTCTCTGTTTTGCATCAGATAGTGTATTTTTGGTAACTGATTTCGGGCCTGGGTGCCTGGAGTCTTATTTTAGTGTTTTTACACTCATTGTTTACATTTACAACAGCCCTCTGTGTGAGGGGGGGATTTCTAAAAAATAATATCTTGATGTTATTTTAATCATAACTGGATACATTATTATTGTTCGTAAGTGTTGAATAAATTGTTTAAAATATTTTTAAAATTTTTGTCCACACTTAGGCTTGGGATCCATTGGGGCTCAACGTTACTTTTCAGAAACTTGGGCTGTTCTGAAAAAATATTTTTTCAAAATATTTTGATTTCAATTATTTTTTCTATATTAATGGATCATATTATTATTATGTATTTTGATTGCCAGGGGTTAGTGCGAGTACCAGGACTTGTTTTCTTTTCACATTGAAAGGATATTGATCAATTGTTTTAAGAGGAAGTCTTCCTCTGACTTTATTATCATTCTATATGTGGTCAGTGTACTCGCATTAACTCCTGTTCTGTATCGTATGATTTCGATGACAATATGGGAAGCGTATGTCACGGTATGTTGTTGGGGATTTGGACACTCCGGTCCTTTCCCCGCAGGGTCACTCTACTTTATCAATTTCTATTTCAGACGATCAAGATTAGGGTGATGTATCTGTGATGTCTTCCAACAGTGTGCCTCCGTCGTCACAATTAATGAAGGGCTAGCGGAAAAGTGCTCATGTAAATACGCCAATTGCCTAAGAGGACCCTAGTAGGTTCGACGGCCTTTGACGTCCGCTAGCTCGCCCGGTGTAGCGTCCATTCACCGAATGGTTCGGCAGCCGGGTTCGTCCGTTGCGGTCTAGAAGGAATTTTGGGGTGATGCGAGCACTATAAATTAACCTAATGCACACCCAGTGACGGCGGATCGGAGGGAGAACGCAGGAAGCCTTTTAGTCCGGTTCATAGCTCGCTCCGGTCCATCCGGACGGCAAGCGAGAGAGGCCCCTCTCTCGTTCAACAACATCTGGCCCCAGATGTTGTGGTACAAAATGTGTCGTAAGCGGAGCATACGTCCGTCGCTCGGGACGCTCCGTTGTATAGGCAGTCCACTGAGACTGCTAAGGCTTCCTCTTCTCGTCAGCGCACACGACCGCACCTTGGCTGCGTGACCGCCGATATATTACCAGCTTCGCCGATCAAGGATTCTTCGGCGACCAGGTCACACCATCCGGTAGCCAGGGACACGAGGCCTGCAGACTCCGGACGTTCGCATAGGAAGTGTGCGGGAGTCAACGTACACGGAGCTTCCGGCGGCAATGCATCGTAAGACCGCTACTGCACAGGCCTCGGGAACGGACGTGCTTTCCTTAATAGCACAGTTTATCGCAGCATCCCAGCATCAACTGAATCTGTCGCATATATTTTATCCGACGATGCTGGGTCGGGACGCTCCGCGGAAGCGGGTATGGACGTCCGAAAGTTTCATCCGGTCCGACGGGATACCGAAAGGGATTCGGAGGATTTCGAGCTTTCCCTTTCGGAACAACATATGCTGTTGTGTATGTCATCTGACTTGGTCTTCTACAGCTTCTTTCGTCGGACCAGAATGCTGCGATGCCGGATAAGAAACTGATAGCGTCGGTGGACTTAGAAATTTTTGGTTCGGTTCAGGGACATCGTCCCTCAGTTCCGACATAGTCCAATAATGTCACACAAACTTTCGAATTATTGAACGACGCTATATATATTATTATTTTATGCTTGCTAACCAAGCATTTCTGGTTTCTTGTTCGAAGAGTTATGGAGATGTCTTTCAAAAGTGTGCCTCTGTCGTCATAGTTAATGAAGAGTTAGCGGCAATAAGTGCTCATGGAATATGTCTATCGCCTACGGAGTGACATTCGCTAGCTCACCCGGTGTAGCGTACATTCATCGAATGGTTCGGCTGCCGGGTTCGTCCGTTGCGGTCTAGGAAGGAGATATGGGTGATGCGAGCACTTTAATTACTTTAGTACTCACCCAGTGACGGCAGATTGAGGACAGATCGGAGGAAGCCTGTTAGTCCGGTTCCTGGCTTGTCCAGGTCCGTCCGGGCTGTGAGCGAGAGAGGTCCCTCTCTCGCCCAACAACATAGGGGACCGCATGTTGTGGTTCAGATATTTTACATTCGGAGCATATGTCCGTTGGTCGGGACGCTCCGTTATATTGACAGTCCAAGAGACTGTCTTTAATGCTTCCTCATCCTCACAGCAGGGCACACGACCGCACATTGGCTACGTGACCTCGAGTATCCGATCAGTTTCGGCATTCAGTGATTCCACGGCGAATAGGTCGCGCCATCCGGTAGCCAAGGGACACGAGGCCTATACACTCCGTTCGCTCGCATATTGGTAGTATGCACGGGGTAACGATCACGGAGCTTCCAGCGGCAATGCATCGTAAGACTGCTTCTCCTCAGGCCTCAGTGACGGACGTGCTATCTGAGTTAGCACAGTTGTTTCGCAGCATCCCAGCAATTGACAGTTTCTCGGTCGAATCAGGAATTATCCGACGGCGCTGGGTCGGTGCGGTCCGCGGTTGCATCAGGTACGGACGACCGAACGCTTTATAGGGTCCGACAGGATGGCGAAAGGGATTCGAAAGATTTCGAGTTTTCCCTTTAGTAGTATCGGAAGATGCCTTTCATATCTTCTGGCATTATCTTCCAGTGATTATTATTTCGGACTTCATTGCTGCGATCTTGGATAAGAGACTTATAGCGTCATTGGACTCAGATTTTTCGATCGGTTCAGGGACATTGTCCCTGACTTACCGACGCAGTCCAATATTGTCATTACAACATGTGTTTTATTTTTCGACGCTATATATACAAGCCTGCTACTAAGCATGATAGTTTAGTTTCTTGTCCGCGTTGCTCATTTCTGCCATTTTATCATTTATACAAATAGTTTATTTTGGCAGAGCAGGGCATACCGAGAGTTCATATGCGTCTAGACGGTGTGATTAAAGACTGCATATATTCTTTTTCTCCGTTTATGTCTTTTCCAATTTCAATGTTGGGAACGACATTATGTTTCGTAGACTTAACTCAGACGCTTTATTATACGTAATCCGCCTTACTGAGGCGTTATCATTACGTCTTCAAGAAAAGATTTACGGGATATTATTCTCAATGTAATTTCTTTTGAGGGCAGTAGATTGTTCACGTATAACTCCGCCCTTCAGTGGCTGATTGGAGTTAGTTAGACGTGACGCAGCCCTAGCTACATCCACACGCGTGGATAGTAAGGTTAAGAACTCTCTCAGAGTCGCTTCGTTCTCGGAGGAGCTTCTCTTCGACGGCAACTTTTCGGCAATCCATGAATTGCTCGATTTACACGTTCTCTTGTCTATCTAGTGTTACAAGAGATTCAGACTGGGGCAAACATTCGGTGGTTGACTCAGAGAGTGCCGCCGCAGTTGCCAGACCCGAGTGTGGCTGTTATGACGGTTGCCAGTCAAACAGATTGGGATATAATACTGATCCCTACGGATTCGAAGTGCCAGGGTCTTTGGGTTCCGCAGTCTTTTAGCAATCAGTTTTCTTCCGCGGAATAATGTTTTTTAGGCTTGCTTTATGTCATTGCATGAACATTATTCAGAAACGCATGCCCAAATTCCTGTCCTTTGATTCGACAGTAGTGGCGTATCTCCGGAACCAGGGAGGCACTCTTTCGTTTCCGTTATTCAATTTAATGGAAAGAATCCGTCTGTTGGTTATAGTACACCAAGTTCAGTTTTGGTCCGTCATATTCCGGGTCGTCTGATTGTTTTATCGGACTCCCGTTCTCTTACGGGTCGCTTGTTGCTGTCAGAATGGACTCTCAACAAACAAGTATTCAATCAGATTTGCTATCTATGGGAGCGCCCAATGATGATTTATTTATGACACAGCTTGCTAATCAATTGCAGACGTATGTGTTGGCTTGTCCAGATCTCTGAGCTAATATTGTTAACGCTCTATTGATCTATAGGACGGAATGATAGGATACGCGTATCCTCCGGCGCTGTTGTTTTAGCAGGTATTGCTAAGATAAACAACCACAATACATTTCTGTTGATAGCATCTCTATCTTCACAGAGATCATGAGTAATTTACTCTCTTGTCTACTGTGGGTCTTAACGTGAAATCTTCCTCTATGTGAGGATCTTTTTCACTGGGTAAATCGTGTCATCTTTATCACAACCAGCAAGGTCGCAACCTTCATATATTCCGTTGTGTGGTCCGTATTGCATTGTAAGCACTGTACTGGACGAGCTTTGGACGCGATTTCTTACTATAGGAGATCCTCTTCTTCGCTATTCTATGCGGCTAAAGTGGAGGCTCTTCCGTCGTGGTGTAGGGATCATTATGTTCATATTGTTGATCCCTCCATACTACTCATTGCTGTTTTTTAGTATACTTGTTTCACAAGATCTACTGCAGCCTGTTATTATTTAGGTTATAGGTTTATGTTACCTCATACCTATGCACTCTACGATAGTTTAAAATTGAGTCTTTTGTCTCTTTATCTAAGTCAGTTAGTAACTTTTTGATAAATAGACTTAGAATCTTTAGATTAAATTCCTATACGGATTTTAACTTCGGTTCTTATTTAGCTAAGTAATCATTTGAGCCTCTGGAAACAGTAGTTTTCAAATTCTGACCTTTTAGACAGTAATTCTGTTGGTTTCTCTTTTACTGTAGAGTCAGTGAGTTTCATGCACTATCGATGGATGATTTTCACTTTCATAGTTTCGGAATCAATACTTCCGTTACTATTTAGGTTGGATTGTTGCATAAGAGTTAGGCTCCTATTATCCGGAACCTATTATTTTAAGGTCCTTCCGTCTTCGTATGGGCATAGGCCTTTACTCTTTCCGGGTACAGTTTATGTATTTATAAACAGATATCTGTTTATTACTATGGGCGTAAGCTTCTTCTGTCTTTGATGTCTAGTAGAAGGACGTTACGCTCCATTTTATTGTTAATGGATTCTATTAACTATCGGTACTGCTTATTGTATATCATTGACTTAGCAGTTGTGCTTAAGATTTCGGCTCATGAAGTAAGAGTTCTTCTACTTCTTGGGCTTACATTAATAGTGTCGCTATTATAGATTTTTGAAGGCCGCTCATTGCGCTCAGCCATCCACATTCATGAATTTTATCTCAGAAATATCGAGTCCATTTCTGGAGGCCTCTATTGTTAGGTCTATTATCTACTGCTCAGAATGTCATTCACTTAACAGTTGCTACTATAGCTAGGTAGGCTGTCTGTTTCGGCAGTGTCTCCGTTTGGCTGCCCTCTTCGCTCTGGGCTATTTGACCCAGGGCAAGAAAAAGGGGGGGGGGGGGGGGGGGGGGAGGGTGTTCCCTTGGGTCACCTGTTTTACTATGAAAACAAGGGGATACCTCCTCCGGAGTTAGTAATTCTGAGCTGTTATTGGGATGGTTGTTTAGTGAGAAGTTTAGGTTTTTAAAATTCATTCAAGTCTTAGTTTTTAAAGTATAGCTTTTGAATATTGCATATGTCAACGGACATGATTATGCAATCCTCAGACACTTTTAGGAGTATAAGAGTCTCTATTCTCTAGACTTACTTTATTTATTGGCTTACTTTAAAAATTATTAGTATAAGGATTATATTGGATATTAATAGAGTACATGGATGTATGAAGCTCAATTCTGGAAGGTGTTGTATCTTTCTAATTTATCATAAATAAGAAAGATACATGTAAGGCCTATTACTTCTTTTTCCCTACAGGGGATGACTCTATTTTATTTTATTGAGCGTATTCCATTTTGCTCTATGTCCTTGGCCCTCCAGCCTTTTTACTATTCAGCTATGTCTGGGTCATTGGTACAGTATAAAAATGTTAAAAAATTTATAGTAATTTATATATTTTTTATACTTACCAATGACCCAGACGGGGATGGCCCTCCCAGGAGTTGGGAACTCTTGCCTCCCCGCTGAGTACATAGCGCTTACCAGGCACTGGTTATTAGAATGATTAATGGCGCCAATTTCGGAACATCCTTGACACTGCGCATGCGCAGTAGGGGCGAAGTGTGGAGGGCCTTTCAGGACATGTTTTCTTTAGTTTTAGATGCAAATTTTGGGGATTGGGGGGCAAAATTTGTGTTTGGCCCTATATTTTAAGAGTTAGCACCAGCTATGTCTGGGTCATTGGTAAGTATAAAAAATATATAAATTACTATAAATTTTTTAACTTTCGGTATTGTATCCAAATTTTGGAGTTTGGGGAGTTCAGAATTTCTGTTTGGCCCTTGATAATATTGAGTTTGCACCAGCTAAGTCTGGGCCATTGGTGAGTATAAAAAGTATACAAATTACTTGAATTTTATCATTTTTATATGCCCGTTTAGAAAAAAACGGTCGTATTATGGTATACCGCTGTCCGTCCGTCCACATGTTGTACAATAACTCGAAAACGCTATGAGCAATTTTTGTGATTTTTTGGTGGAAAGTATATGTTGATGGAAGGAAGCTCCCTTTCGATTTGTGTGGCAGTTCGATTTGTCATTCCAGAGTTATGGGACTTTATTCGTCAAAATATAGGCAATTTTCCACATGTCGGACAATAATTTGAAAATACTTTGAGCAATTTTCATGATTTATTGGTAGAAAGTATATGTTGATGGAAGGAATCTCCCTTTCTATTTGTGTCACTGTCTATGTCATTACAGAATTATGGGACTTTATTCGTCAAAATATAAGCAATTTTCCACATGTGGAACAATAACTTGAAAATGGTTAGAGCAATTTTCAGGATTTTTTGGTTGCAAATATATGTTGATAGAAGGAATCTCCCTTTAAATTTGTGTCACTCTCCAATTTGCCCTTCCAGAGTTATGGGACTTTATTCATCAAAATATAGGCAATTTTCCACATGTCGGACTTAAAGCTATTTTCATGATTTTTGGGTGGAAAGTATATGTTGATGGAAGGACTTTCCCTTTCCATTTGTGTTGCTGTCCAATATGTCATTCCAGAGTTATGGGACTTCATTCGTCAAAATATAAACAATTTTCCACATGTCGAACAATAACTTGAAAATGCTTAGAGCAATTTTCACGATTTTTTAATTGCAAGTATTTGTTGATAGAAGGAATCTCCCTTTCGATTTGTGTCTCTGTCTTTGTCATTCCAGAGTTATGGGACTTCATTCATCAAAATATAGGCAATTTTCCACATGTCGGACAATAACTTGAGAATGCTTAGAGCAATTTTCATGATTTTTTGGTTGCGAGTGTATATTGATAGAAGGAATCTCCCTTTTGGTTTGTTTCACAATCGGAATTGTCATTCCAGAGTTATGGGACTTGATTCATCAAAATATAGGCAATTTCCCACATGTCGGACTCCCTCTTGTAATTAATAATGGACGTATCATGCGCTCATGGCACAGCTGTTTATTCACTCACAAAAGCGCTTGTGAAAAATAAAACTTTCAGGTCCACACTCATGAGATAATTCCGGATACTGCCTAAAATAGAAAAGATTTTCGTCTTTATTATATGCTATGAGACATTTTATTGCACAATATTCAGCCCAATTCAACCCCAAATGCATATGTTTCAAAAACAATAACAAAGATTAGCTGATCGTTCCTTCAAGGCGACGTGATGTGGTGTAGCATGACGTCATTTAGGAAGCTACTGAGGGATATTCCTCGATATCCATTGAGTCAATGGATATCAAGAGAAATATCTTTCAGATAATTTGCGATAATTCACAGGCTAGCATATAATAAAGATGGTTAAAGTTTTAGTACCACAAAAGCAAAAGAGTATAACTGAAGAGATTTTGCGATAAAAAAGGGATGATGAGACAGATTTTCAGTGATGAGGGAGATGATTGAGAAATGAGGATTTTTTTTATTTGCCTAAAGCTTCTGGTTATGCATGTTTTTGTTTTGGTTTTCAGAAATAGCAGACAGAAAATTAGAATCTAAATTGGAGTTGCTTGTCAAGTGCAGCATGATGGATGATATGAAAAACAGTAATAGTGCAGAGGGAACACGAAAAGCATGTACTGTGCTGAGGAACCACAGTAAAGGGCAAGTATATCAATTTCTGATTAGAGCAAGAGTGATCTGATATCTGGGAATCTTACAGTTTGACATTTATCCCTAAGTTCCCTTATTAATCCAAGAGTAACAGGAGAATCTAGCAAGCAAAGCTGAAGAACTGTTGTGCAGATTGAACTCATATTACATCTTTTAGCTTATCTTAGCAATGTCTGGGGGTAGTGCAATCTTCACTTAGTTTTAATATGTTATGTGTTCAGAGAATTTTCAACTCATTGAAACAGATTTGTGTGGTAAATAAATAACTATTCGTCTGACACCACTTGAAGATGACACTGTCCAATAATTTTTTCATAATTGACAGAAAATTCTGTTTTGTGCTTGTGAAACCCACTGAATTGAATATTCTTAATTGTATAACCCTGTTAATTGCTTATAATTTCCAAATACCAAACCATTTACCACACCTTCACTACAAATTTGACCTGTTTCTTATAGGGTGTAGAGTATAACTCCTGTTAGTTAAATAAAAAATTGTGTGATCTATCAAAGAATTACCTAGATAAGCACTAAATTGCCCATGCTTATTGGTTTATAGACCTTATTGGCCTGGGAACATCAAGTATAAGCATGTAATCTATTGCACACATACATGACAAAACAAAATGCCCCTTGTTTCATATTTTGGGCCCCTATTGGAAGCTTGAATGTTAACTACACCTGGATGGTTCACATACCTTCTTTTGGTGCTCTCTCTGCTTGTGCCAGGCTAGTAAACTGGAGAGTCTGACAACTGCTCAGTGATTTTCTCTTGGTACTATGGCAACCTTCATCCATAAAACTGTCTGACATGATATTACTATTGCAGTGTCATTAAAAAAAAGAAGTAGTATGAGGAATATTTTCAGAATTTGTTAGTGTCTTATGATCCACCAATCAGAATCTTTTGATATTTGGTATGCAACATCCTTGTGATGGGATGGGGGGGGGGGGGGGGGGGGGGCAGGGGGGGGGGAGGGTCAAGTTTGTTCAAATCATGTGTCAGGGTTCATATTTTGGAGCCCAAATTTTAACTTTGTAACAATATGAGGAAAATTCTTTATTCAGATCCACTAGTCAAGATTTTTAATATTTGGTATACAGCATCCTATGGGGTTTTGAATTTTAGCCTGAAGAATAATCTTCAAAGATCTTCTTCAGATCCACCAAGTAGAATCTTCTGATATGTGGTATATAGCATTACTATGACACCAAGATTAAAGTTTGATCAGGGTGTTATACTGGATTGATTTATGTGGGTGTTTAAAATTTTACAGAACCCTGTGGGAATTTACCATTTGTTTCTTTAAATAAATTCTGCAATCAGCGATGAGGTCGATTGTGGTCAAAATTAGTCTGACATATATATGTGGGTTGAGATGATTAATGTTTATTTAACTGGGGCCCATCCAGCTGCATCAGGCTCTGGGGTGGAATAGAGGTCCATTGAGTGAACTTTTTTTTTTTTTGCTCCAAAATGAGTTTTGAAGGATTTTAAGTGATTTTATGCAAAAAAAACTCCACAAAAATATTCGAGTTGATTCCATAGAGTGGGTCGGAGTCCTTTGGGTAGATTTTTAGCTTAACTTGACATCTAGTATGAGCTATTGGAATGGATTGCAATCCGACATCTGTCCATATGACAGTACGTCCGTATTTATGTGCATTCACAATTCCTTTACCACACCCTACAGGCTATATCACTCACATGATCAGTTTCAAATTTTATACGTGGCTTTGGCGTAATGTCTAGATGAGAGCTATCTAATTTGTACGAATTTCATTCAAAAAACATGGCCGCCAGTGGCCATCTTGGATTTGGCACATAAAGTGTCAACAATTCCATTAGCACACCCTACAGGCTACATCTCTCACCCGATCTTTTACAAATTTCATACATACCTTTGTTGTGAGGTCTAGATGGGAGCTATCAAATTTTTCTGAATTTTGTTGAAAAACATGGCCGGCAGCAGGCATGTTGTTGGATTTGGCATATAAATTGTCAACAATTCAATTTCATTAGTCTGGCATATATATGGGTACATGCTGTACCTCTCGCCAAATCTTTTTCCAATGTTTTTCAAATTTTATCTGTAGCTTTGGTGTCATGTCTAGATGGGAGCTTTCACATTTTTCTGAATTTTGTTGAAGAACATGGCTGCCAGTGGCCATCTTGGATTGGGCATGTAAAATTGTCAACAATTCCATTAGCACACCCTACAGGCCACAACCCTCACATGATCTTTTTCAGATTTCTTATGTAGCTTTGGTGTGATGTCTTTTCTGTAGAAAGTGAAACACTTAGCACTACTGGAACTTTCTATTAACAGGGATGTAAGTTTTCTATTTTTTGCCAGATTTCCACTTATTCATTTCATCCCTGCATCCATTTTTCCCACATTTTCAAACTGACTGTTAGTGCAGTGGATTTCTGTTTTTTCTCTTCATTCAGCTTCCATTTTCTTTTTCACAATTTTGAACTGTCTGCCGGTGAAATGTCCATTTAATTGTGGAGTTTCCATATTTTTCTTTCCCCCGTTGGAAATAGATCCATTTTGCCAAGTGTTGGGTTACCCAAAATTAATGTAGCCACATTGTTTCTGCTTTCTCAGGTGCGTGTTTTGTATTACAAAATATGTACAAAATCAAATGAATTTCTGTTATGATAACAATGAGTGTTTTGAATCGTGATTCGTCGATCAAGGTTGTTGACTGTGGATTACAAAATAAATTTAAGTGAAGCTGGCTCAAAGATAAAGATGTACATGGAGAGTTTTTCATATATATGAAGAAAATTAATGAAAAGGGGAACATTTTGTGCAGATATTGTGGTGATTATTTTAAATATGACTCTGTGGGAAAGAATGCACTCCATAGTCATTCTGAGTTGGAAAAGCACAAAACTAGGAGGAAAACTTGTGTTGAAAACTAGTCACTTCCATGTGTGTTCTCAAATACAAAGCACAGCTTCTGAACGGACAGTTTAGATTTGTTTTCACTCAAGAAAACAATGACAATGTACCAGTACATCCGGTGTCCCAAAACCACCAATAAATGGACTTAGTATAGATGTCAATTGGGTGAGAACACTTCTTAGGAAATTAAACCCAAACAAGGCATGTGGAATGGATTCCATCTCAAACCACATACTCAAAGAGATGGCCCAGGAGTCAGCCCCAATTCTGGCAAATATATTCCAGCAATTGCTGGACACAAGGCAGCTACCAGAGGACTGGACAAAAGCATACATCACCCCAGTCTTCAAAAAAGGGGACCGACATGCAAGTGAACACTACAGAACTGTTTCCCTGACCTGTGCCTGCTGCAATCTCCTGGAACACATCATCTGCCATCATATACTAAACCATCTGGAATCCCACAAGATCCTAACAAATGCCCAACACGGATTCCGTAATCCTAACTCCTCATAACAACACATGACCTCCTACAGCTACACAACAAAAATGTGCAGATAGACATGGCAATCCTTGACTTCAGTAAGGCCTTTGATACTGTACCGCATCAAAGATTGCTGAAAAAAAATAAACCACTATGGTATCAGAGGTAACATCCTCGTTTGGATCCAAGAATTTCTCTGCCACAGAACCCAAGAAGAGGTTGTGGAAGGAGAGCACTCTGACTGTGTCCCTGTTGATTCAGGTGTTCCACAAGGAACTGTACTGGGCCCTCTATTGTTCCTCCTACACATTAATGATCTACCAGACAACGTAACATCACAGGTTCGGCTGTTTGTTGATGATTGCCTCCTCTATCGAGCAATGAATTCCATCAAAGATCAAGAGCAATTACAACAAGACCTGACCAAGCTCCAATCTTGGGCAAACACATGGGGTATGAGGTTTAACGCCAAGAAATGTTACATATTGCGGTCATCGCGGAGAGAAAAAACACTCACCCACTTCTATGACATCCAAGGTCACATCCTCCAAGAAGTAGACTCAAACCCTTACCTCGGCTTGACCTTCTCAAACAGCTTAAAATGGGACACCCACATAAACAAGACAAATGCAAAAGCAAATAGCACTCTCGGCTTCATCAAAAGAAATCTGAAGCACGCCCCAAAACCCCTAAAAGAAACAGCATTTAAGTCACTGGTTTGCTCGAAATTGGAATACGGATGCACAGTGTGGGACCCCTATCTACAAAAAGACATCCAGAAATTAGAGATGACTCAACGACAAGCTGCGCATTTTGTCTGCAATGACTATCGCAGAGACCGCAGCATAAGTGAAATGCTCCACTCACTTGGTTGGCCATTGCCTCAAGAGCGTTGGAAAAATAAATGCATCCAGACTCTCGGGAACATCATCTCTGGAAGTGAGGCCATTCCAAAAGATCCATATATTAAGAAAGGACCATCTCGTACAAGGAGTAATAACAACATGAAACTGGCGGTATTCAGAACACACACTGAGGAATTCAAGAACTCTTTCTTCCCACGCACGATCATGGATTAGAACGCCGGTACCCAGACCGCCATTGACACACTTTGTGTCAAGGCCGCAGAGCGCAACTAACTACCACCATCCTTCCAACCTGTGTTATAATATGCGACTACATGCTCTACATAGTAAACATATTCAGATTCAGGTGGAAGAAGGAGCTTTGCCTGATGATAATCCTGCGAGTATGCCCTTCAGTGATTCTTCCAATGTGTTGGTGTCAACTGGAAACAGTCTCGCTTCACCCAAATTTCGACCTGAAAGTTGTATTTTTAGCTCAACTTTGACGTAAATCAAATTGTTAGCTCAACTTTGACGTAAGTCAAATTTGAGGTTATGCCATGGCCTGTCATCCGTCTGTCCATTAACAATTCAATACGTCTTGGGCTAGAGGCCGTATTTATGAACCGATCTTGACGAAACTTCTTGAGTACCTTTGTTATCACCGTGGGACGAGAACGAGTGTTTTTGGGTGCGATCCAAAATTCAAGATGGCCACCAGCAGCCATTTTTAGCTCAACTTTGGCGAAGCAAAATTAGAGCTTATGCCATGGCCAGTCGTCCGTCAACAATTCAATACGGCTCGGGCTAGAGGCCGTATTTATGAACCGATCTTTACAAAACTTCTTGGGTACCTTTGTTATGACCATGGGACGAGAACGGGTGTTTTTGGGTCCGATCCGAAATTCAAGTTGGCTGCTGGCGGCCATTTTGTACAGACTTAGGTGAAATCAGATTTTTGCACAGAACTTCCATATGAAAGTGCTGATTTGAATAATTTTTTGTTTGAATGTTTAGTACCATGGCATACATCACATATAATACGGGGTTTTTTCTCGTACGTAAATTATGCAAATTCGACTAACTTTGATGTATTTAGTGTTACTTTCAGCACTGTAAGTGCAAATGCCAATACGGCTCGGGCTAGAGACCGTATTTATAAACCGATCTTTACGAAACTTCTTGGGTACCTTTGGTATCACCGTGGGACGAAAACGAGTGTTTTGGGGTGCAGTCCAAAGTTCAAGATGGCCGATGGCAGCCATTTTGTACAAAATTAGGTGCAATCAGATTTTTGCAAAGAACTTCCATATAAAAGCACTGATTTGAAAAATTTTTTGTGTGAATGTTTAGTACCATGGGATACATCACATATAATACGGGTTTTTTTCTCGTGCAGAAATTATTCAAATTAGATGAACTTTGATTTTTTCAGTGCTACTTACACACAGTAAGTACACATGTCAATACGGCTCGGGCTAGAGGCTGTATTTATTAACCGATCTTCACAAAACTTCTTGGGTACCTCTGTTATCACCTTGGGACGAGAACGAGTGTTTCTGAGTGCGGTCCAAAATTCAAGATGGCCACCAGTGGCCATTTTGTACCAAAATTAGGTCTAATTAGTTTTTTGTACACAACTTCTATACGGCTCAGTTTAGAGGCCGCATTTATGAACCGATCTTTATGAAACTTCTTTGGTACCTTTGTTATCACAGTGGGATGAGAATGGGTGGTTTTTGGCGTGGTCCGAAATTCAAGATGGCCACCAGCAGCCATTTTGTACCAAAATTAGTGCAATCAGTCTTTTGTACAGAACTTCTGTATGAAAGTTCTGATTTGAATAAATTTTTGTATGAATGTTTAGGAAAATGGAATACACCACATACAGTACGGGTTTTTTTCTCGTGCAGAAATTATGCAAATTAGATGAATTGTGATTTATTTAGTGCTACTTATACACTGTAAGTGCACATGTCAATACAGCTTGGGCTAGAGGCTGTATTTATCAACCGATCTTCACGAAACTTCTTGGGTACCTTTGTTATCACCTTGGGACGAGAACGATTGTTTCTGAGTGCGGTCCAAAATTCAAGATGGCTGCCAGTGGCCATTTTGTACCGAAATTAGGTCCAATCAGTTTTTTGTCACAACTTCTATACAGCACGTATTTATGAACTGATCTTCACGAAACTTCTTGAGTACCTTTGTTTTCATCTTGGGACAGGAATGAGTGTGTTTTGGTGTGCCTTTGTTATCACTGTGCTATGAGAACAAATGTTTTGGGTTCAGTCAGACTCACTCTGGGACTCGAAGATTTCTTCTCTAGTTTAGCATCTGACTGTCACCCACCTTTACAATACTTTACCTATACATTTGTTACAGGCTACGGTCAGTATTTATGTACAGACCCTTACAATACTTTATATGTACCTTTGTTATGAGGTCATTACCTAGATGTTTGTCATTGCTGTGTCACGTACTATACATGTACATCTCTTGACAAGTTGAGCTTCAGTGTCATTGACACTTTCATTGTACCTTAGTTAGTGCAATCAGTTTTTTGTACAGAACTTCTGTATGAAAGTTCTGATTCGAATAAATTTTTGTCTGAATGTTTAATAGCATGGCATAAATCACATATAATATGGGTTTTTTTCTCGTGCAGAAATTCTGCAAATTAGATGAACTTTGATTTTTTCAGTGTTACTTACACACAGTAAGTACACATGTCAATATGGCACGGGCTAGGGGCTGTATTTATGAAACGATCTTCACGAAACTTCTTGGGTACCTTTGTTATCACCTTGGGATGAGAACGAGTGTTTCTGGGTGTCGTTCCAAAATTCAAGATGGCTGCCAGTGGCCATTTTGTACCACAATTAGGTCCAATCAGTTTTTTGTATACAACTTCTATATACGGCTCAGGCTGGAGGCCGTATTTATGAACCGATCTTTACGAAACTTCTTGGGTACCTTTGTTATCACCGTGGGACGAGAACGAGTGTTTGTGGGTGCGGTCCAAAATTCAAGATGGCTACCAGCAGCTGTTTTGTACCAAAATTAGTGCAATAAGTTTTTTGGTACAGAACTTCTGTATGAAAGTTCTGATTTGAATAAATTTTTGTATTAATGTTTAGTAACATCGAATACGTCACATATAATACAGGGTTTTTTCTCATGCAGAAATTATGCAGATTAGATGAACTTTGATTTATCTAGTGCTACTTATACACAGTAAGTGCACATGTCAATACGGCTCGGGCTAAAGGCTGTATTTATGAACCGATCTTCACAAAACTTCTTGGGTACCTTTGTTATCACCTTGGACGAGAACAAGTGTTTTGGGGTGTGTTCCGAAATTCAAGATGGCTGCTGGCGGCCATTTTGTACCAAAATTGGGTACAATCAGTTTTTGGTACAGAACTTCTATATGAAGGTTCTGATTTGAATAAATTTTTGAATGAATGTTTAGTGACGTGGAATACATCACATATAATACAGGTTTTTTTCTCGTGCAGAAATTATTCAAATTAGATAAACTTCGATTTATTCAGTGCTACTTATACACAGTAAGTGCACATGTCAATACGGCTTGGGCTAGAGGCTGTATTTATGAACCGGTCTTCACAAAACTTCTTGGGTACCTTTGTTATCACCTTGGGACAGGAACAAGTGTTTTGGGGTGCCTTTGTTATCACTGTGCTATGAGAATAAATATTTTAGGGTTCAGTCAGACCCACTCGGGGACTCAAAGATTTCTTTTCTAGTTTAGCATCTTACTGTCACCCACCTTTACAATACTTTACCTATACATTTGTTATAGGCTACGGTCAGCATTTATGTACAGACCTTTACAATACTTTATATCTACCTTTGTTATGAGGTCATTACCTAGATGTGTGTCATTGCTGTGCCACATACTATGCATGTACATGTCTTACACAAGTTGAGCTTTGACACTTTCATTTCAGTGATATTTTCCAAATATGTTCTCAGAGCTTCCAAAATTCAAAATTTTCTTGGGGGAGGTCCCAAACCCCCAAATTTTCCCTCTTCTATATCCTTTCCATTGGCCAACGGTTTCAGGTTTTTTCACCAACCACCACTTACATCCCAGTATTAAGTTCAGTCCATTCTTGGTCAAGTTGAATTGCAGTGTCATTGCCACATTCAGTTAGCTTTAAGATGAGTTTTGAAGGTTTTCAAGTTATATTGTGCAAAAAAATCCAACAAAAGCTTAATTGACCCCCTTGACTGCCCCCCCCCCCCCCCCCCCCCCCCCCCCACTCTCCACCTTTTAGAAAAAATAGTAAAATTCACCCAACAGATACATGCCCACAACCTGGCTGAAAATATCATTTTTTATGATCAAAGGTTGAATACGGAGTTTGCGTCGTACTCTGGAAAATACTGGAACTTAGAAATTTAGCATTCCATGTCCTGGAGAACCCTGGAAAAAACATGCTTAAATCAATTAAATCATCTGATATGGACAACAGAATTGTAAATAATTATGTGGCTTTATTACTCAATAGAGTTAACTAACCATAGATGCTGAATGTGACCTTAAATATTCTTGAAAGAAATTCTCAGTTGAGTAATTAAGGCTCCTTGTAACTTCTTGCTATTTTGTCATTCTGATTAATGTTGTTTCTAAATTGTTGTAAGAAAACATTATATCAATTACAGGTTCAAGATACCATGTACAACTGCTTCTTTATTCATTGACTGGCTTGAGCTTTTAGATCCTGAGGTAATACAGTCATCACCTGATATACAACAAGATTTAATATTTGCCAAGCAGAATGTGCATTGTCAAGAGAAATGTTCAAGCAAGTCTGGTAGCAATCAACCTTATTTGTTGGCATTATTAACTCATCAGACAAACTGGAAAAGCATACAGGGCTGCATTGATATCTTATTAGACAGCAAGAATGTTTCCAGGTAAATACAGGGAACAGAAATTAACATATTCCCAATTATCACAATTCTTGTCTTATTTCATAATCCTTTCATAAATATTGACCATTATCCTTTTCTTAAAAAACAAAACACAGTCAGGTTAAGCAACACTGTCATTGACACTTTCATTATTTTTTAATTATACATTGTTGGTGTCTAGAGGAAGCTTTCTTTCGATTTGGGACCAGTTAGCTGATCCAAGATGGCCATCTTGAATTTGGTTTCTGTCCCAATACCTAATGAATACTGACTCAAATCAATTTCAGTTTTTGGTTATGCATAATCGGTGTCTAGAGAAAGCTTCCTTTTGATTTTGGTCCAGCTAGCCAATTCAATATGGCCACCATGGTGGACATATTGTATTTGGTTTCCGTCCAATAACTAATGAATGCCGACTCAAATAATATTTATTTTTTAATTATGCATTGTTGGTGTCTAGAGGAAACTTCCTTTCGATTTTGGATCAGTCAGCTGAACCAAGATGGTTGTCAATGACCAATTCATTATGGCATCCATGGTGACCATCTTGAATTTGATTTCCATCCAATAACTAATGAATACTGACTCGAATCAATTTCAGTTTTTGGTTATGCATTATTGGTGTCTAGAAGAAGCTTCCTTTTGATTTGGGATCAGCTAGCCAATTCAGTATGTCCACCGTGCCGCCATATTGAATTGGCTACCTGGATCAAAATCGAACAGAAGAATTGTCTAGTCATTCACAAGTAACCCCTAAAAATATGAATTGATCAAATAAATGGTTCTTTAGTTTTTTGACAGAAACCAAAAGTTAACGCCCAGTAACTAAAGAATGCCGACTCAAATCAATTTTTTTTTTTGGATGCATTATTGGTGTCGAGAGGAAGCTTCCTTTAGGTTTTGTTTTGCCCTCAAGAGACTTACCTACCCTTTCATGACACCGGCGGGAGCATATGCCACGTTTTGCATTGCTCTTGTTTAGAATTTGGGGGAGTGGGGGAAGGTGGGGGGGGGGGGGGGGGTAGAGAGGTAATTTTGCAACAGACTGAAGGCAAAAATCATATTTTTGTACCACAACCAATGGCCCAGACTAGCTGGTGCTAACTCAAATTAATCCAGGACCAAACACAAATTTTGCCCCCCAATCTCCAAAATTTGCATATAAAACCCAAACAATTAAGTCCTTTATGGTCCTCCATACGTTTGTGATCTGCGCATGCACAGTATCCAGGAAGGTACCGAAGTTGGCACAAACCATCATTCTTTGTTTGGTCCTAAAGTCAGTAACAATGAACTGATGTTTGTGCTTTTAAATCTCCTTTTTTGAGGATGCCAGACACAAATCAATGAAAGAAATGGTGGATCCAAGTCTGTAAATGGATGATGGAAGTGAACAACGGTGGTTGGAAATGTTCAGGGCTTTAACTTTATAATAAATATTAGCTCAACTTTTGCGAAGCCAAATTTGAGGTATTGCCATGGCCCGTCATCCGTTTGTCCATCCGCCATGCCATACACACGGCTCGGGCTAGAGGCCGTATTTATGAACCGATCTTTACGAAACTTCTTGAGTACCTTTGTTATCACCGTGAGATGAGAACGAGTGTTTTGGGTCCAGCCCGAAATTCAAGACGGCCGCTGGCAGCCATTTTGTACAAAATTAGATGCAATCAGATTTTTGCGCAGAACTTCCATCTGAAAGCTCTGATTTGAATCATTTTTTGTATGAATGTTTAGTACCATGGGATATACATCACATATAATACGGGTATTTTCTTTGCATAAATTATGCAAATTAGACTAACTTTGATTTATTTAGTGCTACTTTCAGCACTGTAAGTGCAAATGCCAATATGGCTTAGGCTAGAGGCCATATTTATGAACCGATCTTTACGAAACTTCTTGGGTACCTTTGTTATCACCGTGGGACGAGAACGAGTGTTTTGGGGTCCGGTCTGAAATTCAAGATGGCCACTGGCAGCCATTTTGTACAAAATTAGGTGCAATCAGATTTTTGCGCAGAACTTCCATATGAAAGCGCTGATTTGAATAATTTTTTGTGTGACTGTTTAGTACCATGGGATACATCACATATAATACAGATTTTTTTCTCGTGCATAAATTATGCCAATTAGACTAACTTTGATCTATTTAATGTTACTTTCAGCACTGTAACTGCAAATGCCAATATGGCTCGGGCTAGAGGCTGTATTTATGAACCAATCTTTACAAAACTTCTTGGGTACCTTTGTTATCACCGTGGGACGAGAACGAGTGGTTTTGGGTGCGGTCCAAAATTCAAGATGCCCATCAGCAGCCATTTTGTACTTTCAGTTAATGCACTCAGTTTTTAGTACAGAACTTCTGTATGAAAGTTCTGATTTGAATAAATTTTTGTATGAATGTTTAGTAACATGGAATACATCACATATAATACAGGTTTTTTGTCTCGTGCAAAAATTATGCAAATTAGATGAACTTTGATTTATTCCGTGCCACTTATACACAGTAAGTGCACATGACAATACGGCTTGGGCTGGAGTCTGTATTTATGAACCAATCTTCACGAAACTTCTTGGGTACCTTTGTTATCACCTTGGGACGAGAACAAGTGTTTTTGGGTGCAGTCCAAAATTCAAGATGGCTGCCAGCAGCCATTTTGTACCAAAATTAGCGCAATAAGTTTTTTGTACAGAACTTCTGTATGAAAGTTCTGATTTGAATAAATTTCTGTATGAATGTTTACTAACATGGAATACATAACATATAATATGGGGTTTTTTCTCGAGCAGAAATTATGCAAATTAGATGAACTTTGATTTATTCAGTACCACTTATACACAGTAAGTGCATATGTCAATATGGCTCGGGCTAGAGTCTGTATTTATGAACTGATCTTCACAAAACTTCTTGGGTACCTTTGTTATCACCTTGGGATGAGAACAAGTGTTTCTGGGTGTGGTCTAAAATTCAAAATGGCTGCCAGTGGCCATTTTGTACCAAAATTAGGTCCAATCAGTTTTTTGTACACAACTTCTATACAGCTCAGGCTAAAGGCCGTATTTATGAACCGATCTTAACGAAACTTCTTGGGTACCTTTGTTATCACCGTGGGACGAGAACGAGTGTTTTTGGGTGCGGTCCAAAATTCAAGATGGCCACCAGCAGCCTTTTTGTACCAAAATTAGTGCAATCAGTTTTTTGTACAGAACTTCTGTATGAAAGTTCTGATTTGAATAAATTTTTGTAGGAATGTTTAGTAACATGGAATACATCACATATAATACAGGTTTTTGTCTCGTGCAGAATTTATGCAAATTAGATGAACTTTGATTTGTTCAGTGCTACTTATACACAGTAAGTGCACATGCCACTACGGCTCGGGCTAGAGTCTGTATTTATGAACTGATCTTCACAAAACCTCTTGGGGTACCTTTATTATCACCTTGTGACAGGAACAAGTGTTGTGGGGTGCCTTTGTTATCACTGTGCTATGAGAACAAATATTTTGGGGTTCAGTCAGACCCACTCTGGAACTCAAAGATTTCTTTTCTAGTTTAGCATCTAACTGTCACCCCACTTTCACAATACTTTACCTATATATTTGTTACAGGCTACGGTCAGCATTTATGTACAGACCGTTAGAATACTTTACATGTACCTTTGTTATCAGGGCATTACCTGGATGTTTGTCATTGCTGTGTCACATACTATACATGTACATGTCTTAAACAAGTTGAGCTACAGTGTCATTGACACTTTCATTAAAATTATTTCCTGTTTCCCAATTTCGGGACATATGCCTGACGTCATCATTCTTGCTAATTATTTATTCAATGTTTGTTAAGTGTTCCTTCCCTATCCTTCCTTGAAGCCCTCCTGTTAAACTCCTCAGCTTTTTGGCTATTTTTTATTGAAATTTCTTATTAAATTTCTTGGGAGTTTAACATGTATTACAGAATGTTTATTCCCATGGTTACAACCTCACCCTAGGGGTGTTCGGTCGTTTGGGTCATGCATCTTCTATCCGATGTATCGTTTTCTTTGTATGAAGATATAGCTTTGCATCTGGTAGCATTTAAATCGGTTACTGATTTTGGGCCTTTTTGTGTGCCTAATGTCTTGTTTCCATTTTTATATGCCCGTTTTGAAAAAAAAGCGGGTCGTATTATGGTATACCGCTGTTCGTCTGTCCGTCCGTCTGTCTGTCTGTCCGGTCACATGTCATACGATAACTGAAGAACGCTTTGAGAGATTTTTCGTGATTTTTGGGTAGGTGGTGTATATCGATGGAGGGAAGCTCCCTTCGTTTAGTGTCGCCGTTCGATTAGTCATTCCAGAGTTATGGGACTTTATTACTTAGAAAATTGTTGATTTTTTACACGTCGTACGATAACTCGAGAACACTTTGAGAGATTTTCGTGATTTTTGGTTAGGTGGTGTATATCGATGGAGGGAAGCTCCCTTTCGTTTAGTGTCGCCATTCGATTAGTAATTCCAGAGTTATGGGACTTTATTACTTAGAAAATTGTTGATTTTTTACATGTCGTACGATAACTCGAGAATGCTTCGAGAGATTTTCATGATTTTTTGGTAGGTGGTTTATGTTGATGGAAAAAAGCTCCCTTTCGGTTGGTGTCAACGGTCGATTAGTCATTCCAGAGTTATGGGACTTTATTTTTCACATGTCGAACAATAACTTGAAAATGCTCAGAGCAATTTTCATGATTTTTTGGTTGCAAGTATATGTTGATAGAAGGAATCTCCCTTTCTATTTGTGTCGCTGTCCGATTTGTCATTCCAGAGTTATGGGACTTTATTCATCAAAATATAGGCAATTTTCCACGTTGGATTTTGAGCAATTTTCATGATTTTTTGGTGGCAAGTATATGTAACCTGACAAGTACACATGTATACTCATATTGTGTGGTTCTCTCTTGTAATTAATAACGGGCGTATCATGCGCTCATGGCGCAGCTGTTTATTTTCCTTTGACGTTGTTTACATTGGCAGCATCCTCAAATATATGTAGTATTTCGTATTATATTACTGTAGGATTATTAGTCCCCTACTGGCATCAACGGAATGATTTCATTTTTGGTACACTACTATAGAATGATGATTTACAGATCAAGTTTGAGTTTCATGCTGATTGCATTATTCTTGTGTCAGTTACGGCCTTTGGAAATATGGAAAAAATCACCAAAATATCAGTTTTCCGGAGTTTTTTTTGGAAACGCTTCAACGGAATGATTTCATTTTTGGTAAACTACTATAGGATGATGACTTAGAGATCAAGTTTGAGTTTCCTGCTGATTGCATTATTCTTGTGTGAGTTATGGCCCTTGGAAATATGGAAAAGCACCAAAATATCAGTTTTCCGGACTTTTTTTGGAAACGCTTCAATGGAATGATTTCATTTTTGGTAACCTACTATAGAAGGATGACTTACAGATCAAGTTTGAGTTTCATGCTGATTGCATTATTCTTGTGTGAGTTACGGCCCTTGGAAATATGGAAAAGCACCAAAATATCAGTATTTTTATACTGTACCAATGACCCAGACTTAGCTGGTGCTAACTCTAAAATATCTAGGGCCAAATGCAAATTTTACCCCCCAATCCCCAAAATTTGCATCTAAAACCGAAAATTACATGTCCTATATGCTCCTCCATATCTTCACTCCACTGCACATGCGCAGTGTCAAGGAGGTCTCAAAATTGCCGCCAAAAGTTATTATTTGTTTGGCCCTCAATACAGTTACACTTCACTGTTATTTGTGCTTATAAATCTTAGTTTTAAGATGCCAGATGCATAATTATGAGAGAATTGGTGGATATATGGTGGAAATAGAAGGTGGAGAGGAAAAAACAGTGGATACAAATGTTCAGAGCTGTAACTTATAATTTTTTTACGAAATTATTCATGTTACCTATTTTCGAGGCATGGCCTTGTTGTGGTCATTCTTGCTAAGAATGTTCCATTGTTTAATCAGTGTTTCCTCTCTCCCCTTTCCTTTATTCTCCCCTAGCTATTCTCCCATGCTTTTGGCTTATTTTTGTATTACTAAAATTTCTTGGGAGTTTTGGCTTGGTAACAGAATTATTTTCTGTTTTTTCCCCATGTTACGTCCTCACCCTAGGGGTGTTTAGGCGTTTTGGTCTGCATCTACCATCTGATGTTCTGCAGTTTCTTCTCTGGAAGCCTTTGTTTTTCATCAGATAGTGTTTTAATTCGTAACTGATTTCGGGCCATGTGTATTCAGTGCCTGGAGTCTTGTTTCCGGTTTGTTGACACTTTTGCTTATGTTGACAACTGTTACTTCTGACAGTGATTACTTGTCTTCTGCTTAATTTAGTTCATAGTAAGATACATTAATATTGTCCATAAGTGTTACATTAATTTTTCAAAATGATTTTAAATTTTTGTCCACACTTAGGCTTTTTTGGGATCCTTTTGGGCTCAGGGTTCTCATTGGGAACTTGGGCTCTTTGGAAAAAAATTTTTAAAAAAATTTTTTCTTTTTGAATAATTTTTTCGCAATGTTATAATGGATTATTTTATTATGTATCTTTGTTTTCAGGGTTTGGTGCGAGCACTATGACTGTTTACTTTTTCACTTTGAAAAATTTATTGTTCAATTGTAATGGCAGGAAATCTTCCTCTGATTTCTGTATTAATTATAGTCAGCGTACTCGCACTAACCCTTGTTCAATGTGTGCCAGGTCACTCTAGTTTTTCACTCTCTTTTTCAGAGGAACAAGAACAGGGTGATGTTTCTGTGATGTCGTCCAAGAGTGTGCTTCTGTCGTCACAGTGAAGAGCTAGCAGCAAAAGTGCTCATGGATATACAGCATTTGCCTGAGAGGCCCCTAGTAGGGTCGACGGTGTTGACGTCAATGTCCGCTAGCTCGCCCTGGTGTCACCCCCATTTACCGAATGGGTCAGCGCCCGAGTTCGTCCGTTGCGGTCCAGGAAGGAATTACGGGTGTTGCGAGCACTATAAACATACCATGTGCACGCCCAATGACGACGGAACAGAGGATAGTATGGAGGAAGCCTGTTAGTCTGGTTCCTAGCTCGTCCAGGTCCATCCGGGCCGCGAGCGAGAGAGGCCCCCTCTCTCTTACATCAACATCTGTGCCGCAATGTTGTATGTTTGTTTGATAGTTGGAGCATACGTCCACGCCTCCTGCTTGGGACGCTCCGTCGCATAGACAGTCCGATGTGGCTGTTCTATTGGCTTCCTCATCCTCACGTCAGCACTCATGACCGCACCTTGGCTTTGTGACCACAGATTCCGGAGGATGTTCATATATGATATAAGGCAGGTAGGAACGTTCCGGGATCTCCTGCTTCGCCATCCAGGGATTCCACGTCAACCAGGTCACTCCATCCACTTGCCAAGGACACGAGGCCTTTCCAGTTGGGACGTTCGCATATTATATGCAGGATTGAATGTCCCTGGAGTTTCCAGCAGCTATTTACGTAAGACCGCGGCTTCACGGGTCTCTTTGATGATCAAGAACAGAGTAATGTTTCCATGATGTCTTCAAAGTGTGTTTCCATGATGTCTTCAAAGTGTGCTTCCGTCGTCACAGTCAAATGAAGAGCTAGCGGCAAGAGTGCTCATGCAGATACGTCAATTGCCTAAGAGGTCCCAAGTAGGATCGACGGCTTTGGTGTCCGCTAGCTCGCCCGGTATAGCGACCATTCAGCGAATGGCTCGGCACCCGGGTTAGTCTGTTGCGGTCCAGGAGGAGGTTTGGGTGATGCGAGCACTATAAATACATGTGCACACCCAGTGACGATGGATACGAGGATGGTACGGAGGAAGCCTATTATTCCGGTTCCTAGCTTGTCCAGCTCCGCACAGGCTGCGAGCGAGAGAGGTCCCTCTCTCGTACAACAACATCTGGGTACAGATGTTGTCGTACAGAATGTTCCTCAGTTGGGGCATACGTCCACCGCTCGGGACGCTCTGTGATATAGACAGTCCGGAGAGACTGCTTTATTGGCTTCTTCATCCTCACGGCAGTGCACACGACTGCACCTTGGCTACGTGACCAGTGATATCCAGCCAATCTCGTCGACCAGGGATTCATGGCAACCAGGTCACGCCATCCGGTAGCCAAGGATACAAGGCCTTCATACTTAGGACATTCGCATTATAAAGTATGCAGGAGTCAACGTCTTAGGAGCTTTCAGCGGCTAAATATTGTAAGACCACAGCTCCACAGTCCTCCGTTACGGACGTGCTACTGCAGTTAGCACAAATTGTCACAGCATCCCAGCAACCGACAGAAACTCTGTCAGATCAGGAATTATCCGTAGAAGCTGGGTCGATACGTTCCACTGCAGGTGCAGACATGGACGACCAAGTATTACAAGTGGTCCGACTGGATGGCGAAAGGGATACAGAATAGTTGAATTTTTCCCTTTCGGAACAACATAATTGCCGTGGAGTTCATCCGGCTTTAATTTTCTGACGTTGTTCCTCCGGACCAAAATGCTGCGTTGCCGAATAAAAGACTGATAGCACCACTGGACGCCAGATTTCTTTAATCGGTTCAGGGACATCGTCCCTCATTTTCCATCTCAATCCAGAAATGTCTCGGAGACATTTGAATTTTTATATGACGCTATATATAACTTGCTATTATAGAGCAAGTCCGGTCTCATATCGGCAAGTGCTCTTCATCTGCCTTTCATCAATTCATGGAATAATTTGAAACAGCAGGACAGGTATTCCGAGAGTTCCTCTGCATCTAGACGACCAGGTCTAAGTCCTAGAGTTGTCTATACTTTCGTCTATGTCTATTCCAACCATGTTGGAAACGTTAATATCATCTAATACGGCTAGCTTAGACACATTATCGTATGCAGATCACCTTACAGAGCGTTATCATTACGCCTCAAGGGAAAAGAATTCCAGGATGTATATCCTCCTATAAATTCTTTCAAGGGCCTCATATAGAACTCCGCCCTTTAGTGGCAATATGGAGTTGTTCAGACGTGACGCGGCCCTGGTTACATTCACACGTGTGGATAGTAAGGTGAAAAACTCTCTCACATTCGTTCCAGTCTCCGAGGAGTTTCTCTTCGACGGCAAGCTTTCCGCAATACATTATCAGATAACTAAGAAAGCTTAATCTCTCTGCTATTCAAATCCGCTTCCTATAGTCGGATTCAGCGGAGAAAGTAGGACAGGCACTTCTGTGGCGAATACGCCCGAGGGAAGTTCCTATAGAGGTTTCTATGCGTCCACTAGGTCTTACTCTAGAGACCGTCAGGGTAGCGACTCAGGTAGGGGCCGTAATTCTGACCAAGACATCCGGTCAGACGTCCCTAGGTCGACGGAGTGATGTGCAGGCCGTGGAAAACATGGTTTCTCCTTCCGCTAGCCTCGCAGGACCTGGAGGTATTGGTCTTATCTTCTATAGTGTACAGTGAGTGAAAGACTGTCGAGTTTCTCAAACTTTTGGGAGTAGTTTACGGACGTCACTTGGTTTCGAGGGGTGATTTCGGTAGGACTATATTGTCCTTCAAACGTAACTTACGTTAACTCGAAGTCCAAGATGGACTCAGTTTCCGTCAAGTATGCAGGAAAGAGGCTCACTTCCACTAGAAGTCCAGTCTCTTTTGGTGGGATCGCGATAGAGATTGTAGAAATCTAGGAATTTCCAGGTTTTTACAACCATCCTTTCTGGTTCCAAACCAGACAGCTCGTTCCGTCCACTCATAATCTGAGCTGGATAACAAGCTGATTGTGGCTCCAAATATTTATATGGAGTCTATCCGCTCGTTCAGAGCGAGTATTCGGGTGTACTACTATGCTACATGCATAGATTTCTAGTTGCATACTTTCACGACATCATCGTACATCAGGTGTTTAGAAAGTATCTTTGCTTCTTGATCATAGGAATTTTGTATCAGCACCGAGCAATCTGTTTCGGTATGAATCTAGCCCCTGGGCTTTCACTCGAATATCGAACTCGGTAATGACTCATTTCCGAGCTCATTTGTCTGCAGTAACGTCGGCCTACCTGGACGGCATTCTTCAGAGGTATGGCAATGAGTTAACGCTTCAGAACGATGTGCAGATTCTGCTTCTATTGATCCGATGTCTCGGTTTCTTAAGTAAACGAGGAGAAGTCGAATCTTGTTTCGTCCCAGTCATTTACCCACCGGGGGATGAGCTTCGAGACGCATTACATTCTTGTTCGTCTGCCGTTAACCAGAGCGAAATTAATCAGTTGTTATGCTCACTATTGTCTTCAAAAGACAAGGTCTCAGCGAGAGATCTCATGAGACTGATACGCTTATGCGGAACTGCCGCGATTTTATTCTGATGGGGCGGTTACGCATTGGTCCTCTTCAATTTCTTTTAATTCAGAATTGGAGGGTGAGAATTCATTCGCTCGATACGGACATCTTCTTATCAAATCAAGTGAATAAGAGTTTCAGACTTGGGCAAGTTTTCAGTGCTTAACTCAGGTAGTTCCACTGCAGTTGCCGGATCCGAGTTTTACAGTTTTTACGAATGCCACTCAAACACGTTGGGTCGTTTCATTGAGCCCAACGGATTTGAAGTGCCAGGGTCTTTTGATTCTGTAGTTCCTTATCAAGCCCTCAAACATCAAGGATGATGTCATTTTGGCTTGCTACATTATTGGATAACGTTATTCAGAATGCTCATATGCTAATTCTGTCCGACAAGTCGATGGTATTAGCGTATTTTTGGAATTATAGAAGCACTAATTCCATCCTGTTATTCATGTTAACGGAATGAATCTTTTGGTTGGTACAAGAACATCAAGTTCTCTTATCAGTCCGTCATTTTCCGGGTCGTCTGAACGTATTAACGGACTCCCTTCATGGAGGGGCCGTTTGTTCCCTCCAGAATGGGCTTCAACAAACAAGTATTCAGTCAGATTGCTACCAAGGAGAGCGGTCTATGATGGACTTATTCGCGACTCATCTCAACAATCAGTTGCAGACGTATGTTTCAATGTTTGGATCTTCGAGCGTTTGCAGTAAACGCTCTATCGATCTTGTGAGATGGAATAATAAGATATGCATATCTTCCAGCGCCATTGATTCAGCAGATATTGCTCTAGTGTAATTTTTTCAATGCAAATTCTGTTGGTAGCTTCTCTAGCTCCACAAAGACTGTGGACAAATTTACTTAGGTGTCTGTTGTGGGACATGCCATGGTAGCTTTCTCCACATTTCGGTCCATTCTTTGGCCAGATGGATTCAATTTACTATCAGTACTGCTTATGATAATATCTTCAATCAGCAGTCTGTGCTTTAGTTTTAAGCTCATGAAGTAAGAGTTCTTCTACATCATGGGCTTAAGCTAATAATGTTGCTATTACAGATATAAGGAGGGCTGCATATTGGTCTTAGCCCTCCATTTTCCCGATTTTGTATCTGAGAATATTGTGTCCTTTTCTGCAGATCTTCATTGTTTAGGTCCGTTATTTTTTACTCGAAATGTCGTCTACTAAACAGTGGCAGCTATGTGTGTATAGGCTTTCGGTTCCAGCAGTGACTCTGTCCTGCTGCTCTCTTTGCTCTGGAGTATTTGATCCAGGGCAAGGGAAGGGTGGGGGGGGGGGGGGTGTTCCCTTAGGTCACCTACTTTATAGTGTAAAGTAAGGGAACACCTCCCTTGGAGTCAGTAATTCCGAGTCGGTTCCGAGATGACTTTTAGGGTGAAGCCTATGTTTACTCATCTGTGTAATTTTTAAGTATTGATTGGTGTGAAACATTTGTATATATCACGTGATTAATTGGACGTTAATATACAATCCTTGAATACTTTAAAATGAGTATATAGAGTCTCTTTTATCTAGACTCCCGTATTTATTGGCTTTCCTTAAAAAATATTAGTATAAAGGGTTATACTGGATGTTTATAGAGATCATTGATGTTATTGTGCTCAATTACAGAATAGTGTTGTGTCTTTCTTTTTTGATACAAATAAGAAAGATACATGTAGACTTATCTCTCCTTTTCTCCTTACGGGAATAGGTCTGTTTTGGGTAATTGAGTCTATTGGATTTTCTTTTTGTCCTAGACCCTCCAACCTTTTTACTATTCAGTCTGGGTCATTGGTACAGTATAAAAATGTTAAAAAATTTATAGTAATTTATATATTTTTTATACTTACCAATGACCCAGACGGGGATGGCCCTCCCATGAGTTGGGAACTCATACCTCCCCGCTGAGTACATAACGCTTACCAGGCACTGGTTGTAAGAATGACTTTCGGTGGCAATTTCAAGACCTCCTTGACACTGCGCATGCGCAGTGGAGTGAAGGTATGGAGGACCATATAGGACATGCAAAATTTGGGCATTGGGGGGTAAAATTTGCGTTTGGCCCTCGATATTTTAGAGTTAGCACCAGCTAAGTCTGGGTCGTTGGTAAGTATAAAAAATATATAAATTACTATAAATTTTTTAACTTTCCGCAGTTTTTTTGGAAACGCTTCAACGGAATGATTTCATTTTTGGTAAACTACTATCGAACGATGACTTACAGATCAAGTTTGAGTTTCATGCTGATTGCATTATTCTTGTGTGAGTTATGGCCCTTGGAAATATGGAAAAGTGCCAAAATATCAGTTTTCAGGACATTTTTTGGAAACGCTTCAACGGAATGATTTCATTTCTGGTAACCTACTATAGAACGATGACTTACAGATCAAGTTTGAGTTTCATGCTGATTGCCTTATTCTTGTGTGAGTTATGGCCCTTGGAAATAGGGAAAAGCGCCAAAATATCAGATTTTTATACTGTACCAATGACCCAGACATAGCTGGTGCTAACTCTTAAAATTCTAGGGCCAAACACAAATTTTGCCCCCCAATCCCCAAAATTTGCATCTAAAACCAAAAGAAATCATGTCCTGAAGGTCCTCCATACTTTGCCTCCACTGCGCATGCGCAGTGTCAAGGACATCCCAAAATTGGAGCCAATTATCATCTTTGTTTGGCCCTTCATCAGTTCACATCTGACTGATATTTGTGCTTGTAAATCTCAGTTTAAATGATGCCAGACACATAAATATTAGAGAAATGGTGGATCTAAAGAGGATATAGAAGGAGGAGAGGAAAAATGAGTGACAGAAAATATTCAGGGCTGTAACTTAAAATTTTCTAATGAAATTATGTTAAGTTGCCTATTTTCGAGGCATGGGCCTGTTGTTGTCATTCTTGCTATAAAGTTACACTGCTTGTTCAGTGTTTCCTCTCTCCTTTTCCTTTAAGTCCCCCCTTGCTATTCTCCCATGCTTTTGGCATATTTTCAGTAATATTATTACTAAAATTTCTTGGGAGTTTTAGCTGGGTAACAGAATGAATTCTGTTCTTTTCCCCATGTTTACGTTCTCACCTATGGGTGTTTAGGCGTAGTGTTCTGCATCTACCATCTGATGTTCTTCAGTTTCTTCCCTGGAAGTCTCTGTTTTGCATCAGATAGTGTATTATTGGTAACTGATTTCGGGCCAGGGTTATCAGTGCCTGGAGTCATGTTTCTGGTGTTTATATACTTCTTGTTTACATTGGCAACAGTCTCTGTGGAGGGGGATTTTTTGTCTTTGTACTAGTTTAATCATTACAAGATACATTATTATTATTCGTAAGTGTTGCATTAATTTTTTAAAATATTTTTAAAATTTTTGTCCACACTTAGGCTTGGGATCCATTGGGGCTCATCATTACTTTTCAGAAACTTGGGCTTTGCTGAAAAAATATTTTTTCAAAAAAATTTTTTTTTTTGATTTCAGTTATTTTTTCTATGTTAATGGATCATGTTATTATGTATCTTTGTTTTCAGGGGTTGGTTCGAGTACTAGGACTTTTTGTATTCTTTTCACAATGAAAGGATATTGTTCAAATTGTAATAAGAGGAAATCTTCCTCTGACTTTCATGATCATTGTATTAATTGTAGTCAGTGTACTCGCACTAACTCCTGTTCAGTATGTGTATATTGGGATGACGAACATTGGAAACGTGTGTCACGGTATGTTGTTAGCGGGGAAAGGGCCATGCCGGTCCTTTCTCTGCAGGGTCACTCTAGTTTATCAATCTCTATTTCAGAGGAACAAGAACAGGGTGATGTTTCCATGATGTCTTCCAAAAGTGTGCCTCCGTCGTCACAATTAAATGAAGAGCTAGCGGCAAAAGTGCTCATGGAAATATGTCAATTGCCTAAGAGGTCCCTAGTAGGATCGACGGCGTTGACGTCCGCTAGCTCGCCTGGTGTAGCGTCCATTCATCGAATGGTTCTGCAGCCGGGTTTGTCCGTTGCGGTCCAGGAAGGAGATTTGGGTGATGCGAGCACTATAAATAAACAAGGTGCACACCCAGTGACGGCGGATCAGAGGAGAGAACGGAGGAAGCCTATTAGTCCGGTTCCTAGCTCATCCAGGTCCATCCGGGCTGCGAGCGAGAGAGGCCCCTCTCTCGTACAACAACATCTGGGACCAGATGTTGTGGTACAAAATGTTTCGCATTCGGAGCATACGTCCGCCGCTCGGGACGCTCCGTTATATAGACAGTCCAGAGAGACTGTCCGAAAGGCTTCCTCATCCTCTCGGCAGCGCACACGACCGCACCTTGGCTACTTGACCACGGATATCCAGCCAGCTTTGCCAATCAGGGATTCCACGGCGACCAGGTCACGCCATCCGGTAGCCAGGGACAAGAGGCCTGTTGACTCCGGACGTTCGCATAAGAGAAGTATGCAGGAGTCAGTGTACACGGAGCTTCCAGCGGCTAAGCAACGTAAGACCGCTACTCCACAGGCCTCAGTGACGGACGTGCTATCCCAAATAGCACAAATTATCGCAGCATCCCAGCAAACAACAGAATCTCTGTCGGATCAGGAATTATCCGACGACGCTGGGTCGGTACGCTCCGCTGATGCATCAGGTGCGGACGACCGATAACATCATGGGGTCCGACAGGATGGCGAAAGGGATTCCGAGGATGTGTAGCTATCCCTTTCGGAACAACATAAAGCTGCCGTAGATTTCATCCGGCATTACCTTCCACAAGTTGTTCCGTCGGGCCAGATTGCTGCGATGCCGGATAAGAGACTGATAGCGTCATTGGACACAGAATTTTTTGATCGGTTCAGAGACATCGTCCCTGAGTTTCCGACACAGTTCAATAATGTCACAAGAACATTAGAATTAATGAACGACGCTATCTATAACCTTGCTACCAAAACAGGCAAGGCTGGTTTCTTGTCCGCTAATGCTCTCAATCTGCCTTTCATCAATTCAAGGAATAAATTCGAAACGGCAGGACAGGGCATACCGAGAGTTCCTCTGCGTCTAGACAAGGCGGAAGACTTGGAATTGTCTTTACCGTCGTCTATGTCTATTCCAGCCGCGACGTTGGAAACGACAATAATGTCTAACAGAGCTAGCTTAGACGCTTTATCATACGCAAACCACCTTACTAAGGCGTTATCATTGTGTCTTCAAGGGAAAGAATTCCAGGATATACAATCCTCATTAAGACTTCTTTCAAGGGAGTAGCTTATTCCACGGATAACTCCGCCCTTTCAGTGGCAAACCTGGAGTTGGTTAGACGTGACGCAGCCCTAGCTACATCCACGCGCATGGATAGTAAGGTGAAGAACTCTTTCAGAGTCGCTTCGGTCTCCGGAGAGCTTCTCTTCGACGGCAAGCTTTCAGCAATCTATGATAAGATAACTAAGAAAGCTTCGGATTCTCTGCTATTCAAATCCGCTTCTAAAAAGTCGGATACAGCAGAACAGAGTAAGACAGGCACTTCTGGGACAAGTACGCCCAAGAGAAGTTCCTATAGAGGTTCTTATACGTCCTCTAGGTCTTATTCTAGAGACCGTCAAGGCAGCGACTCACGTACGGGACGTTATTCTGGCTGAGACAACCGGTCAGACATTCCGAGGTCGACGGGATGAGGTGCGGGTCGTGGAGGACGTAGTTTCTTCTTCCGCAGGCCTCGCAGGTCCAGGAGGTGATGGTTTGAACCTCTATCGTGTTCCGTTAGGCGGAAGATTATCGAGTTTTATAAACAAGTGGGCGTCGATTACGGACGACCCCTGGGTCCGAGGGGTAATTTCGGAAGGACTAAGAATATCCTTCAAACGAAAGCCTCCATTAACTCGAAGTCCAAAATGGACTCAGCTTCCGTCAAATCCGCAGAAAAGAGATGCTCTTTTATCAGAAGTACAGTCTCTTCTGACGAAGAACGCGGTAGAGGTCGTAGAAGACCAGGAATCACCGGGTTTCTACAGCCATCTGTTTCTGGTTCCGAAACCAGACGGCTCGTTCCGTCCAGTCATAGATCTGAGCTGGATAAACAAGCTGATCGTCGCTCCGAAGTTCTATATGGAGACGATTCAATCAGTCAGAGCGAGTATTCATGTGAACGACTATGCTACAAGCATAGATCTCAAAGATGCGTACTTTCACGTCATGGTACATCTGACATTCAGAAAGTATCTACGCTTCGCAGTCCTAGGAGTTGTATATCAATTCCGGGCGATGTGCTTCGGTTTGAACCTAGCACCCTGGGCTTTCACTCGAATAATGAACTCGGTAATGATACATTTCCGAGCTCATTCATCTGCGGTAATGTCGGCCTTCCTGGACGACATTCTTCAGAGGTACGGCAATGAGTTAATGCTTCAGAACGATGTGCAGAATCTGCTTCTATTACTCCGACGTCTCGGTTTTATTATAAACGAGGAGAAGTCGGATCTGGTGCCGTCCAAGTCATTCACTCATCTGGGAATGAGCTTCGAGACGTACAACAATCTCGTTCATCTGCCGTTAACCAGAGCGAAATTAATCAGTTGTTACGCTCGCTATTGTCTTCACTCAGACAAAGTCACAGCGAGGGAGTTCATGAGACTGATAGGTCTGTGCGGAGCCACTGCGGATCTCATTCCGATGGAGCGTTTACGCACTCGTCCTCTCCAAATTTTCTTGACTCAGAATTGGAGTGTAAAGATTCATTCGCTCGATAGAGACGTTCTCTTGTCAAATCAAGTGAAACAAGAGATTCAGACTTGGGCAAACATTCAGTGGTTGACTCAGGGAGTTCCACTGCAGTTGCCGGATCCGGGTTTTACGATTATGACGGATGCCAGTCAAACAGGTTGGGGTGCAACATTGATCCCAACGGATTCGAAGTGCCAGGTTCTTTGGGATCCGCAGTTTCTAGGCAAGCACATAAACATCAAGGAAATGATGTCAATTTGGCTTGCATTACGTCATTGGATGAACATTTTTCAGAAAGCACATGTCCAAATCCTGTCCGACAATACGACAGTAGTAGCGTATATCCGGAACCAGGGAGGCACTCATTCCGTTCCGTTATTCAATTTAACGGAAAGAATCCTCTGTTTGTTCTAGAACACCAAGTTCTACTTTCAGTCCGTCATATTCCGGGTCGTCTGAATGTATTAGCAGACTCCCTTTCACGGAAGGGTCGCTTGTTGCCGTCAGAATGGACTCTCAACAAACAGGTATTCAATCAGATTTGCTACCAATGGGAATTTCCAATGATAGACTTATTTGCGACACAACTCAACAATCAGTTGCAGACGTATGTGTCACCATGTCCGGATCCCCGAGCATATGCAGTAGACGCTCTATTGATCTCGTGGGACGGAATGATAGGATATGCGTATCCTCCAGCGCCGTTGATTCAGCAAATATTGCTAAAGATAAAACAATCTCAATGCAAAATTCTGTTGGTAGCATCTCTGTCTCCACAGAGACCGTGGATAAATCTACTCAGGTGTCTGCTGTGGGACTTACCGCAGAAACTTCCTCCACGAGAGGATCTTCTTTCGCAGGGGAAGTCGCGTCAACTTCATCACACCCGCAAGGTCTCAACCTTCACGTATTTCCGTTGTGCGGTCCTCTTTGCACGGCAAGCATTTTACAGGACGAGCAGTGGACGCGATTTCTAACTGTAGGAGGACCTCCTCTTTGCTAAACTATGTGGCTAAGTGGAAGGTCTTTAGTCATTGGTGTAGGGATCATTCTGTTGATATTTTTGATCCCTCCATACCAGACATTGCAAACTTTCTAGTATACTTGTTTGACGAGATCAAACTGCAGCCGGTTAATATTAAAGATTATAGGTCTATGTTATCTGATACCTATGCACACCATGATAGTTTCCAGATTGGATCTAATGTCTCTTTATCTAAATTAGTTAGAAACTTCTTGATAAATAGACCCAGAACTCTTAGATTAATTCCTAAATGGAATTTAGCTTGGGTTCTTCTTAAACTGGAAGAAAAGCCATTTGAGCCTCTTGGGACAGTAGATTTCAAATTCTTGTCTTATAAGACAGCATTTCTCTTAGCTTTCTCTTCTGCTAGAAGAGTCAGTGAGCTTCATGCACTATCGGTGGACGATTCTCACTATCGTAGTGTCGGGAACACTATTACCTTTACTACTAATGTTGGATTTTTAGCTAAGAATCAGGCTCCTAATAAATATCCGGAACCTATTGTTATTAAGGCCCTTCCGTCTTCAGACAGGCGTAGGCCTTTACTCTGTCCTTCTTTCTGTCTCTGATGCCTATAGCGGGGGAGGAATTCGTCACATACAGGTGAATTGTGCACTTGGTGATACCTTCTTGAAATTTGGCACACTGTTAGTGTAGGCTATGAGGTTCTCAAAAACGATCGGCTACAAGTTGACACCGACCGGTGGCGACCAGTAGCGGCACAATCCAAAATGGCCGCCAGCGGCTGAAGGGAACCTCCTTTTCGACGGTCTACCGACTATACATCCGATTGTAAGGGCGCGAAAGTGAACTCTGATCCACGCACGTGTTGGAAACAGATGTGGGAGATGATGTAGAATAAAACGAGATTCTCTATACGGACGCATCAATTTCTTGGAACTTGAAAAGAGCGTTGTTTCTCCGGGATCAGCGTCATTCAGGCAAACCTGAATGACGCTGATCCCGGAGAAACAACGCTCTTTATGAAGCAGTCTCTTTGCCATACAATCTCTTGTTTGGCGTAATTCCGCAAGCAATTCTGATTTGTCTGTCGAAATTAATTCGAGAACGCGATTGTTCACAAAAATCATTCACAGAATGAGTGAGAATCCTCTTCGTGTACGGACTAGTACTGACTGGGAACGTTGTTGCTTTTGCCAGCAAGACAGTTCCAAGAAATTGATGCGTCCGTATAGAGAATCTCGTTTTCATGACGCCTATAAAGCTATTGAGGAAGACATAACGCGCTTCCTAGATAATGGCGTTGAGCTTCCATATAATTTGACCATTGATTGTTTGATGAGAGAGAGTGATGAGTGTATGTCGATGTCACTGTTGACGAATAAGGCAATATATCATAAGACATGCCGTGACAGTATTCGGACTCACATCGTACAGCGCGTGCTACACAAGCGAGAGCGAAATGAGGCAGTGGCATCCTGCTCCACGCTGAGTCCTAAAAGAACACGGACAAGTTTTGAATCTGGCTGTGACAGGAAACTGCCCCAGTGTGTTTATTGTCACAAACGCGAAGGTGACAGCAGTGAGCCTATTTGCAGATCAATGTCTGATAACAATAAACTCAAAATTATGGCAAAGGAAGCCGAGAACTGGGTTGTTTTTTCTCGGGTCAATGCAGCATTTGATTCCGCTGCTAGTGATCTTTACTATCACAAAACCTGTTATTGTAAGCTTGCCAATGAAGCACGAGCGGCTAAATCTAAAAAGTCGAAGAACGCCGAACATTCCGCGTCAGGCCTGCCCTATGACCCTCTCGTTATGGCAGAGCTCATAACATTTGTTGAACACAACGATTCCGCGATGAAGCTTGTCGATCTCAAGAATCTGTACAGTCGGAGGTTGAAGCAAGTCGGTTCTGATTGGCTTAGTGAAGAAATACATTCCACTCGATTCAAAGAACATTTGTTGCAGAAATTGGGCGATGGCTGGGACGCCTTCACACAGGGTAGAGATGTGTTTATTTCAAGTAGGTTTCGAGTTGGCTCCTTGTTGTCCGAATCTTTAACTCGTATAGTGTCTGAGGAAGAGGCAAAAAAGATAGTTGATGTGGGTCTTCTTCTGCGTAAACACATACTCATATCTCAAGCTCCTTTCACGGGATCATTTTCATCTTATTGCTTGAGCGAGCCTGTACCCAACTCACTCCTGACTCTTCTTAGAGTTCTACTTGAGGGCACATGTAGTATACAGAACTTAGGCGATGATGAGACTGTTAATGCCAAGACTCGAGTGGCTTGTACTATTTCACAGATGTTGATCAGCAATTCAGCGAAACGCTCCGAACATGCACAAAATGTTCACCAGAGACGTGACAGAGAAACTCCAATGCCTCTTTATGTGGGTTTGAAGTTGCATGCCCATGATCGTATGAAAAATCTTATCAGAGATTTTCATCAAATGGGACTCTCTGTCTCTTATGATCGCGTAATGGATGTTCGCAGGAGTTTCGCAAGAGCTGTTTCACTGCGGTTCAAGAACGAAGGTGTTGTAGTCCCAGCTAACTGCAAACGTAATGTTTTCTCGATAGGAACCACTGATAACATTGATGTATCTGGTAGATCTGATATGCATGGTACGTCCATCACACTCATTGGTCAACTGAGCAGGGACAATGTGGGTACTGATCCCCCACCACTGAGTTTAGATGTTCCAGAAGACACACAAATTGAACTCCCAGACGACTATGCATTTGTTCCTTTCGTTGAAGACTTTGGTGGGGACATCAGGCTTGAATCTCCAGATGAATGTAATGTACGGCCCAATGAATATGCAGATTTGAACGTGGGAGAGAATGACTGGTTGTCTCATGTGTCACAGATCAGCAATAAAGGGAAGGTTGATGGCAGCTGGCAGCTTGATGAAGTCCCTGTGACCTTTTCAGGCTTCTTTTCAAAACATGAAGATCAAGACAATGTCAAACCTCGTGCAGTTATTGGGGTATTCCCTGTTTTCAGTGAGCAGAAAGCGGACTCACTCAGTATGCAGAAGCATGCTATGTATGTGGTCAGGGAAGCTACTGCTTTCGTAAACCCCGGCCAGATACCTGTCATTGAAGGTGACTGTCCGTTGTATGCCAGGCAGAAAAAATGTCAATGGCTGTTCCCAGAGGAGATAGGTGAGGATCGAATGGTGTGTATGATTGGATTCCTGCATCTTGAAATGTGCACCCAAGAAGCTGGTGGTAAGCTTATGGGTGGTTCTGGTTGGGAGCGAATGTTTCACCTCGCAAAGATATTCACACCCGGTGTAGCATCATCCCTACTTGGTGGGAAACATGTCAAGAGGACGCGACAGGCATATCTTCTCACTCTAGCTTGGCTTGAGATCCTCAGAAAGAATGCTTATGAGATTTACTGTCAGCAGACTGGGCCCCATGAGTCATTTGAAATGTGGGAACAGAGGATTCTTTCACAATCTCCAACTGCGCGCTATTGGGGTGAAATCGTTCGGAACTTTCTCTTGACAAGCTGTCAATTCGTTCGGAACCAACGAATCGGTAACTGGCCTGGTACACTGTGTTCTATCGATGAGTTGTGCAGTTACTTTTTTGCCCTAGGACATACAAATTATTGTCGGTGGGTCCCCGTATTTCTGAGAGACATGTCTCAGCTACCCAGGCGGCATCCTTCAATCCACAACAAATTCATGGAAGGCCATTTTGTGGTCCAGCGTAGTGAGAGGAAGTTCAGTATGATGGGTTTAGATCAGAGCCAAGAACATAGTATCCAACTACTCAAAGAAGACAGTGGTCCAAAAGGTCTCTATGGCCAGGCTGAAGAGAAAGTCGTTATTGAGCTTTCAAGGTCAGAAGTTCTGCGTGTTATAGATGAGTATGAATATGCAAGTTTCCACACAACATCATCAGATAACACGGAACACCCGGAAAGTTCGGTATCAGAGCAGAAAAAATTTCTGAATCAATTGAAATCTCTCCTCGATCTGGTGAATCAGGGACTCATTATCAACCCTTATGATGAAACTAGTGGTCAGCTGGTGACATTAGATACTGGTGAATATATGGACCCCGAAGTTAGTAAGAGTTTACGGTCATTACCCGAAAGGGGCAAGCATTTATATTCCACTTTCTTGAAGGAAAGGCTTGTGGAATGCACCGTACCCCTGAATGATGTTATTCCCAAGGCAAATATATATACCTTCCTTAACCCACCCCCAGCCAACCTGGACAAAGGCCGAGACAAACTCATGTCAAGTAAAGCAACTGCCGCAATAGTTACCCAGATGTTCGTTTCACTGCAAGCCCGGCCTGATTCAAACATGGATGAGTTTTTCATGCACGAGAATGCACGTGATCCGCCAGCATTATCCGATAGAGGTAAGCTACGGAGTGGGACAAAATCTCAAATTCTCAATTGTTTACCAGCTATTCCTGCACAAGGGAAGAATTCAGCAGCTAGACAAGCTTCAGTTGTCATCTTGGATATGCCTGCTGTAGTCCATGTAATCAAACCACAGAAAGCGGATCTGTTTGGAGAATATGCTCGATTGCAATTATTGCCATACATCGAATCTCTGATTAACACGAACACCACAAGGGTTGATGCGATCTATGACTGTTACCCCGAAGGCAGTTTGAAGAATCAGACGCGAGCAAAACGCCTCGGTGAGACAGCAGTTAGGTTGATACGGGTGTCCGAGAACGTCCCTTTACCTAAAGGGAAGAATTGGCAGGCATTCTTGAAAGTTAGTGAGAATAAAGACGAATTTTTCAAGTTCCTGTCTGCTGAACTGCTGAAATTAACATCAACATCCGAGTACCAGTTGTTAACGACATCAGGAGAATATGTACTATGCAATAAGGATGTTAGCTTATGTGACATATCTCCATCGAACCACGAGGAAGCAGACACGCGCATGATGCTTCATCTCAACCATGCAGTCTCACAAGGTCACAAAATAGCTTTTCTTCGCACGGTTGATTCTGATGTCGTCATTCTGTCTTTGCACCATTTCGCAACATTCCGTGACCTTGGACTCAGTGAGCTGTGGATTGGGTTTGGAATTGGAAAGGCATATAAAGATATGCCAATTCATGAGATAGCTTCACAACTTGGACCTGATTACTGTAAGGCCCTGACTTTCTTCCACGCCTTCACAGGTTGTGATGTAACATCCAGCATGCTCGGCATTGGGAAGAAGACAGGATGGAATGCATGGATGAATTTTCCCGCATCAACTGAAATGATGATAGAATTGACTGAGAATCCGCAAGTCTTTTCAGAGGATTCCCCTCATATGCAGCATATCGAAAAACTCACCATACAGATGTACAGTAACAGTTGTGTCAGTACACGTGTCAATGATGCGAGACGGCATATGTTCACACATGGCCTTAAGTCTATGGAAAACATCCCGCCCACCAAAGCAGCTCTGTATCAACATGTAAAAAGGGTAATTCTTGTGTCATCTTTCATTTGGCATCGTGCTCTGCAGAAACACTTATGTGTGCCAGACCCATCACAGTACGGATGGGAGTGGAATCCACGTCTCAATATTCTGGTCCCATTTTGGACTCACCTAGGAGACGCAAGTGCTGCATGTGCACTGATGCTCCACTGTAGTTGTGCCAAGGCCTGCAAGGGCAATTGCAAATGCTTGAAAGCTGGATTAAGGTGCACACCTTTGTGTAAGTGTGAAGGTGGCTGTTGTAACAATATTGAGTAGTATACTGTCATGTTAGGACCAGTCATCTCCTATTCTGGTATTTTTTTTTCCATTTTCGGCCAGTTAACACATGTCATGTTTCTAGTTGAGTTGATTTTGCTAACAAATGTTCATCCCATGTGGCTTGCTACATTGTCCGGGGTATAGGAATACAGTTTTAGATTTCGGAAAATAGTCTGTTATTTACTGCACAAGACGGTGTTAATTCATGCATAGCATGATACAATATCCCCAACTATTTTGCCTCTGTACAACAGTTGATACCTTCGTTCACCCGTGTGTTCATCTATGGTATCCTTGTCTTTCTCTGGCCATAGGCCACATGTGACTAGTCAGTTCCTACTCCATAGCAAATCAACTTGGAAATCCTTCATCTTGTAGCGCACTCATGTCTCAATGAATCCATACCTGAGTTGATCTAATAAATCTAACGTAAGGTATCAAATTGCCATACCGGATCATATTTCGATAAGTTATTCGCTAAAACATTTCGACCACTCATCGACATCAAAGGTCATGTTTTGGCTCCCAGTGGTGGCTATATCTCTATATCCCTGGTAAAGTAGCATACCATGAGGGATGGGCATTAAGTGTCGGCAACATTAATCCTGACTTGGAACACACCACATCTTAACTGGCCGAAAATGAAGAATACTACTTGTAGTCAAAAAATATTCCTGTACCTCGAATGACTGCAAACATACACTCACCCCTTCTAGTCCCATTTTGCCAATGTTCTATACTGGCAAGATAACATTGTATAATTAACAACGGGAACTAATGCATCCCGAGTTCATTCCAGCACTGCCCTTGCTGGCAGACGTGTCGCTATGGTGTTGAGATTGAACCAGAACTCCTCTAGAAATTTGATAGTTTTATTTTCTTAGAAAATAAATCTATCGAAAATGCCGGAAGTTGAGAATAGACTGTCACTTTAATTGGATTATCAAATGTCCAAGTATCCCCACTGCTGCATACTATCGAGTACCCTTGTTCATGTGTTGACAGGAATCTCTCATACCATGTTCATTTGACCATTGCATTCCCGAGAAACATTCAACACTAATTTATCTACGGACGGACGATCATACTGACAGTCAGACACACAGACGCACACATCGACGGAAATTCTGATCCCATTATCCATTAATCTTCCCCCCAACTTGTTCCAAGGGCTTCACTCCATCATTCACATCAATTACAGCACATGTATGGTGTTAGGTTTGGAGCTTCAGTTGTGCGATCGGCGAAAATAGCTTTTTTTCGATCCGCTTGGCGGCCATTTTGGATTTCGCTGCTAGTGGTGGCTAGAGGATGGTGCCAACTTGTAGCCGATCGATTTTGAAATCTCTGATGCCTACCCTTACATCATGCCAAATTTCAGGAAGGTATCACCAAGTGCACAATTCTAGCGAATTCCTCCCCCGCTACTAATAGAAAGGACATTACGGTCCATTCTATTGCTAGATGGATTCAATTAACTATCCGTACTGCTTATGATAATCTATCTTCAACTCAGCAGTCTGTGCTTAAGATTTCAGCTCATGAAGTAAAAGCTCTTTCTACATCTTGGGCTTACGCAAATAGTGTTGCTATTACAGATTTAATGAAGGCTGCATATTGGTCTCAGCCATCCACATTAACAAATTTTTATCTCAGAAATATTGAGTCCATTTCTGGAGACCTGCATTGTTTAGGTCCGTTATCTGTTGCTCAGAATGTCGTCCACTAAACAAGTTGCAACTATAGTTATGCAGGCTTTCTGTTCCGGCAGTGACTCCGTCCTGCTGCCCTCTTCGTTCTGGGCTATTTGACCCAGGGCAAGGGGAAGGGGGGGGGGAGGGTGTTCCCTTAGGTCACCTGCTTTATAGTGAAAAGCAAGGGGATTCCTCCTCCGGAGTCAGTAATTCTGAGTCATTACCGGGATGGTTTTAAAGTGTAAAACTAATGTTAAAAATTCATTCATGTCATATTTTTAAAGTGTAGCTCGGTGTGAAGCATTTGTATATGTCAAGTGTCAAACGGGCGTTAATATACAATCCTCGTACACTTTTAAGAGAATATAAAGAGTCTCAATTCTCTGGACTAACTTTATTTATTGGCTTACTTTAAAAATAATTAGTATAAGGGGTTATACTGGATGTTAATAGAGAACATGAATGTTATTATGCTCAATTATGGAGGGTGTTGTGTCTTTCTAATTTATCATAAAATAAGAAAGATACATGTAAAGCCTAATACTCCTTTTCTCCTCGAGGGGTAGACTCTATTTATATAGTTGAGCTTATTGGATTTTCCTCTATGTCCTAGGCCCTCCAGCCTTTTTACTATTCAGCTATGTCTGGGTCATTGGTACAGTATAAAAATGTTTAAAAATTTATAGTAATTTATATATTTTTTATACTTACCAATGACCCAGACGGGGATGGCCCTCCCAGGAGTTGGGAACTCATACCTCCCCGCTGAGTACATAGTGCTGACCAGGCACTGCTTGTAAGAATGATAATTGGTGCCAATTTCGGGACGTCCTTGACATTGCGCATGCGCAGTGGAGGCAAAGTATGGAGGACCTTCAGGACATGATTTCTTTTGGTTTTAGATGCAAATTTTGGTGATTGGGGGGCAAAATTTGTGTTTGGCCCTAGAATTTTAAGAGTTAGCACCAGCTATGTCTGGGTCATTGGTAAGTATAAAAAATATATAAATTACTATAAATTTTTTAACTTTTCCAAACTTTTTCTGGAAACGCTTCAACGGAATGATTTCATTTTTGATAACCTACTATAGAACGATGACTTACAGATCAGGTTTCATTTACACTCTGTCCATCCATCCGTCAGTCAGTCAGTCTGTCTGTCTGTCGGTCATACTTTAGTTTTCCGGACTTTTTTTTGGAAATGCTTCAACCGAATGATTTCATTCTTGGTAACCTACTATAGAATGATGACATATAGATCAAGTTTGAGTTTCATGCTGATTGCATTATTCTTGTGTGAGTTATGGCTCTTGGAAATATGGAGAAGTGCCAAAATGTCAGTTTTCCGGACTGTTTTTGGAAACGCTTCAACGGAATGATTTCATTTTTGGTAACCTACTATAGAACGATGACTTACAGATCAAGTTTCATTTGCACTCTGTCCATCCGTCAGTCTGTCAGTCAGTCATACTTTAGTTTTCCGGACATTTTTTGGAAATGCTTCAACCGAATGATTTCATTCTTGGTAACCTACTATAGAATGATGACTTACAGATCAAGTTTGAGTTTCATGCTGATTGCATTATTCTTGTGTGAGTTATGGCCCTTGGAAATATGGAAAAGCGCCAAAATATCAGTTTTCCGGACTTTTTTGGAAACGCTTCAATGGAATTCATGCTGATCACATCTAGGTTATAACATTTGTATAATTATTAATGCTCATTAGTCCGGTAGGGGACATTGTGTTGCTTCAGCGATACATGCGCTCTTGTTGTAGGATACATTGATTATGATTCCGGTAGAGTAGCTCAAAAAATTTGGATTTTGTCCACCCTTATGCTCTATCAGGATGCTCTTGGGCTCATCATGTTCCCTTTGGGAACTTAGGCTTTTTCAAAAAATGTTTTGATTTAATTTTTTGAATTTAGTCTCGATTGCTATTATTCATGTATCTTTATCATATATTTTATTGTGGAGTTTGTAGGAGTACTATCGACTTTGTATTTTGATTGTAATTATGAAAGCTTACTGCTCTAAATGCAAGGCGAGGAAGTCTACCTCGGATTTACATGCTTGTTGCCTTGCCTGTAGTTGATGCACTCCTGCGGATTCTTGTCCTACATGTGTTAATTGGGATGACAAAAACATTGGAGATGGGTGTCACGGTACGTTGGTGGCAGTGAGATTCCTATGCCGGAACTCTCACCGCAAGATAATTCAAGTTTTTCAGAGGAACAAGAACATGGTGATGGTATTGTGACACCCATCAAAAGTGTGCTACCATCGTCGCGCTCTGATGAGCAAACAGAGTGAGCTGCAAAGGTGCTCATGAATATTAAGAAAGGGATAAGGCCTCTAGTTAGTGTTCTTAATCCCTTGCAAGCTGCTAGCACGACCAGTGAAGCGGTTACTCTGTCCGTGGGAGCCGTGACACCAGGTAAGTCTGTTGTGGTCGAAGGAAGTGTAGATTTGGGTAGAGCAAGCACCTTAAAATCAAAAGCTCTCCCAACAACGATGGAAATTGGGAAGAAGTCAGCAAGTTTCTTTTCAGGAGACTCGGCGAGGTCTGACAAGGCCGTGTGCGGGAGAGGTCCCTCTCTAACCCAACAACATTTGGGGCCAAAGGTTGTTTTGAGAAACTTTCACCAGCCGGAACATACGACTACAGCTGCTGCTCGGGACGCTTTGTCTAGACTGCAGCCGGCCTCAGCTACAGTCATGGATGTTTGGAGAAGAGATCCATTTCTGGATCTTCGTGCCTGGAGCTGCAAGTGGCGTAAAAACAGAAAACTGCTGCTCCTCAAGCCTCGGTAATGGACTTGCTGTCACAGATTGCTCAGCTGATTGCAGCATCCCAGCAAGTGCAAGAGAAGAGCAGCCTCCAACAGACTCCAGTGGTGAGCTGTCAGATGGTGCTGGGTCTATCCAGTCATCTGCATATGCAGATGCGATGGACTGAACATCACAGCTGTTTCAGGACAAGGAAGAGGATTACCCTTCCCTTTCGGAACAACATATGGTAGCGATTGATTTTATCCATCTATACCAGAGACCAGCCTAGAGGCTAAATTTAGGGAGAAGTCACTTCTCCCTCCCAAGGTTTTAAGGAGAAGTGAGGTGAAAATAGGGAGAAGTGAGCAAAAAATATTATTTCTCAAAAAAGCTATGTTAAGTAAAGGGTTAAATTCAGTTTATCAAATTACTTTTGACAACCAAATATTCTCAAGAACCTGTGTTAGGTAAAGGGTTAAATTCAGTTTATCAGATTTACTTTTGCCAACCAAATGTTATTTCTCAAAAAACTGCTTTAGGTAAAGGGTTAAATTCCGTTTAGCAAATTATTTGTTTGTCAACCAAATATAAAAAAACTGTGTTAGGTAAAGGGTTGAATTCAATTTAGCAAATTATATTTGCCAACCAAATTTTTCTCAAAAAGCTGTGTTAGGTAAAGGGTTACATTCAGTTTAGCAAATTGTTTTTGCTAACCAAATATTATTTCACAAAAAGCTGTTTAGGTAAGGGTTCAATTCAGTTTAAAAGATATTAGTGGGGGAGGGGGGGGGGGGGGTTAATTTAGTTTAGTGAATTATTTTTGCCAACCTAATATCATTTCAATTCAGTTTAGAGAATCATTTCTTCCATGCAAATGTTCTCTTATCAAGGAAGATAATTGAATTTGTCAGTTTGCTTTTTACACCATTTATTTCTGTAACTTACTACTTTTTGGTAATTTAGTGGGACCCTTATTGTGACCGCCACAAATGGAACACACCCAACAATAATTTTTAAAAATCACATGCTTCAAACTCACAAGTGCAAACTAAAAATTAAACATTTTGATCATTACCAAAAATGTTGTTTTTAAATAAATACTCTGTATAGCGAAGTTTGATGGTGGAAATCACTTTTGAAATGAAACATTAAAAAAGAACTTGAGCATTTTGCGTCTTCTCATCTAACTTCACTCTAGTGAAAACTTGAATTGTCATGACGAAATCGTGCCATGGTTGGTGTTATTTTGGGGTTTTATGGGAAGTAAAATCAATATATTTAGTAATTCTTTAACCTGCCCAATTATTTGCTTTCACTACACTTATTTTTTTCTATTTTTTCCAAGCGAAGTTAGCAACGGAATCGCCGGAAATAACTTTTCTCAGCGACTTTTCAAAACTGTAAGGCAACTTCAACTTCGCCCAGAGAAAGAAATTGGGCGAAGACCTGGTGTTAAGGGCGAAGATATCGCCTACTTCGCCTTGTAGGCTGGTCCCTGATCTATACTATCCTGAATTTGTTCCACCTGATCAGCAAGCTGCGACTACTAGAGAGAAACCGCTGTCGTCTTTGGACGCAGACTTGATGCGGAGGAAAGAGGATGTTCTTTCCTTCCCGATACAGTCTAAACAGGTGTTGCAGGCCTTCGGCCATGTTGACAACACATATTTAACCTCTCTAGGCGGTTTCTTATTGACATCTTCCATAAATATACTGTTTCTTGGACCACGTTTATTTAAAATGGTTGGAAAAGATTCCAGAAAGCTCCTCCGCATTTAGTTGAGCAGGCCGGGAATTTAGATATGTCCCTACCTGCATCATTCAACATACGCTCGGAATGTGATGGAATGTGCAATTTCATCAAATAGAGCGAATCTGGACACGATGCCCAGCACAGATCACCTTACCAGAGCTATGGCACAACGTTTTAATGGGAAGGAATTTGAGTTCTTTCCGGGGCAGTCATGTATGCCACATATTACTCTGCCCTGACAGTGGCAAATTTGGAGTTGATCAGTCGTGATGCTGCATAACTTATAGATGACAAGATGAAAAGCTCTCTCCAAGTCTCTCCAAGTCGCTCCGGTCTCTGGACATACTCTGTTTGACGACAAACTTTCATTAGTCTATGAGCAGGCTACAAAGAAAGCTTCCAGTGCACTGCTTTTGAAGTCGGTGTCTCAACAACATGCTTCAGCAGACCGGGGTAAGCGAGATCGTTCTGCATCTAAGTCATCTAAAGGGAACTCCTCGCAAGGGTACAAGAAACCCTTTGATAATTACTCCGGAGGTAGTCAGTACAGCGACTTGGGAAAGGGGAGTAGTCTGATCAGGACTATAGGTCAGACGCCCCTAAGCCGACGGGATAAGGTTCTTCATGGGGAGTGCATAGTTTCACCTCCCGTAAGCCTCGTGAGTCATTCAGGTGATGGACAAGACCTCTATTGCTTGCCAGTTGGCGGAAGGTTATCAAACTTCGCGAGAAACTGGATAGCAGTCATGGAAGATCAGTGGGTGGACAAATCTTCTGGTGGATCCTTTCAAAAGAGAGTCTCCTAGCCGAGGTAAAGGAAGCAATAGAGGTCGTCGAGAATCAAAATTCTCAAGGTTTTTACAGTCACCTGTTCCTCGTACCGAAGCCATATAGCTCGTTCCGACCAGTAATACACTTGAGCTGGATAAACAAGTTGATCGTGGCTCCAAAGTTCTATATGGAAACTATTCGGTCAGTAAGAGCGAGCATTTCGACTGGACGACTATGCCGCAAGCATAGATCTAAAGGACACCTACTTTCATGTCCTGGTACATCTGGCATTCAGAAAGTACCTGCATTTTGCTGTGCAAGGAGAGGTTTATCAGTTCAGAGCAATGTGCTTTGGTGTGAACCTAGCTCCTTGGGCCTTCACTCAGATAATGAACTCGGTAATGTCATACTTCCGAGCTCATTCATCTGTGGTAACGTCGGCTTACTTGGACGACATTCTTCGAGACACGGCAACAGATTTATTTTTCAGAACGATGTTCAGAGTCTGCTGCAATTGTTCCGACATCTCGGTTTCATGGTAAACGAGAAAAAGTCGGATCTAGCTCCATCCAAGTCATTCATTCACTTGGGAATGAGCTTCGAGACTCTGGTTCATCTGCCGTTACCCAGAGCGAAATTAGTCAGTTGTTATGCTCGCTTTTGTCTAAACTCTCGCGCAATAACAGCGAGGGAGTTTATGCGACTGATGGGGCTATGCGGAGCGGCGGCGGCGGATCTTATTCCGATGGGCCGTCTGCACACGCATCCCCTGCAGATATTCTTTACTCAGAACTGGAGTGTGAAGACGCATTTGCTCGAAACCAGTATTGTTTTAACGGACCTAGTAAAACAAAAGGTTCAGATTTGGGCAGATCTTCAGTGGTTAACTCAGGGAGTTCCACTTCAACTGTCGGATCCAGCTTTCACGATTATGACTGGTGCAAGTCAGGCGGGCTGGGATGCGTCTCAATGTCCCTCAGACTTGAAGTGCCAGGGTCTTCCTAGAAAAGCACATAAACATCAAGGAGATGATGTTAATCTGGCTAACACTTCAACATTGGATTCGTCAAATAGCGAACGTCCATGTTCAAATTCTGTCGGACAACTCGACAGTAGTTGCTTACCTCAGGACCAAGGTGGCACTCACTCGATTCTGTTATGCGAATTAACGGAGAAGATTCTCCTATTCGTCCTGAATCATCACGTTCATCTCTCAGTCTGTCATATACCGGGTCATCTGAATTTACTAGCAGACTCACTCTCTCGGAAAGGTTGCCTGTTGCCATTGGAGTGGACTCTCAACAAGCAAATATTCAGGCAGATCTGGTGCCAGTGGATTGCCCCATGATAGATCTCTTTGCGACACACCTAAACAATCAGTTACCGACAGTCATGTCACCACATCCAGATCATCGAGTGTACGCAGTAGACACTCTGTCGATCTCATGGGACTAGATGATAGGATATGCATATTCTTCAGCTCCATTGATTCAGCAGATTCTGTTAAAGATGTAAACCGTCTCACGGCAAAATCTTGATAGTAGCACCTCTGTCGTCACAGAAACCTTGGATCAATCTTCTCAGGTGCTTGTTATGGGACATTCCCCGGAAGCTTCCTCCTCGAAGGGATCTTCTATTTCAGGGGAAGTCACGCGCACTGCATCACAACCCGGAAGGTCTCAACCTTCACATATTTCTGTTGTGCGGTCCTTCTTTCATGGAAAACATTTTACAGGTTAAGCAGTGGATGCAATTTCTAACTGTAGGAGGGCCTCCTCTTCGTTGAATTAGGCAGCGAAGTGGAGGGTTTTCTTCCATTGGTGTATGGATCAGTCAGTAGACATATATGATCCATCCATTCTGCATAGCCAATTTCCTGGTCTACCTGTTTGACAATCTCAAACTGCAGCCTGTCACTATTAAGGGCTATAGGTCTATGTTATCAGTCACTTATGCTCATCATGATAACTTGGCTATTGGATCAGATACTTTTTTATCCAAGCTAGTTAGAAATTTCTCTATTAATCGACCTAGAACCCTCAGATTAATTCCTAAGTGGAATTTGGCTTGGGTTCTGCTGAAGCTTCAAGAAGCTCCTTTTGAGCCATTAGATGATGTAGAGTTCAAATTCTTGACCTACAAAACAACGTTTTTCTTAGCCTTTGCATCTGCTAGAAGAGTTAGTGAACGTCATGCTTTATATGTTGATGATTCCCATTACCATAGTGTGGGTAATACTGTTACCCTCACTACAGAAGTGTGCTTTTTGGCTAAGAATTAGATTCAGGATAATTGGCCGGAACCTATTGTCATTAAGGCTTTACCATCCTCGGATAACTGTAGATCCTTGCTGTGTCCAGTCAGAGCAATGCGCATTTATAAACGTCGATCAGAATTTATAGAAAGAGAAGAATAAGTTTCTTTCTTTCTTTGCTTCCTAACAGAAAAGATATTACTGTTATTCTGTTGCTAGATGGATTCAGTTGGCAATGCGTATTGCCTATGAAAATCTTTTTTCAAATAAACGTTCAGTCAACAAGATTTCAGTGCACGAGGTTAGAGCACTGTCCACTTCTTGGACTTATTCTAGCAATATAGCAATTACGGATCTTATGAAGGCTGCATATTGGACACAACCCTCTTCATTTACCAAGTTTTACCGTAGAAATTTAGAGTCCATCTCCGGTGACCTTAGATCTTTGGGTCCTCTGTTTGTTGCTCAGAATGTTGTCCACTAATATTGCATCTACAAGGTTTTTAGGCAGTTTGTTCGAGCACTGATGCCGTTCCGCTGCCCTCTTCATTCTGGGGAATTTTATCTCAGAACAAGGGGAAGGGGGGGGGGGGGACAGTTTTTACCTTTTGTTATCTGGCTTTATAGTGAAAAGCAAGGGAACACCTCCTCCAGAGACAGAAGTCCAGCGTTGGCGCTGGTTAGTTTTAATGTGTAGCTCTGTGTGAAGCAATAACTATGTCTCATTTATGTACTGTTTTTAAAGTGTAGCTCACTGTGAAGCATTTGTATATGTCACGTGTCATACGAGGGTTAATATACAATCCTCGGACACTTTTAAATGAGTATAAAGAGTCTCATTTTCTGGACTATCTTTATTTTTTGGTTTCCTTCACTGAATTAGCATAACCGGGTTCTGCTGGCATTAAATGGCAAAATTATGTAATTCTCATTTACATGGTTGGTGTTATGCCATTCTCTTTTCTTGTATGAGAGAAGGACATATGTAATTCCTATGTCTTCTCCTATTCTCCTGCAGGAGCTATCCTTTATCGAAGTAATTGAGAAATTGGATTTTCCTTTAAGTCCTAGGCCCTCCAGCCTTTTTACAATTCAGCTAGTCTGGGGCCATTGGTTGTGGTATAAAAATATGATAAATTTCAAGTAATTTGTATATTTTTTATACTTACCAATGGCCCAGACAGGGATGGCCCTCCCGTGAGTGGGCACTCATTCCTCCCCACTGATTGTAACATTTAGCAGGCACTGTAGAAAGAATGATGGGTGGCGCCAATTTCAGTGCCTTCCTGGATACTGCACATGTGCAGATCACAAAAGTATGGAGGTCCATATAGAACTTAATATTTTTATACTGTACCAATGACCCAGACATAGCTGGTGCTAACTCTTAAAATATAGGGCCAAACACAAATTTTGCCCCCCAATCCCCAAAATTTGCATCTAAAACTAAAGAAAACATGTCCTGAAAGGCCCTCCACACTTCGCCCCTACTGCGCATGCGCAGTGTCAAGGACGTTCCGAAATTGGCGCCATTTATCATTCTAAGTTTGGCCCTTCATCAGTTAACATCTGACTGATCTTTGTGCTTTTAAATCTCAGTTTAAATGATGCCAGACACATAAATATTAGTGAAATGGTGATTCTAAGGAGGATAGAAAAGGAGGAGAGGAAAAGAATGTGTGACAGAATATTATCAGGGCTGTAACTTAAAATTTTTTAATGAAATTATGTTAAGTTACCTATTTTCAAGGCAGCAGCCATTTTGTTGTCATTCTGATTATTTAGTTACACTGTTTTTTCAAGTGTTTTCCTCTCTCCCTGTCCTTTAAGTTCCCCCTTGCTATTCTCCCATGCTTTTGGCATAGTTTCTGTAATTATTATTACTAAAATTTCTTGGGAGTTTTAGCTGAATAACAGAATGAATTCTGTTCTTTCCCCATGTTTACGTCTTCACCTACGGGTGGTTAGGCGTTGTGTTCTGCATCTACCATCTGATGTTCTGCAGTTTCTTCCCTGGAAGTCTCTGTTTTGCATCAGATGGTGTATTTTTGGTAACTGATTTCGGGCCTGGGTGCCTGGAGTCTTATTTTAGTGTTTTTACACTCATTGTTTACATTTACAACAGCCCTCTGTGTGAGGGGGGGATTTCTAAATAATAATATCTTTATGTTATTTTAATCATAACTAGATACATTATTATTGTTCGTAAGTGTTGAATAAATTGTTTAAAATATTTTTAAAATTTTTGTCCACACTTAGGCTTGGGATCCATTGGGGCTCAACGTTACTTTTCAGAAACTTGGGCTGTTCTGAAAAAATATTTTTTCAAAATATTTTGATTTCAATTATTTTTTCTATATTAATGGATCATATTATTATTATATATTTTGATTGCCAGGGGTTAGTGCGAGTACCAGGACTTGTTTTCTTTTCACATTGAAAGGATATTGATCAATTGTTTTAAGAGGAAGTCTTCCTCTGACCTTATTATCATTCTATATGTGGTCAGTGTACTCGCATTAACTCCTGTTCTGTATCGTATGATTTCGATGACAATATGGGAAGCGTATGTCACGGTATGTTGTTGGGGATTTGGACACTCCGGTCCTTTCCCCGCAGGGTCACTCTACTTTATCAATTTCTATTTCAGACGATCAAGATTAGGGTGATGTATCTGTGATGTCTTCCAACAGTGTGCCTCCGTCGTCACAATTAATGAAGGGCTAGCGGAAAAGTGCTCATGTAATACGCCAATTGCCTAAGAGGACCCTAGTAGGTTCGACGGCCTTTGACGTCCGCTAGCTCGCCCGGTGTAGCGTCCATTCACCGAATGGTTCGGCAGCCGGGTTCGTCCGTTGCGGTCTAGAAGGAATTTTGGGGTGATGCGAGCACTATAAAATTAACTTAATGCACACCCAGTGACGGCGGATCGGAGGGAGAACGGAGGAAGCCTTTTAGTCCGGTTCATAGCTCGTTCCGGTCCATCCGGACGGCAAGCGAGAGAGGCCCCTCTCTCGTTCAACAACATCTGGCCCCAGATGTTGTGGTACAAATGTGTCGCTAGCGGAGCATACGTCCGTCGCTCGGGACGCTCCGTTGTATAGGCAGTCCGCTGAGACTGCTAAGGCTTCCTCTTCTCGTCAGCGCACACGACCGCACCTTGGCTGCGTGACCGCCGATATATTACCAGCTTCGCCGATCAAGGATTCTTCGGCGACCAGGTCACACCATCCGGCAGCCAGGGATTCGAGACCGATGGACTCCGGACGTTCGCATAGGAAAAGTATGCGGGAGCCATCTGATGCGGAGCTGCCCTCGGCGAAGCAGCGATAGACTGCGCCTCCGCAGGTCTCGACGCAGGACATTCTTGTGCACATAGCACAGCTTATCGCAGCATCCCAGCAGCCGACAGAAACGGTGTCGGATCGAGAATTACCCGACAGCGCTGGGTCGGTAGCCGGGGACTCGAGGCCTGCAGACTCCGGACGTTCGCATAGGAAGTGTGCGGGAGTCAACGTACACGGAGCTTCCAGCGGCAATGCATCGTAAGTCCGCTACTGCACAGGCCTCGGGAACGGACGTGCTTTCCTTAATAGCACAGTTTATCGCAGCATCCCAGCATCAACTGAATCTGTCGCATATATTTTATCCGACGATGCTGGGTCGGGACGCTCCGCGGAAGCGGGTACGGACGTCCGAAAGTTTCATCCGGTCCGACGGGATACCGAAAGGGATTCGGAGGATTTCAAGCTTTCCCTTTCGGAACAACATATGCTGCGATGCCGGATAAGAAACTGATAGCGTTGGTGGACTTAGAAATTTTTGGTTCGGTTCAGGGACATCGTCCCTCAGTTCCGACATAGTCCAATAATGTCACACAAACTTTCGAATTATTGAACGACGCTATATATATTATTATTTTATGCTTGCTATCCAAGCATTTCTGGTTTCTTGTTCGAAGAGTTATGGTGATGTCTTTCAAAAGTGTGCCTCTGTCGTCATAGTTAATGAAGAGTTAGCGGCAATAAGTGCTCATGGAATATGTCTATCGCTTACGGAGTGACATTCGCTAGCTCACCCGGTGTAGCGTACATTCATCGAATGGTTCGGCTGCCGGGTTCATCCGTTGCGGTCTAGGAAGGAGATTTGGGTGATGCGAGCACTTTAATTACTTTAGTACTCACCCAGTGACGGCAGATTGAGGACAGATCGGAGGAAGCCAACAACATAGGGGACCGCATGTTGTGGTTCAGATATTTTACATTCGGAGCATATGTCCGTTGCTCGGGACGCTCCGTTATATTGACAGTCCGAGAGACTGTCTTTAATGCTTCCTCATCCTCACAGCAGGGCACACGACCGCACATTGGCTACGTGACCTCGAGTATCCGATCAGTTTCGGCATTCAGTGATTCCACAGCGAATAGGTCGCGCCATCCGGTAGCCAAGGGACACGAGGCCTATACACTCCGTTCGCTCGCATATTGGAAGTATGCACGGGGTAACGATCTCGGAGCTTCCTGCGGCAATGCATCGTAAGACCGCTTCTCCTCAGGCCTCAGTGACGGACGTGCTATCCGAGTTAGCACAGTTGTTTCGCAGCATCCCAGCAATTGACAGTTTCTCGGTCGAATCAGGAATTATCCGACGGCGCTGGGTCGGTGCGGTCCGCGGTTGCATCAAGCTACGGACGACCGAACGCTTTATAGGGTCCGACAGGATGGCGAAAGGGATTCGAAAGATTTCGAGTTTTCCCTTTAGTAGTATCGGAAGATGCCTTTCATATCTTCTGGCATTTCTTCCAGTGATTATTTTTCGGACTTCATTGCTGCGATCTTGGATAAGAGACTTATAGCGTCATTGGACTCGGATTTTTCGATCGGTACAGGGACTTTGTCCCTGACTTACCGACGCAGTCCAATATTGTCATTACAACATGTGTTTTATTTTTCGACGCTATATATTTATATATATATACAAGCCTGCTACTAAGCATGATAGTTTAGTTTCTTGTCCGCGTGGCTCATTTCTGCCATTTTATCTTTTTTACAAATAGTTTATTTTGGCAGAGCAGGGCATACCGAGAGTTCATATGCGTCTAGACGGTGTGATTAAAGACTGCATATATTCTTTTTCGCCGTTTATGTCTTTTCCAATTTCAATGTTGGGAACGACATTATGTATAGTAGACTTAACTTAGACGCTTTATTATACGTAATCCGCCTTACTGAGGCGTTATCATTACGTCTTCAAGAAAAGATTTACGGGATATTATTCTCAATCTAATTTCTTTTGAGGGCAGTAGTTTGTTCACGTATAACTCCGCCCTTCAGTGGCTGATTGGAGTTGGTTAGACGTGACGCAGCCCTAGCTACATTCACGCGTGGATAGTAGGTTAAGAACTCTCTCAGAGTCGCTTCGTTCTCGGAGGAGCTTCTCTTCGACGGCAACTTTCCGGCAATCCATGAATTGCTCGATTTATACATTCTCTTGTCTATCTAGTGTTACAAGAGATTCAGACTGGGGAAAACATTCGGTGGTTGACTCAGAGAGTGCCGCCGCAGTTGCCGGACCCGAGTGTGGCTGTTATGACGGTTGCCAGTCAAACAGATTGGGATATATACTGATCCCTACGGATTCGAAGTGCCAGGGTCTTTGGGTTCCGCAGTCTTTTAGCTATCAGTTTAACTTCCGCGGAATAATGTTTTTTAGGCTTGCTTTATGTCATTGCATGAACATTATTCAGAAACGCATGCCCAAATTCCTGTCCTTTAATTCGACAGTAGTGGCGTATCTCCGGAACCAGGGAGGCACTCTTTCGTTTCCGTTATTCAATTTAATGGAAAGAATCCGTCTGTTGGTTATAGTACACCAAGTTCAGTTTTGGTCCGTCATATTCTGGGTCGTCTGATTGTTTTATCACACTCCCGTTCTCTTACGGGTCGCTTGTTGCTGTCAGAATGGACTCTCAACAAACAAGTATTCAATCAGATTTGCTATCTATGGGAGCGCCCAATGATGTTTTATTTATGACACAGCTTGCTAATCAATTGCAGACGTATGTGTTGGCTTGTCCAGATCTCTGAGCTAATACTGTTAACGCTCTATTGATCTATAGGACGGAATGATAGGATACGCGTATCCTCCGGCGCTGTTGTTTTAGCAGGTATTGCTAAGATAAACAACCACAATACATTTCTGTTGATAGCATCTCTATCTTCACAGAGATCATGAGTAATTTACCCTCTTGTCTACTGTGGATCTTAACGTGAAATCTTCCTCTATGTGAGGATCTTTTTTCACTGGGTAAATCGTGTCATCTTTATCACAACCAGCAAGGTCGCAACCTTCATGTATTCCGTTGTGTGGTCCGTATTGCATTGTAAGCACTGTACTGGACGAGCTTTGGACGCGATTTCTTACTATAGGAGATCCTCTTCTTCGCTATTCTATGCGACTAAAGTGGAGGCTCTTCCGTCGTGGTGTAGGGATCATTATGTTCATATTGTTGATCCCTCCATACTACTCATTGCTATTTTTTAGTATACTTGTTTCACAAGATCTACTGCAGCCTGTTATTATTTAGGTTATAGGTTTATGTTACCTCATACCTATGCACTCTACGATAGTTTACAATTGAGTCTTTTGTCTCTTTATCTAAGTCAGTTAGTAACTTTTTGATAAATAGACTTAGAATCTTTAGATTAAATTCCTATACGGATTTTAACTTCGGTTCTTATTTAGCTAAGTTATCATTTGAGCCTCTGGAAACAGTAGTTTTCAAATTCTGACCTTTTAGACAGTAATTCTGTTGGTTTCTCTTTTACTGTAGAGTCAGTGAGTTTCATGCACTATCGATGGATGATTTTCACTTTCATAGTTTCGGAATCAATACTTCCGTTACTATTTAGGTTGGATTGTTGCATAAGAGTTAGGCTCCTATTATCCGGAACCTATTATTTTAAGGTCCTTCCGTCTTCGTATGGGCATAGGCCTTTACTCTTTCCGGGTACAGTTTATGTATTTATAAACAGATATCTGTTTATTACAAGGGCGTAAGCTTCTTCTGTCTTTGATGTCTAGTAGAAGGACGTTACGCTCCATTTTATTGTTAATGGATTCTATTAACTAGCGTACTGCTTATGGTATATCATTGGCTTAGCAGTTGTGCTTAAGATTTCGGCTCATGAAGTAAGAGTTCTTCTACTTCTTGGGCTTACATTAATAGTGTTGCTATTATAGATTTTTGAAGGCTGCTCATTGCGCTCAGCCATCCACATTCATGAATTTTATCTTAGAAATATCGAGTCCATTTCTGGAGGCCTCTATTGTTAGGTCTATTATCTACTGCTCAGAATGTCATTCACTTAACAGTTGCTACTATAGCTAGGTAGGCTGTCTGTTTCGGCAGTGTCTCCGTTCGGCTGCCCTCTTCGCTCTGGGCTATTTGACCCAGGGCAAGAAAAAGGGGGGGGGAGGGTGTTCCCTTGGGTCACCTGTTTTTACTATGAAAACAAGGGGATACCTCCTCCGGAGTTAGTAATTCTGAGCTGTTATTGGGATGGTTGTTTAGTGAGAAGTTTAAGTTTATAAAATTCATTCAAGTCTTAGTTTTTAAAGTATAGCTTTTGAATATTGCATATGTCAACGGACATGATTATGCAATTCTCACACACTTTTAGGAGTATAAGAGTCTCTATTCTCTAGACTTACTTTATTATTGGCTTACTTTAAAAATTATTAGTATAAGGATTATTGGATATTAATAGAGTACATGGATGTATGAAGCTCAATTTTTGGAAGGTGTTGTATCTTTCTAATTTATCATAAATAAGAAAGATACATGTAAGGCCTATTACTTCTTTTCCCTACAGGGGATGACTCTATTTTATTTTATTGAGCGTATTCCATTTTGCTCTATGTCCTTGGCCCTCCAGCCTTTTTACTATTCAGCTATGTCTGGGTCATTGGTACAGTATAAAAATGTTAAAAAATTTATAGTAATTTATATATTTTTTATACTTACCAATGACCCAGACGGGGATGGCCCTCCCAGGAGTTGGGAACTCTTGCCTCCCCGCTGAGTACATAGCGCTTACCAGGCACTGGTTATTAGAATGATAAATGGCGCCAATTTCGGAACGTCCTTGACACTGCGCATGCGCAGTAGGGGCGAAGTGTGGAGGGCCTTTCAGGACATGTTTTCTTTAGTTTTAGATGCAAATTTTGGGGATTGGGGGGCAAAATTTGTGTTTGGCCCTATATTTTAAGAGTTAGCACCAGCTATGTCTGGGTCATTGGTAAGTATAAAAAATATATAAATTACTATAAATTTTTTAACTTTTTCGGTTTTATATGCAAATTTCAGGGATTTGGGGGGTTCAAAATTTGTGTTTGGCCCTGAATTAATTTGAGTTAGCACCAACTAGTCTGGGCCATTGGTAAGTATAAAAAATATACAAATTACTTGAAATTTATCCTTTTTCTCAAACTTGAAACTCTTGAGATAATTTATGTAAATTCATCGTCCTCAGGAAATCATTCAATCAGTCATTTTTCAAATTCCATCAGGGACATTTTGGTTCACCTTAACCCTTTACCCAACGCAGATGGTATCAAAATTTATTAAGTTAAATATCGTTTTTTAATTTTTTTTTGAAAAGTTTCAATGAAACCATATCATGTTACCCCTCATTGAAACGAGCTCGATGAACTCGTTCCAAAGAGGGGTCACATGATATGGTTTTGTTGAAATTTTTCGAAAAATAATATTTTTTCAGCTGCTGAATCTTTATATTACGTGGGCGGATGCAGGCGATTCGTTGGGTAAAGGGTTAAATGACTCTTTAACACATTTGTGTATAAATAATCTCAGATTTTTGTGTGTATGAAATAAAATTACACTCAAAATCATTTTGGGGAGTGTTTGTTTTATTTATTCTACAGCTGGTGCTGTTTTATTTATTCTACCCATCCGAGAAAGAGACAAAAGTTGGAACCCGTGTGATCAACTTTTCCATCAACATTGTCACTGTGAACTCATGAATATTAATGGACTGTTCAATGGTAACAAAGATGAGGGTAATATGTCCCTGTCAATTTTGGTACCGCTGATTGCAAACTGAAATTTTTTTTTCATTTTGTTGATTATTTTTTTTCCTACAAACATTATCCCAGAAATTAATAATGAATTAAAAAAACAGTATTTATATCTTAACCCTCTAAGATATGTGCTATCCACACATCACATCAGGTGTAATTGGGGGGTGGGGGTATATATGTATACACACGATGGAGAAAGAGAAAGAAAGAGAAGCCTGCATAACAATATTCCATTCATATATTAATTATGACTGCTTACATGAACATGAATAACTAACACAAACACATAACATATTAACACTAACAATACAATAGCTCATAACAAGAACCAAATAACAGAGAGCAAAACACAGTGTATGAAGTGCCCACACGCCACAGCAGCTGTATTAATTAATATTCATAAACAAATAAAATATTCATAAACAAATAAAACTGTAGACTGCAGTGACGAATTGTGGGATATAGTTTTCGAGGCAAAGGTCTCGGCAGTTAATTGTTTTTGCCTTGTGATGAGCTGTCCATTATATCTTGTGATTTTAAATCAAAATAATAAAATAACACTGTGCATGTTTACAAAAAATGCTTTATTAAAGACATTGGTTTGAGCTTGGTCAGTGAGTACCCTAAAGTTTATTTAGTTGTTAATTGCTAAAAACTAGAAATATACATGTAACCGCATTGTGAATTAGTCAACAGTTTACAAAGTCATATGGCAGGAATTGCCTCCTTCTATCCGCGAAGATTGTCATTTGAGACAACCGATTTTGAGGTGCCTTCGATTGAATTACTGGTCCACAGAAACCAGGGTTAGGCGGTCGATTACCATCAACAGAGTTTGGATTTTTGGTAGTCGACTGCAGGCCTGTACTGTGGTAAACAAGCTCTGTTTTACTGGTAAAATAGGAACCAGTCACCATTGCTTGGGGTGAAGTCTACTAAAATTGGCAACATGGGTATAAACAATTGACTAACGTTGACTTTATCTCCATGTTGCGGTCATGTTTAGCCATTGTGCAGAAATATGTGACCTTAAACACTGATAAATAAATAAATAAATATTTTTAGTCCTAAAATTTAGCCCAATGATAACAAAAGGCTCTGCCCAATAGAAAAGTATTAAAATATTCCCCTCACAGACCAGTAAATTTGAAATCTTCAGAATCATATTTCTACATAGCTGTTAATTACAAATGTAGAAAACATGAAAAAGCACACTGGTACAAATCATTGGGACAAATAAATTGTGGACCATGATGAGAATTTTGATTACCCAAGCAGTTTTAAAAGGGGGGGGGGGGGGGGGGATGGGGGGGGAAACAGATCATTCTCTGCAGTAAACACTATGTACAAAACATTTACAGACTGGGGTAGCCTCTACAAATATAATGAAACTCCCAGGTCACAAAAGTGTTAACAGTATGAACAGCTATGCAACAGCATCACTACAATAGAAAGAAATGTGTACTATTTTACAGAAGTCCCATGGGAACCTCAAGAAATGGAGCATGGTTTGTTTACTGCAATAAAACAGGTTCTGCTTTATTGGTAAAATAGGACCCGGAACCAATCTGAGGTGAAAGTCCTCTAAAGTGGGCAACATAGCTTGAACAGTTGACTAAACTTGACTTCATCTCTATGTTGCATTCAGGAGATAGCCAAAGATGCTGAAAGTGACCTTAAACACCAATAAATACATAAATCTATTTTACATCTTAGTGTAAAATTAACCCAGAATCACTTCCAGAAGAGACGAGGGTTAAAGTGATGTTGAAATAAAATAACCTTTGTACTTTGAGTTAACACGCTGCTGAATTAATATGTTTCAGATTAATTAATAGACGCTAACGTTTTATACAGAACATGCTCATTTTGTTGATGACTTAGATGATTGCAATATTTACAGAAGCTTTCTACATGCACTTGTGATTTCATTTCCTTTGTGTAATAATCTTGGAATCTGTTTTTCTTATCTAAGGTTTGATCCAACAGCTGTTTTGGACTTTTTCTGGGCATGTTATCACATTCCAAGGATATGGCATGGTAAAGAAAGAACAAGTTTTTCAGTATGTATATTTAGGATACATTGTCTGGGCCTATTAAAAAAATTTATTGTTTCTCAGGCAATTGTCTCTCAGTTTTATAAAAAGGGAGGAAGGCCTTTTTTCTTTTTGTTACTCCACAATCCTCAAAATAGTCAGAATTATTAATTTACTTCCTTACACAATTTTGTGGAAAAAACGATGTTGTTGGCAGTGAAAATTTCCCACACTGCAATTGCAAATTTAACCAACTGTATCTTTTTTGACAGAGCTCATTGAGCTCTGTCTAACAGGATATAGATAGTTAAATTTGTATATGCCTGTCTGTTAAAACAGTTGTATGATATAAATGTCTGTCTATCCATCCATCCATCTGTCTGTCCATCCATCTGTCTGTCCTTCCATTGGTCTGTCCATCTGTCTATCTGTCCATCCATCTGTCCGTCTTGCCATCCATCCATCCGTCTGTTAGGTATCTGTCTCTGTAAACAGTTGGTTTCCGACCGGTAACTTGAATTTGGATTATTTGATCTCAACCAAAGTTTATATGTGCATTCCCCAGCTAGTAATACAGGCCAAGTTTGAATATGGGTTCTGGCCAATTATTTTTACATGAATTATTCTCCTTTTTCAACTTAGAATTGGACTGTCTATTAACATATTTGGTTTCCGACTGATAACACCAGTTTGGATTATTTGACCTCAGCTGATGTTGGTATGAATATTACCCAGCTAGTACAATATGGCAAAGTTCAATATGGGTTCTGTCCAGTTATTTTTACAACAGTTATGACCTTTTTCCATTTAGAGTTTGACAGTCTTTTAACATGTTTGGTTTCTGACCGATAACTCTCCAATTTGATTATTTGATCTCAACCAAAATTGTTATGTGTATTACCCAGCTAGTAATACAGGCCAAGTTCAATTAGGGGTTCCGTCCAATTATTTTTACATGACTTACAACCCTTTTTTGACTTAAAATTTGGTTGTCTATTAACCTTTTTGGTTTCGGATTGATAACTCGTTTGGATTATTTGATCTCAACCAGTTGGTACAATTAAAAAGGGCTAATGGGCATATTTAGCCACGTCTGACGGTGCTCTTGTTGGTACTATAAGTGCAAGTAGTATCACTGAAGTGATTTTCAGATAAAATGAAAGGGATGATACAGATTTTCAGTGATGAGGGAGATGCCTGAGAAATGCAAATTTTTTTTATTTGCCCTAAGTTGGTTATATATTTTGCATGTTACTAATTATATCACAGGGCCCAGACCCTCATCCCCCCCAATGAGAGGGGGTTTAACAATCTCTCTCATCCCCCCCCCCCCCCCCCAACTCATGCCTGTACCACTAGGCAAGAGCTTTCAGTCACTGTTCACAGGTATTGTTTCAGGTATTGTGACAAGTATTTGTGTTAAACCAAGAGCTGCCCCCTTTTTATCAAAATGAGTATCATAAGCATGAGTATGGCTTAATGTGCCAAAACATCCTGTCTTCTGGGTGTCAGTGAATTGAGGACCAGGACTCTGACTGAAATTGCACACTAAATTAAGGACCCTGACTCAGACTCAATTTCAACCCAGGTTTTTCTGTTGAATTGCCTTTGATTTTCTTCATTTTCTAGTACTTCATTTGTTGGAATACGAAATATATAAAATCCTCAGGCCCATAAGCAAAACAAAAAGCATCTAACTGTTATCGTGCCATGACATGTTACCAGTGGCCGTTATATCAGAGGAGAGTTCCCCAGGGTATCTTAAGTAGAGGTTACATAATGATGTGGCTTCCTTGTGACCAATCAATGGTCATTCACCCACACCCTCGTTCAACCCTTTATTCAAAGGATCGTCCAATCGGCTCAGGGTTACTCAAAATTCTAATCCTAATTTAAAACGTTCGGTCTTCCTTTCTAATCTTTTCCTCCCATTCGAAAATTATGATACCTCATCGGAAAGTCTCTGGTTCCACTGAGTGTTATAAGCTGTGTATTTTACAGCAAAAAATAAAATTAGTCTTGAATCATACTACTGCACCAATGAATATAAACCTGCAACTTTTTCCACCATTGATAATACCTACAGTCTTGACAATGGTTTTCGTAGAAATATAGGAAGAAACTTTACAAGAATTGTTGTCAGCGACTGGAATTATGCTTGAATTAAAATAAACCTTGAGATATTTTTATACTGTACCAATGACCCAGACTTAACTGGTGCTAACTCTAAAATATCTAGGGCCAAACGCCAATTTTACCCCCCAAACCCCAAAATTTGCATCTAAAACCAAAAAATACATGTCCTATATGGTCCTCCATACTTTTACTCCACTGCGCATGCGCAGTGTCAAGGAGGTCTCGAAATTGGCGCAATTATCATTCTTTGTTTGGCCCTCAATACAGTTACACTTCAGGCTTATGTGTTTAATTTGTGGTATGGCTACCCGAGTCTATTTATGGTGGGTGGTGATATATGGCTGGTTGGTGAGAGGGAAACCACACATTCCAGGATAGAGGGCCTGGGAGTTCTGTTGGTTCTCGTTGGAGAGAATTTTGATTGATGCATATTGCAATTGCCCAGTCTATTTCAGGTGTTGACACAGAGGTGAAGGATGAAATATGTGGAGTAGGGTCAGGGAGAGGGTTTGATGACAGGTGATCCAGGTGTTGTGGGCTGGATGATGTGGGAAGTGGGTGGCCTGTATGTTGGGGAGTAAGCAAAAGCTGTGTGACTGTCAGAGTGTGCAAATTCACCATCTGTTACCAGTGGGAGTTCTGAGATAAAAATGCTCGAGACCCTTGTTTGAAGTTGTGGTTCTTAAATAAAATAAAGAACTACCAGAATATATGTTGTTGCCACCCAAGGAAGAAACTCTTCCTGAACTTGAATTATTTTTTTGTCATAATGCTCAAACTCACAATCTTTCACCAGTGACTGTTCTGCTAAAAAAAAAAACCTCCCAGACTCATAAATATGCAATACAGATGAGCTTGTGTTTGTCACCGGTGGAAGTTCTGAAATTAAATAATGCATATTACATTTGATAATAAAGTGTAATGTCATGAACATATCTATCTTCTCTTTTTGCCACCCAAGGAATGTTAAAAAATTTATAGTAATTTATATATTTTTTATACTTACCAATGACCCAGACATAGCTGGTGCTAACTCTTAAAATATAGGGCCAAACACAAATTTTGCCCCCCAATCCCCAAAATTTGCATCTAAAATCAAAGAAAACATGTCCTGAAAGGCCCTCCACACTTCGCCCCCACTGCGCATGCGCAGTGTCAAGGACGTTCCGAAATTGGCGCCATTAATCATTCTAATAACCAGTGCCTGGTAAGCGCTATGTACTCAGCGGGGAGGCAAGAGTTCCCAACTCCTGGGAGGGCCATCCCCGTCTGGGTCATTGGTAAGTATAAAAAATATATAAATTACTATAAATTTTTTAACATTTTTATACTGTACCAATGACCCAGACATAGCTGAATAGTAAAAAGGCTGGAGGGCCAAGGACATAGAGCAAAATGGAATACGCTCAATAAAATAAAATAGAGTCATCCCCTGTAGGGAAAAAGAAGTAATAGGCCTTACATGTATCTTTCTTATTTATGATAAATTAGAAAGATACAACACCTTCCAAAATTGAGCTTCATACATCCATGTACTCTATTAATATCCAATATAATCCTTATACTAATAATTTTTAAAGTAAGCCAATAAATAAAGTAAGTCTAGAGAATAGAGACTCTTATACTCCTAAAAGTGTCTGAGGATTGCATAATCATGTCCGTTGACATATGCAATATTCAAAAGCTATACTTTAAAAACTAAGACTTGAATGAATTTTAAAAACCTAAACTTCTCACTAAACAACCATCCCAATAACAGCTCAGAATTACTAACTCCGGAGGAGGTATCCCCTTGTTTTCATAGTAAAACAGGTGACCCAAGGGAACACCCTCCCCCCCCCCCCTTTTTCTTGCCCTGGGTCAAATAGCCCAGAGCGAAGAGGGCAGCCGAACGGAGACACTGCCGAAACAGACAGCCTACCTAGCTATAGTAGCAACTGTTAAGTGAATGACATTCTGAGCAGTAGATAATAGACCTAACAATAGAGGCCTCCAGAAATGGACTCGATATTTCTGAGATAAAATTCATGAATGTGGATGGCTGAGCGCAATGAGCAGCCTTCAAAAATCTATAATAGCGACACTATTAATGTAAGCCCAAGAAGTAGAAGAACTCTTACTTCATGAGCCGAAATCTTAAGCACAACTGCTAAGTCAATGATATACCATAAGCAGTACCGATAGTTAATAGAATCTATTAACAATAAAATGGAGCGTAACGTCCTTCTACTAGACATCAAAGACAGAAGAAGTTTACGCCCATTGTAATAAACAGATATCTGTTTATAAATACATAAACTGTACCCGGAAAGAGTAAAGGCCTATGCCCATACGAAGACGGAAGGACCTTAAAATAATAGGTTCCGGATAATAGGAGCCTAACTCTTATGCAACAATCCAACCTAAATAGTAACGGAAGTAGTGATTCCGAAACTACGAAAGTGAAAATCATCCATCGATAGTGCATGAAACTCACCGACTCTACAGTAAAAGAGAAACCAACAGAATTACTGTCTAAAAGGTCAGAATTTGAAAACTACTGTTTCCAGAGGCTCAAATGATTACTTAGCTAAATAAGAACCGAAGTTAAAATCCATATAGGAATTTAATCTAAAGATTCTAAGTCTATTTATCAAAAAGTTACTAACTGACTTAGATAAAGAGACAAAAGACTCAATTGTAAACTATCGTAGAGTGCATAGGTATGAGGTAACATAAACCTATAACCTAAATAATAACAGGCTGCAGTAGATCTTGTGAAACAAGTATACTAAAAAATAGCAATGAGTAGTATGGAGGGATCCACAATATGAACATAATGATCCCTACACCACGACGGAAGAGCCTCTACTTTAGCCGCATAGAATAGCGAAGAAGAGGATCTCCTATAGTAAGAAATCGCGTCCAAAGCTCGTCCAGTACAGTGCTTACAATGCAATACGGACCACACAACGGAATACATGAAGGTTGCAACCTTGCGGGTTGTGATAAAGATGACACGATTTACCTAGTGAAAAAAGATCCTCACATAGAGGAAGATTTCACGTTAAGACCCACAGTAGACAAGAGAGTAAATTACCCATGATCTCTGTGAAGATAGAAATGCTATCAACAGAAATGTATTGTGGTTGTTTATCTTAGCAATACCTGCTGAAACAACAGCGCCGGAGGATACGCGTATCCTATCATTCCGTCCTATAGATCAATAGAGCGTTAACAACATTAGCTCAGAGATCTGGACAAGCCAACACATACGTCTGCAATTGATTAGCAAGCTGTGTCATAAATAAATCATCATTGGGCGCTCCCATAGATAGCAAATCTGATTGAATACTTGTTTGTTGAGAGTCCATTCTGACAGCAACAAGCGACCCGTAAGAGAACGGGAGTCCGATAAAACAATCAGACGACCCGGAATATGACGGACCAAAACTGAACTTGGTGTACTATAACCAAACGACGGATTCTTTCCATTAAATTGAATAACGGAAACGAAAGAGTGCCTCTCTGGTTCCGGAGATACGCCACTACTGTCGAATTAAAGGACAGGAATTTGGGCATGCGTTTCTGAATAATGTTCATGCAATGACATAAAGCAAGCCTAAAAAACATTATTCTGCGGAAGAAAACTGATTGCTAAGAGACTGCGGAACCCAAAGACCCTGGCACTTTGAATCCGTAGGGATCAGTATTATATCCCAATCTGTTTGACTGGCAACCGTCATAACAGCCACACTCGGGTCCGGCAACTGCGGTGGCACTCTCTGAGTCAACCACCGAATGTTTGCCCCAGTCTGAATCTCTTGTAACACTAGATAGACAAGAGAACGTGTAAATCGAGCAATTCATGGATTGCCGAAAAGTTGCCGTCGAAGAGAAGCTCCTCCGAGAACGACGCGACTCTGAGAGAGTTCTTAACCTTACTATCCACGCGTGTGGATGTAGCTAGGGCTGCGTCACGTCTAACCAACTCCAATCAGCCACTGAAGGGCGGAGTTATACGTGAACAAACCACTGCCCTCAAAAGAAATTACATTGAGAATAATATCCCGTAAATCTTTTCTTGAAGACGTAATGATAACGCCTCAGTAAGGCGGATTACGTATGATAAAGCGTCTAAGTTAAGTCTACTATACATCATGTCGTTCCCAACATTGAAATTGGAAAAGACATAAATGGAGAAAAAGAATATATGCAGTCTTTAATCACACCGTCTAGACGCATATGAACTCTCGGTATGCCCTGCTCTGCTAAAATAAACTATTCGTTATAAATGATAAAATGGCAGAAATGAGCAACGCGGACAAGAAACTAAACTATCATGCTTGGTAGCAGGCTTGTATATATATATATATAGCGTCGAAAAATAAAACACATGTTGTAATGACAATATTGGACTGCGTCGGTAAGTCAGGGACAATGTCCCTGAACCGATCGAAAAATCCGAGTCCAATGACGCTATAAGTCTCTTATCCAAGATCGCAGCAATGAAGTCCGAAATAACAATCACTGGAAGATAATGCCAGAAGATATGAAAGGCATCTTCCGATACTAGTAAAGGGAAAACTCGAAATCTTTCGAATCCCTTTCGCCATCCTGTCGGACCCTATAAAGCGTTCGGTCGTCCGTACCTGATGCAACCGCGGACCGCACCAACCCAGCGCCGTCAGATAATTCCTGATTCGACCGAGAAACAGTCAATTGCAGGGATGCTGCGAAACAACTGTGCTAACTCGGATAGCACGTCCGTCACTGAGGCCTGAGGAGAAGCGGTCTTACGATGCATTGCCGCTGGAAGCTCCGTGATCGTTACCCCGTGCATACTACCAATATGCGAGCGAACGGAGTGTATAGGCCTCGTGTCCCTTGGCTACCGGATGGCGCGACCTATTCGCCGTGGAATCACTGAATGCCGAAACTGATCGGATACTCGAGGTCACGTAGCCAATGTGCGGTCGTGTGCCCTGCTGTGAGGATGAGGAAGCATCAAGGACAGTCTCTCGGACTGTCAATATAACGGAGCGTCCCGACCGACGGACATATGCTCCGAATGTAAAATATCTGAACCACAACATGCGGTCCCCTATGTTGTTGGACGAGAGAGGGACCTCTCTCGCTCACAGCCCGGATGGACCTGGACAAGCCAGGAACCGGACTAACAGGCTTCCTCCGATCTGTCCTCAATCTGCCGTCACTGGGTGAGTACTAAAGTAATTAAAGTGCTCGCATCACCCAAATCTCCTTCCTAGACCGCAACGGACGAACCCGGCAGCCGAACCATTCGATGAATGTACGCTACACCGGGTGAGCTAGCGAATGTCACTCCGTAGGCAATAGACATATTCCATGAGCACTTATTGCCGCTAGCTCTTCATTAACTATGACAACAGAGGCACACTTTTGAAAGACATCTCCATAACTCTTCGAACAAGAAACCAGAAATGCTTGGTTAGCAAGCATAAAATAATAATATATATAGCGTCGTTCAATAATTCGAAAGTTTGTGTGACATTATTGGACTATGTCGGAACTGAGGGACGATGTCCCTGAACCGAACCAAAAATTTCTAAGTCCACCGACGCTATCAGTTTCTTATCCGGCATCGCAGCATTCTGGTCCGACGAAAGAAGCTGTAGAAGACCAAGTCAGATGACATACACAACAGCATATGTTGTTCCGAAAGGGAAAGCTCGAAATCCTCCGAATCCCTTTCGGTATCCCGTCGGACCGGATGAAACTTTCGGACGTCTGAAAAGTAACGTTGAGCCCCAATGGATCCCAAGCCTAAGTGTGGACAAAAATTTTAAAAATATTTTAAACAATTTATTCAACACTTACGAACAATAATAATGTACCTAGTTATGATTAAAATAACATCAAGATATTATTTTTTAGAAATCCCCCCCTCACACAGAGGGCTGTTGAAAATGTAAACAATGAGTGTAAAAACACTAAAATAAGACTCCAGACACCCAGGCCCGAAATCAGTTACCAAAAATACACTATCTGATGCAAAACAGAGACTTCCAGGGAAGAAACTGCAGAACATCAGATGGTAGATGCAGAACACAACGCCTAACCACCCATAGGTGAAGACGTAAACATGGGGAAAGAACAGAATTCATTCTGTTATTCAGCTAAAACTCCCAAGAAAATTTAGTAATAATAATTACAAAAACTATGCCAAAAGCATGGGAGAATAGCAAGGGGGGACTTAAAGGACAGGGAGAGAGGAAAACACTTAAAAAACAGTGTAACTAAATAATCAGAATGACAACAAAATGGCTGCTGCCTCGAAAATAGGTAACTTAACATAATTTCATTAAAAAATTTTAAGTTACAGCCCTGATAATATTCTGTCACACATTTTTTTCCTCTCCTCCTTCTCTATCCTCCTTAGAATCACCATTTCACTAATATTTATGTGTCTGGCATCATTTAAACTGAGATTTATAAGCACAAAGATCAGTCAGATGTTAACTGATGAAGGGCCAAACTTAGAAAGATTAATGGCGCCAATTTCGGAACGTCCTTGACACTGCGCATGCGCAGTGGGGGCGAAGTGTGGAGGGCCTTTCAGGACATGTTTTCTTTGATTTTAGATGCAAATTTTGGGGATTGGGGGGCAAAATTTGTGTTTGGCCCTATATTTTAAGAGTTAGCACCAGCTATGTCTGGGTCATTGGTACAGTATAAAAATATACAAGCTCATATTTTTTTTCGTATTGAGTCATGGCGAAAAGCCATCATTTTGTTGCACATTGTTTTACTATGAAGAAAACTTTTGGACTTCAGGTTTCTGAATAATCGGCATGATGCATAATTTTAATGTCCCAGTGATGTGGCATATTTTTGTACGGCACTAAAACGGAATTGATATTAGTAAAAAATGAAAGCTGCTGTGAAGGGAGTATACTTCTGAGCATGATAGCAGATTTGACAAAATTTTAAAGATATATATATAATGCAGATATATATCTCTAGCATTTATAGTGTTTGTATATGAAAAAGACAGCAGATCTCAGTTTCCAAAAATAGAACCTAAACAAATTATTCCATACAAAAAAGTTCAAGAATTCCTGTTCATTACTGACTATAAATCATAAGGTCAGCAACAAAATGGAAAGGTATAATGTAGCAAAATGAATGATTATACATGTAAATCCGGTGGTTCGTTGGCTGAGACATTTATCGTGCTAAGGGCATATAACAAAAAAAAATAAAAATTTGACAGCCTTAACAAACACGTAGAGTGACCTGCCAGATGTGAACAATTTGTGGCGGGGCTTCAGTTTCTATCCGTAATTATTGGACATCGTGAGGTATGTATATATGTGCATACATGTATCCTGTGGAAAGAAAGTAGGTGTGCCTTGTTGCGAAAATTAAGTAGGTCTGCCTTCATTTGTATGCATCTGTGTGCATGTATATATGTATGTATGTGTAAATGCATGTATATGTATGAAAATGCATGCATGCATATGTGTATGTTCGTGTGTGTGTATGTGCACATATGCAACTTTGTTCAAGCCATGTCCCTAGGTCCATATTTGGGCTCACTGTGGGCGGCAAAATCAAAATTGAGGACTTGTGCGAAGGGTGATCTCGAAATTAAGGAATGGAAAAGTGGGAGGGGTGGACGAAATTCCTAACGAGTTTATCAAAAAAGGGGGAGAGGTACTCTTGGAAAGCCTAACTGCCCTATTCAATTTAGCCATAGAAAAACAAGAGGTCCCAAAGGAGTGGAGGGAAAGCAAAGTGACATTTATTCACAAAAAGGAGGAAAAAGACGTCTTGGATAACTATCGAGGGATCTCTGTCAGCAGCAACATTGGAAAAGTCTTTTGTAAAGTCCTGTATGGGAGATTAGAGGAGGTGATCGAAGAGAAGGGTTTTTTGGGAGAAATCCAGAATGGCTTCAGGAAGGGAAGGAGAGTCACTGACCATCTTTTCACGCTATCCCAAATGATAGAATCCGCGAAAGCAAAAAAGAAAAAGATGTTCATGGCCTTTTTGGATGTTAAAAAGGCATATGATAGAGTATGGAGGGAGGGTATGTGGCGCAAGCTGGAGGCTCTGGGCTTGGGGGGCGAGTTTGTTGGGATTATGAAAGCATTATATAAAGATGTACAGAGTGAACTTAGCCTGTGAAACATTACAACAAAACGTGTGCCTATGGAGATAGGCCTAAAACAGGGGTGTATCCTTTCACCAATTCTTTTTGCATTGTACATCAAAGGTTTAGGAGATGAACTCCTGCATAGCGACGAGGGGGTTGCAGTTGGTGACTTGAAGATCCCAGGGCTATTTTTTGCAGACGATATGGTGCTAGTATCAGAAAGCGAAGAGGGGCTAGCGAAGATGCTGGGAATTGTTGGGAAATATGGGAGCAAATGGAGACTCAAACTTAATGAAAGCAAGAGCAAAGTTATACCCGTGGGCCGCAAAGTGGACCCCACTCGAAGGTGGAGAGTGGGGGAGTTCTGCATTCCGGAAGGTAGCAGTAGACTTCTTAGTGTAGGAGAGACCAGCGATTACGAGTATTTGGGGGTAAATATAAACATCACAGGAAGAGGCATCTACCGAAACCACACAAATAAATTGATTCTGAAGGGGAAGCGAATCCTTAACCAAATGAAACTTATAGGGAGAAACAGTTTCCATAAGGTTTTCGTGGGGAAAACTATTTGGGAAATGGTGGGTCTGCCAAGTATAACATACGGTACGGAAGTTGTACCCCTAAACAACACAGCTGTAAAGAGCTTGGAAATCCTGCAGAACGATGCAGGCCGATGGATAACAGGCACGAGTAATGCCGCAGCGCTAGAAGCGATCAGGGGTGAGCTTGGGTGGATAAGGATCAAGGACAGGATAGACCTATTGAAACTTGGTTTTCTTAATTATTTGGTAAATCTCCCCGATAGCCGATGGTGTAAAGTAATATTTTTATACTGTACCAATGACCCAGACATAGCTGGTGCTAACTCTTAAAATATAGGGCCAAACACAAATTTTGCCCCCCAATCCCCAAAATTTGCATCTAAAATCAAAGAAAACATGTCCTGAAAGGCCCTCCACACTTCGCCTCTACTGCGCATGCGCAGTGTCAAGTTCATTCCGAAATTGGCACCATTAATCATTCTAAGTTTGGCCCTTCATCAGTTAACATCTGACTGATCTTTGTGCTTGTAAATCTAAGTTTAAATGATGCCAGACACATAAATATTAGTGAAATGGTGATTCTAAGGAGGATAGAGAAGGAGGAGAGGAAAAAAATGTGTGACAGAATATTATCAGGGCTGTAACTTAAAATTTTTTAATGAAATTATGTTAAGTTACCTATTTTCGAGGCAGCAGCCATTTTGTTGTCATTCTGATTATTTAGTTACACTGTTTTTTAAGTGTTTTCCTCTCTCCCTTTCCTTTAAGTCCCCCCTTGCTATTCTCCCATGCTTTTGGCATAGTTTTTGTAATTATTATTACTAAATTTTCTTGGGAGTTTTAGCTGAATAACAGAATGAATTCTGTTCTTTTCCCCATGTTTACGTCTTCACCTACGGGTGGTTAGGCGTTGTGTTCTGCATCTACCATCTGATGTTCTGCAGTTTCTTCCCTGGAAGTCTCTGTTTTGCATCAGATAGTGTGTTTTTGGTAACTGATTTCGGGCCTGGGTGCCTGGAGTCTTATTTTAGTGTTTTTACACTTATTGTTTACATTTGCAACAGCCCTCTGTGTGAGGGGGGGATTTCTGGAAAATAATATCTTGATGTTATTTTAATCATAACTAGATACATTATTATTGTTCGTAAGTGTTGAATAAATTGTTTAAAATATTTTTAAAATTTTTGTCCACACTTAGGCTTGGGATCCATTGGGGCTCAACGTTACTTTTCAGAAACTTGGGCTGTTCTGAAAAAATATTTTTTCAAAATATTTTGATTTCAATTATTTTTTCTATATTAATGGATCATATTATTATTATGTATTTTGATTGCCAGGGGTTAGTGCGAGTACCAGGACTTGTTTTCTTTTTCACATTGAAAGGATATTGATCAATTGTAATAACAGGAAGTCTTCCTCTGACTTTATAATCATTCTATATGTGGTCAGTGTACTCGCATTAACTCCTGTTCTGTATCGTATGATTTCGATGACAATATGGGAAGCGTATGTCACGGTATGTTGTTGGGGATTTGGACACTCCGGTCCTTTCCCCGCAGGGTCACTCTACTTTATCAATTTCTATTTCAGACGATCAAGATTAGGGTGATGTATCTGTGATGTCTTCCAACAGTGTGCCTCCGTCGTCACAATTAATGAAGGGCTAGCGGAAAAGTGCTCATGTAAATACGCCAATTGCCTAAGAGGACCCTAGTAGGTTTGACGGCCTTTGACGTCCGCTAGCTCGCCCGGTGTAGCGTCCATTCACCGAATGGTTCGGCAGCCGGGTTCGTCCGTTGCGGTCTAGAAGGAATTTTGGGGTGATGCGAGCACTATAAATCAACCTAATGCACACCCAGTGACGGCGGATCGGAGGGAGAACGGAGGAAGCCTTTTAGTCCGGTTCATAGCTCATTCCGGTCCATCCGGACGGCAAGCGAGAGAGGCCCCTCTCTCGTTCAACAACATCTGGCCCCAGATGTTGTGGTGCAAAATGTTTCGCATTCGGAGCATACGTCCGTCGCTCGGGACGCTCCGACATATAGTCAGTCCGGAGTAGACTGTCAATAAGGCTTCCTCATTCTCATAGTTGCGCACACGACCGCTCTTGGCTACATGACCATGGATATCCAGTCAGCTTCGCCAGTCAGAGATTCATCGGCGACCAGGTCACACCATCCGGTAGCCAGGGACACGAGGCCTGCAGACTCCGGACGTTTGCATAGGAAGTGTGCGGGAGTCAACGTACATGGAGCTTCCGGCGGCAATGCACCGTAAGACCGCTACTGCACAGGCCTCGGGAACGGACGTGCTTTCCTAAATAGCACAGTTTATCGCAGCATCCCAGCATCAACTGAATCTGTCGCATATTTTTTATCCGACGATGCTGGGTCGGGACGCTCCGCGGAAGCGGGTACGGACGTCCGAAAATTTCATCCGGTCCGACGGGATACCGAAAGGGATTTGGAGGATTTCGAGCTTTCCCTTTCGGAACAACATATGCTGTTGTGTATGTCATATGACTTGGTCTTCTACAGCTTCTTTCGTCGGACCAGAATGCTGCGATGCCGGATAAGAAACTGATAGCGTCGGTGGACTTAGAAATTTTTGGTTCGGTTCAGGGACATCGTCCCTCAGTTCCGACATAGTCCAATAATGTCACACAAACTTTCAAATTATTGAACGACGCTATATATATTATTATTTTATGCTTGCTATATCCAAGCATTTCTGGTTTCTTGTTCGCAAAGTTACGAAGATGTCTTTCAAAAGTGTGCCTCTGTCGTCATAGTTAATGAAGAGCTAGCGGCAATAAGTGCTCATGGAATATGTCTATCGCCTACAGAGTGACATTCGCTAGCTCACCCAGTGTAGCGTACATTCATCGAATGGTTCGGCTGCCGGGTTCGTCCGTTGCGGTCTAGGAAGGAGATTTGGGTGATGCGAGCACTTTAATTACTTTAGTACTCACCCACTGACGGCAGATTGAGGACAGATCGGAGGAAGCCTGTTAGTCCGGTTCCTGGCTTGTCCAGGTCCGTCCGGGCTGTGAGCGAGAGAGGTCCCTCTCTCGTCCAACAACATAGGGGACCGCTTGTTGTGGTTCAGATATTTTACATTCGGAGCATATGTCTGTCGGTCGGGACGCTCCGTTATATTGACAGTCCGAGAGACTGTCCTTAATGCTTCCTCATCCTCACAGCAGGGCACACGACCGCACATTGGCTACGTGACCTCGAGTATCCGATCAGTTTCGTCATTCAGTGATTCCACGGCGAATAGGTCGCGCCATCCGGTAGCCAAGGGACATGAGGCCTATACACTCCGTTCGCTCGCATATTGGTAGTATGCACGGGGTAACGATCACGGAGCTTCCAGCGGCAATGCATTGTAGGACCTCTTCTTCTCAGGCCTCAGTGACGGACGTGCTATCCGAGTTAGCACAGTTGTTTCGCAGCATCCCAGCAATTGACAGTTTCTTGGTCGAATCAGGAATTATCCGACGGCGCTGGGTCGGTGCGGTCCGCGGTTGCATCAGGTACGGACGACCGAACGCTTTATAGGGTCCGACAGGATGGCGAAAGGGATTCGAAAGATTTCGAGTTTTCCCTTTAGTAGTATCGGAAGCTGCCTTTCATATCTTCTGGCATTATCTTCCAGTGATTGTTATTTCGGACTTCATTGCTGCGATCTTGGGTAAGAGACTTATAGCGTCATTGGACTCGGATTTTTCGATCGGTTCAGGGACATTGTCCCTGACTTACCGACGCAGTCCAATAATGTCATTACAACATGTGTTTTATTTTTCGACGCTATTTATATACATACAAGCCTGCTACCAAGCATGATAGTTTAGTTTCTTGTCCGCGTTGCTCATTTCTGCCGTTTTATCATTTATACGAATAGTTTATTTTGGCAGAGCAGGGCATACCGAGAGTTCATATGCGTCTAGACGGTGTGGTTAAAGACTGGAAATATTCTTTTTCGCCGTTTATGTCTTTTCCAACTTCAATGTTGGAAATGACATGATGTATAGTAGACTTAACTTAGACGCTTTATCATACGTAATCCGCCTTACTGAGGCGTTATCATTACGTCTTCAAGAAAAGATTTACGGGATATTATTCTCAATGTAATTTCTGTTGAGGGCAGTAGTTTGTTCACGTATAACTCCGCCCTTCAGTGGCTGATTGGAATTGGTTAGACGTGACGCAGCCCTAGCTACATCCACACGCGTGGATAGTAAGGTTAAGAACTCTCTCAGAGTCGCTTCGTTCTCGGAGGAGCTTCTCTTCGACGGCAACTTTTCGGCAATCCATGAATTGCTCGATTTACACGTTCTCTTGTCTATCTAGTGTTACTAGAGACTCAGACTGGGGCAAACATTCGGTGGTTGACTCAGAGAGTGCCACCGCAGTTGCCGGACCCGAGTGTGGCTGTTATGACGGTTGCCAGTCAAACAGATTGGGATATAATACTGATCCCAACGGATTCGAAGTGCCAGGGTCTTTGGGTTCCGCAGTCTCTTAGCAACCAATTTTCTTCCGCGGAATAATGTTTTTTTAGGCTTGCTTTATGTCATTGCATGAACATTATTCAGAAACGCATGCCCAAATCCTGTCCTTTAATTCGACAGTAGTGGCGTATCTCCGGAACCAGGGAGGCACTCTTTCGTTTCCGTTATTCAATTTAATGGAAAGAATCCGTCTGTTGGTTATAGTACACCAAGTTCTGTTTTGGTCCGTCATATTCCGGGTCGTCTGATTGTTTTACCGGACTCCCGTTCACTTACGGGTCGCTTGTTGCTGTCAGAATGGACTCTCAACAAACAAGTATTCAATCAGATTTGCTATCTATGGGAGCGCCCAATGATGATTTATTTACAACACAGCTTGCTAATCAATTGCAGACGTATGTGTTGGCTTGTCCAGATCTCTGAGCTAATGTTGTTAACGCTCTATTGATCTATAGGACGGAATGATAGGATACGCGTATCCTCCGGCGCTGTTGTTTCAGCAGGTATTGCTAAGATAAACAACCACAATACATTTCTGTTGATAGCATCTCTATCTTCACAGAGATCATGGGTAATTTACTCTCTTGTCTACTGTGGGTCTTAACGTGAAATCTTCCTCAATGTGAGGATCTTTTTTCACTGGGTAAATCGTGTCATCTTTATCACAACCCGCAAGGTCGCAACCTTCATGTTTTCCGTTGTGTGGTCCGTATTGCATTGTAAGCATTGTACTGGATGAGCTTTGGACGCGATTTCTTACTATAGGAGATCCTCTTCTTCGCTATTCTATGCGGCTAAAGTGGAGGCTCTTCCGTCGTTGGTGTAGGGATCATTATGTTCATATTGTTGATCCCTCCATACTACTCATTGCAATTTTTTAGTATACTTGTTTCACAAGATCTACTGCAGCCTGTTATTATTAAGGTTATAGGTTTATGTTACCTAATACCTATGCACTCTACGATAGTTTACAATTGAGTCTTATGTCTCTTTATCTAAGTCAGTTAGTAACTTTTTGATAAATAGACTTAGAATCTTTAGATTAAATTCCTATATGGATTTTAACTTCGGTTCTTATTTAGCTAAGTAATCATTTGAGCCTCTGGAAACAGTAGTTTTCAAATTCTGACCTTTTAGACAGTAATTCTGTTGGTTTCTCTTTTACTGTAGACTCAGTGAGTTTCATGCACTATCGATGGATGATTTTCACTTTCATAGTTTTGGAATCACTACTTCCGTTACTATTTAGGTTGGATTTTTGCATAAGAGTTAGGCTCCTAATATCCGGAACCTATTGTTTTTAAGGTCCTTCCGTCTTCGTACGGGCATAGGCCTTTACTCTTTCCGGGTAGAGTTTATGTATTTATAAACAGATATCTGTTTATTACTATGGGCGTAAGCTTCTTCTGTCTTTGATGCCTAGTAGAAGGACGTTACGCTCCATTCTATTGTCAATGGATTCTATTAACTATCGGTACTGCTTATGGTATATCATTGACTTAGCAGTTGTGCTTAAGATTTCGGCTCATGAAGTAAGAGTTCTTCTACATCTTGGGCTTACATTAATAGTGTCGCTATTATAGATTTTTGAAGGCCGCTCATTGCGCTCAGCCATCCACATTCATGAATTTTTATCTCAGAAATATCGAGTCCATTTCTGGAGGCCTCTATTGTTAGGTCTATTATCTACTGCTCAGAATGTCATTCACTTAACAGTTGCTACTATAGCTAGGTAGGCTGTCTGTTTCGGCAGTGTCTCCGTTCGGCTGCCCTCTTCGCTCTGGGCTATTTGACCCAGGGCAAGAAAAAGGGGGGGGGGGGGGAGGGTGTTCCCTTGGGTCACCTGTTTTACTATGAAAACAAGGGGATACCTCCTCCGGAGTTAGTCATTCTGAGCTGTTATTGGGATGGTTGTTTAGTGAGAAGTTTAGGTTTTTAAAATTCATTCAAGTCTTAGTTTTTAAAGTATAGCTTTTGATTATTGCATATGTCAACGGACATGATTATGCAATCCTCAGACACTTTTAGGAGTATAAGAGTCTCTATTCTCTAGACTTACTTTATTTATTGGCTTACTTTAAAAATTATTAGTATAAGGATTATATTGGATATTAATAGAGTACATGGATGTATGAAGCTCAATTTTGGAAGGTGTTGTATCTTTCTAATTTATCATAAATAAGAAAGATACATGTAAGGCCTATTACTTCTTTTTCCCTACAGGGGATGACTCTATTTTATATTATTGAGCGTATTCCATTTTGCTCTATGTCCTTGGCCCTCCAGCCTTTTTACTATTCAGCTATGTCTGGGTCATTGGTACAGTATAAAAATGTTAAAAAAATTATAGTAATTTCTATATTTTTTATACTTACCAATGACCCAGACGGGGATGGCCCTCCCAGGAGTTGGGAACTCTTGCCTCCCCGCTGAGTACATAGCGCTTACCAGGCACTGGTTTTTAGAATGATTAATGGCGCCAATTTCGGAACGTCCTTGACACTGCGCATGCGCAGTAGAGGCGAAGTGTGGAGGGCCTTTCAGGACATGTTTTCTTTGGTTTTAGATGCAAATTTTGGGGATTGGGGGGCAAAATTTGTGTTTGGCTCTGTATTTTAAGAGTTAGCACCAGCTATGTCTGGGTCATTGGTAAGTATAAAAAATATAGAAATTACTATAAATTTTTTAACGTTCCTGAGAACTTTCAACACAAATATCAAGACGGGGTGGATGGTCCAAGTGAGGGAGCTAGTAGAAAACTACTCATTGCAGATCTCGGACCTTGACGTTGGGGCAAACCAGGGCAAAAAGATCGTCAGAGAAAGGGTCATGGAGGATTGTAACCGTAATTGGCGAGGGGGGTCAAATCAAAGAGATCTTTGGGTGGCCTGCGTGATAAAGAGAAGCCTGGTTTTGAAGAGTACCTTGATGGCACCTTTGGGGGGGTCACTGTTGTTCAAGCTGAGGTCGCGGTCCCTGGAGCTGAGGGGAAAAATTGGGAAAAACAGTGAAAAGGAGTGCCAGATGTGTAATTTGGGCGTGGTGGAGACCCTAGAACACTTTCTTCTAGAATGCCCAAAGTATCAGTCTAAAAGAATGAGATTCACTGGGAGTATAATGGGGGAGTGGGATGGGAGAATGAAGGACATGTGGGTAGGGGGGGACTCAAAGGAGAGGGTTGATATGCTAATCGGTGAGATTGGGAAGAATGGGGCAAGGGATGTCATCAAGCAGTTTGTCTCCGAGTGTTGGGAGGAGAGGAGAAGCATGGGAATAAGGAGGCAGTTGGGAGTTCAGGGGTAACCATGGCCTTCTCGTCCGAGAACCGCGACAAATCAGCGGCTGGCCAAAGTGTTATATTATTATGTGGGAGCTTGAATTGTAACTTAGTTCGAAATGAGGAATTTTCTTTAAAAATCTTCTTCTTCAGATCTAGCAGTTGGAATGTTTTGATATTTGGTATGCAGCATCCTTAGGGAGGTGAGATTCAAGATTGTTCAAGCCATGTCCCTAGGTCCATATTTGGGCTCACTATGGGAGCTTGAATTGTAACTTAGTTCGAAATGAGGAATTTTCTTAAAAAATCTTCTTCTTCAGATCCAGCAGTCGGAATGTTTTGATATGTGGTGTGTAGCATCCTTAGGGGGGAGATTCAAGTTTGTTAAAGCCAAGTCCCTGGGTCCATATTTGGGCTCCCTGTGGGAGCCCGAATTATAACTTAGTCAATATGAGGAATTTTTCTTAAAAATCTTCTTCAGATTCTGCAGTCGGAATGTTTTGATATTTGGCATGTAGCAATCGTAGGGGGCTGAGATTCAAGTTTGTTCAAGCCAAGTCCCTTGGTTCACATTTGGGTTCACTATGGGAGCCTGAATGACAACTTAGTTCAAAATGAGGAATTTTCTTTAAAAATCTTCTTCAGATCCAGCAGATGAATGCTTTTGATATTTTTTATGCAGCATCCTTGGGGGGTAAGATTCAAGTTTGTTCAAGCCATGTCCCTAGGTCCATATTTGGGCTCATTGTTGGAGCTTGAATTGTAACTTAGTTCAGAATGAGGAATTTTCTTTAAAAATCTTCTTCAGATCCAGCAGTCAGAATGTTTTTATATTTGATGTGCAGCATCCTTTGGGGGTGAGATTCAAGTTTGTTAAAGCCAAGTCCCTGGGTTCATATATGGGCTCCCTGTGAGAGCCCGAATTATAACTTAGTTCAATATGAGGAATATTCTTTAAAAATCTTTTTATACCCCCGCTTCGAAGAAGTGGGGGCTATATAGGAATCGCCCTGTACGTCCGTCCGTACGTCCATCCATCCGTACGTCTTTCCGTCCGAACAAATTCTTGTGTGCGCAACTCCTCCTACATTAAAGAACCGATTTTGAAGAAACCTTTCAAACATCATCACTACTAAGTGAACATGCGCATATTCCAAAATTTTTGATCTGCGACAATTTTAACCAGGTTATCTCTCTTGAAACTTGATTTAATATGGGTTTCTACATGAAATTCTTGTGTGCGCAACTCCTCCTACATTTATCAATCAATTTCCTTATGGCCTTCACCTACATGATCAGAAGTGCATTCCTCTAAAAACCCAAAGCGGGGGTATTAATCACCTTCAGTGATAGTTCTAGTTTTTAGATCCACTGGTCAGAATCTTTGGATATTTGGTAGGAGGCTTTTCTTAGGAGGAGCAGATGCAACTTGTTGAAATTAATTCTCTGGGTTGATATTTAGGCTACCATGTCAGGTGAGCGCCCTCAGGCCCCCTGGGGCCTCTTGTTTGTATTAAATACCACAGTGGTGTAGCACCCTCCTCTTCAAAGTCTCTGATCTGTGTGGAGGAGCAACTAAAGTAATTACAGATATAACAGTAAATACATTTAGTGGAAATTAACATTCTGTCACACCTAAAAAAGTTAGAATGTTCTATGGTGATAGTACAATTTATTGTATATAGCCTACTTTTAAAAAAATCAGGTGTGGGAGCAAACTCTTCCTGCCAGTTTAATTATGTTTCAAAACATGTGTGCAGTGAAGAAATTAAACCAAATCCAATCTCCAATGAAAGTAGTTTCCATTCCACGACCCCCTCCTGTATTTTGACCCAAACATCGGCCTCTCTTCGTAAAGATTTGGTTTTGGACATTTTCGCATACATGTACCTTTAATCCCATTCACATGTACATGTACATAGAAGAATTTTAGTCAATTTTGTACAACTTCCCAATTTCTGACAACCCTTCTTGTGTGTGTACTCCCCACACCCACTCCTACCCATCCCCACTTTTCTGTATCTATGCATCTGGATAAGTAAATTATGCATTACAAAAATCTCCCATTAAAATTTTCCTTCTGTATCAATGCCTTTGTTTTGGAACATTATGCATTACATGTGTTTTGACAAGGAGTTTATTCCAAATTTTTACTTTCAATGAAAATCGGAATATAAATTACCTCATTTCTCCATTAATGTTACCTCTTTTTCCCATGCTTGCACTTTTTTTTCTAGTAACATATGGGCATCGCCAGAATTGTTCAAAAGGGGTTCAGCGGATGAAAAGGTACACCGGAGGTACACATGGCAGATGCTGAAGGCACCTGTCGTGAGTGCCAAAATCATGAACATACTAGAGGATTCAGGGGCAGCCCACCACCCCACTAGGAAAATTTTAAAATTTAGTATCCAATGGAGCGCTTTGGTGGCCTTTTGGGGATTTATTTGCATTCTGCGTTCTTGAAAAAATGTAAAAAGGGGATGTGTTCGGACCCAACAAAACCACCTACACCCCACAATGCCTATGCATATATGAAATAACCTTTCTCTCATATCTTTTATTTTCAGAATTCTCCAGCAGAGGATATTCTCAGTCTCACTGAAAATCAGTTGATTTGTTTAACAGAGTATATTATAGAAGAAGCTGCTCACCAAAACACAGTTGATGATGAAGTTGTCTTGCCCAGCAGTACTAATTCTCTTCTGGGAAGCCGTTTGGATTTATTGAATTTATGCATTGGTGATAACAGTGTAAAACTGAAAATTGTAGTGGACTATCTTGAAAGCCAGCTTTCTAAAAACAGGTAAATTTTTCGTTTCATTGAATGGATTATTCTTGCCATTCTGTTTTATACTCTCAAGTCTATTAGCAAAATTGTCCACAATGGTTTAACCCTTCACCCAATGCAGTGGCCAAAACCAGCCAGCGCTATTCACAAAAATTACCATTCAGTTTTCATTATTTTTTTATTTTTTGTCTCAAATACCTAGCTTAATATGAACCCTTATTGGAACAATATCATTGATCTTCTTCCAATGAGCAGTCATAAGCTATGTTTTGATTCCCAAAAATTAAAAATTTACTTATTCAAGAATTTTGTTTGCAAATGTTGTCTAACTTTTCTGTTATGTGAAGGGCTAACAAACACAATTTGTTGAAAACAACTGGTTCAATGCTAGAAGTTCATATCTGGACTCAGTAGATCCCCTCCAGGGTGTTTATAGTGGAAAGCTCCATCTGTACTGTGTGTCTTTGTGTGCAAGTCTATTTGTACATCTCTCCTCCCTAAACCTTTGGCTCTCTTGCAGGTATACACCTGGAACTTAATTAAGCACACCCTGACAGTGAAGTTGCTGTTACTGATTATTAAGTTTTAATGATTGCTATGTCTTGCAGTACATTTCATCTTGTGAAACATGATGTTTCTGGTTATCCCAAACACATCCCCTCGTCCATGTGAAGCATGCTTCCTACGAATGTCACAAAAACCACTATCATTCACATGAAGTATCTGGGTATAAAATTTGTCACTTCTTTTATCAATAAATGGTGACATGGCTAGGAGAAGATTGTCAGAGGCACTAAGATGGCAAATCGTTGGCATGCACGCAACAGGCTTGTCATTCAAAGCTGTTGGAAGGCATGTCATTCAAAGCTTTTGGAAGGTAGACTTGTCCGAAAACATCAACAAACCAATGATGTTAAGGATCGACCAAGGCCTGGACAACCCCCAAAAGACTTCTCCTCGGGAAGATCGGAGTCTGACACGCCTCATTAGGCATGAACTCTTTGCTTCAAGTGGGGTTTTGAAATGCCTTTGGCTCCCCAACAGGCGTTTGTGTAACAGAACTGTCCGAAACCGTCTCAAAGCACTGGGTATGAGGTCCAGAAGGGTCATCAAGCATCCAGCTCTGTCCGATCAGCATCAAAGACAACGTTTGGAGTGGTGTATTGCACGGCAACATTGGAATCTCAGGACGTGTAGGAGAGTCCATTGGTCAGACAAGAGTATGTTTCTGCTTCACATCACAGATGGTCGCATGATGGTCGCAGGAGCATGTGGAGGCATAGAAATACTGCTTACATGCCCAAGAACATCAGACCTACTGTTCCTTATGGTGGAGGATCAGTGATGATTTGGGGATGCCTCTCTCATGATTGTAAACTTAATATGGTGACTGTACGTGGGAATCTCAGTGGTCATCAGTACATCCGGGACATCCTCAATCTGGTTGTTATGCCTCACTGTGACATGGTGGAGGATCAGTGATGATTTGGGGATGCCTCTCTCATGATTGTAAACTTAATATGGTGACTGTACGTGGGAATCTCAGTGGTCATCAGTACATCCGGGACATCCTCAATCTGGTTGTTGTGCCTCATTTTGACAACCACCCATTGGCTACTCGCCTTGTATTCATGGACAGCAATGCAAGGCAACATCGTTCCCATGCTGTGAGAGCATTCCTTCAAAACAACACTACCTTGACCTGCAATGATCCCCTATTTGAATCCCTTAGAACACATCTGGGACTTTCTTGGACGTTGTGTGCAAGCAAGGGATCCGCCTGTACAGAATTTGGTCAATTTGGATGCTGCATTGCATGAGGAGTGGCATCAGTTGCCTCTAGACTGTATCAGAAGGCTCACTGGTAGCATTAGAAGGAGGGTTCAGGCTGTCATCTGGGCACATGGTGGGTACACTCGCTATTGATATCAGACACTGCTATTATGTTCAGGAGATCACAAGTTACATATTTTTATACTGTACCAATGACCCAGACTTAGCTGGTGCTAACTCTTAAAAATTCAGGGCCAAACACAAATTTTGCCCCCCCCCCCCCACCCCAATCCTCAAAATTTGCATCAAAATCCCAAAAATCAATGTCCTATATGGTCCTCCATACTTTTGTCCACTGCACATGCGCATTGTCAAGGAAGTACCGAAATTGGTGCCAAATCTTCATTCTTTGTTTGGCCCTTCAATCAGTAACATCTCACTGATATCTGTGCTTATAATCTCAGTTAAAATGATGCCAGACACAAAATCATGAAGGAAATGGTGGATCCAAGGATGAAATAAGAGGACGAGAGGAAGAAACAGTGGAAGAATGTGTTCAGGGCTGTAACTTATAATTTTATGTAAAATTATTTCATGTTCCCTAATTTCGGGGCATGGGCCTGATATTTTCATTCTTGCTATGAAATCTCCACTGTTTGTTCAGTGTTTCCTCTCTCCCTTTCCTTGATACCCCCCTTGCTAATCTCCCATACTTTTGGTATAATTTTGGAAATTTTTTTATTGAAATTTCTTGGGAGTTTTATCATAGTTACAGAATGTTTATTCTGTTATCCCCATGGTTACGTCCTCATCCTAGGGGTGTTTAGGCGTTTGGTCATGCATCTACCATCCTATGTACTGCAGATTCTTATGTGGAAGATTCTTTTTTACATCGGATAGTGTTTCAAAATTGGTTACTGATTTCAGGCCATATTTTCAGTGCCTGGAGTCTTGTTTCCGGTTTTTATTGACTTTTGTTTACGTTGACAACGGTTACTTCTGACAGTGATTCCTTGTCTTTTGTAAGGTTCAATTATTGCCAGATACATTAATATTGTCCGTAAGTGTAACATTAATTTTTAGATATGTTTTAAAATTTTTGTCCACACTTTGGCTTTTTTTGGGATCCAGTTGAGCTCATCATTCCCTTTGGGAACTTGGGCTCATGTCAAAATTTTTTCAAAAATTTTTTCTTTTGAATTATTTTTCGAAATTTTTGTAATGGATTATATTATTATTATGTATCTTTGTATTTTCAAAGGTTAGTGCGAGTACTACAGCTGTTTAATATTTTTTAAATATGAAAGAATATTGTTCAAATTCTAAATCGAGGAAGTCTTCCTCTGATTCTCATTCTCATTGCATTTGCTGTAGTCAATGTACTTGCACTAATTCTTGCTGAGTGTGTGCCAATTGGGATGAAAAACGTTGGAGACGTGTGTCACGGTATATTGTTAGCAGTGAGAGGTCCATGCTGGTCCTCACGCCACAGGATCACTCTAGTTTTTCAGTCTCTTTTTCAGAGGAACAAGAACAGGGTGATGTTTCCGTGATGTCTTCAAGAAGTGTGCTTCTGTTGTCGCATTCAAATGAAGAGCTAGCGGCAAAAGTGCTCAAGGAAATTCGACAAGTGCCTAGATCCTTAGTAGGATTGATGACTTTGTAGCTAGCTAGCTCACACGGTGAAGCAATCACTCATAGATCGGGTGATGTGATGCTGGGTTCATCCGTCGCGGTCCAGGAGAGGTGAAGGGGTGTTGCGAGCACTATAATCTTGGATCACGCACACCTGGCGACGACGGATCGGAGGATGGAACAGAGGAAGCCAGTCAGTCCGGTAGCTAGCTCGTCCAGGTCTACCCGGACCGCGATTGAGAGAGGCCCCTCTCTCTTACAACAACATCTGGGGCCAGATGTTGTCTTACATAACGTTCGTCAGTCGGCGCATACGTCCACTCCTCCTGCTCGGGATGCTCCGTCGCATAGACAGCCGGGCGCGGCTAGTCTATTGGCTTCCTCTTCCACACGTCAGCACACACGACCGCACCGGGACGTAATGCTGGCCGAGACAACTGGTCAGATGCCACTAGGTCGACTGGTCGAGGTGCGGGTCGGGGAGGACGTAGTTTCTCCTCCCGCAAGCCTCGCAGGTCCAGGAGGTGAAGGTCAAAACCTCGATTGCTCTCCAGTAGGTGGAAGGCTGTCGAGATTCTTAACCAATTGGTTGTCAATTAAGGATGACCGATGGGTTCAGGAGGTTATTTTGGAAGATCTAAAACTGTCCTTCAGAGAAAAACCTCCGTTAACACGAAGTCCACGATGGACTCAGCTTCCGTCAAACCTTCAGAAGAGAGATTTGCTTCTATCAAAGGTGCAGTCTCTTCTGGAAAAGAACGCAATAGAGGTCGTAGAAAACCAGGAATCTCCCGGTTTTTACAGTCACCTGTTCCTGGTACCAAAACCAGACGGCTCGTTCTGTCCAGTTATAGATCTAAGCTGGATAAACAAGCTGATCGTGGCTCCGAAATTTTATATGGAGACCATTTGATCGGTGAGAGCGAGCATTCGAGTGAACGATTATGCTGCGAGCATAGATCTCAAGGGTGCGTACTTTTACGTCATGGTACATCCGGCGTTCAGAAAGTACCTTCGCTTCGCTGTCCTAGGAATCGTTCATCAGTTCCGAGCAATGTGCTTCAGACTGAATCTAGCACCCCCTGCCTTCACTCGAATAATGAACTCGGTAATGACTCATTTCCGAGCTCATTCATCTGTGGTAACGTCAGCCTACTTGGACGACATTCTTCAGAGGTACGGCAACAGATTAACGCTTCAGAACGATGTTCAGAGTCTGCTTCAACTGCTCCGATGTCTCGGTTTCATAGTAAATGAAAAGAAGTCGGATCTAGTTCTGTCCAAGTCATTCATTCACTTGGGAATGAGCTTCGAGATACACAACAATCCAATCTGGTTCGTCTGCCGTTACCCAGAGCGAAATTAGTCAATTGTTACTCTCGCTTTTGTCTACACTCAGATGTAGTAACAGCGAGAGATTTCATGCGACTGATAGGTTTGTGCGGAGCCGCTGTGGACCTTATTCCGATGGGGCGCCTACGCACTCGTCCACTCCAGATATTTTTTACTCAGAATTGGAGTGTGAAGATTCATTTGCTCGAAACGAACAAAGTCTTGTCGAACCAAGTAAAACAAGAGATTCAGACTTGGGCAGATATTCAGTGGTTAACTCAGGAAGTTCCACTGCAACTGCTGGATCCCATTTTTACGATTATGACGGATGCGAGTCAAACAGGTTGGGGCACGACTTTGAGCCAAACAGATTCGAGGTGCCAGGGTCTTTGGAATCCACAATTTCTGAACAAGCACATAAACATCAAAGAGATGATGTCAATTTGGCTTGCGATACGTCATTGGATGAATATTATTCAGAATTCACATGTTCAAATTCTGTCCGACAATTCGACAGTAGTAGCATATATTCGGAACCAGGGAGGCACTCATTCCATTCCGTTGTTCAGCTTAACAGAAAGAATCCTTCTGTTTGTCCTAGAGCATCAGGTTCTTCTGTCGGTCCGTTATATTCCGGGTCGTCTGAATGTTCTAGCGGACCCCCTTTCTCGGAAAGGTCGTATGTTGCCGTCAGAATGGACTCTCAACAAACGAGTATTCAATCAGATATGCTACCAATGGGATCGTCCGATGATAGACTTGTTTGCGACGCATCTCAACAATCAGTTGCAGACGTATGTGTCGCCATGCCCAGATCCTCGAGCGTTCGCAGTAGACGCTCTCTCGATCTTTTGGGACGGAATGATAGGATACGCGTATCCCCTCAGCTCTGTTGATTCAACAGATATTGCTAAAAATCAAGCAATCTCACTGCAGGATTCTGTTGGTAGCATCTCTGTCACCCCAGAGACCATGGATAAATCTACTCAGGTGTCTGTTATGGGACATTTCTCGGAAGCTTCCTCCATGGGAGGACCTTCTTTCGCAGGGGAAATCGCGCACACTGCATCACAACCCGCAAGGTCTCAACCTTCACATATTTCCATTGTACGGTCCTTCTTGCACAGCAAGCAATTTACAGGACGAGCAGTGGACGCAATTACTTATGCTCATCATGATAGCTTACAAATTGGATCTAATGTCTCTTTATCTAAGTTAGTTAAAAATTCTGATAAATAGACCTAGAACCCTTAGGTTAATTCTGAAGTGGAATTTAGCTTGGGTTCTTCTGAAGCTAAAAGAAGCGCCATTTGAACCCCTGGATACGGTAGACTTCAAATACTTATCTTATAAGACAGTTTTTCTCTTAGCCTTCTCTTCTGCTAGAAGAGTTAGTGAGCTTCATGCTCTATCTGTTGATGATTCTCACTATCATAGTGTTGGTAATACTATTACTTTGACTACTAATGTTGGATTTTTGGCTAAGAATCAGGCTCGTAGTAAGTACCCTGAGCCTATTGTTATTAAGGCTCTTCCATCCTCAGAAGGCCATAGGCCTTTGCTATGTCCAGTTAGAGCTATGCGTATTTACAAACGTAGACTGATGGTTCAAAAGTTCAGAACATCAAAGCTTTGAATGTTCCTAAAAGGCAAATGCTTCTAATGTCTTCTTGAGATTTAACGTCGACGTTCTTGACCCTTTACCTTAAGAAACAATAGTTTTTTCACTTTTTTTTAATTATTAAACATCTAAAATGGGATAAAATTTACCGATTCTTCGACAACGAAAAATACTAATCGATTTCGGCGTGATCGATCAGCAATCGATTAATTTAATAATCGTTACAGCCCTACATTTTTTTATCAACAACATTAGTGACAGATATGTGTAATTAGTGCCATTAAAATACTGCATTTTGTCTTCATTGTGTTGTCTTTCATTTGTCAATAGACCATTCTTTTCACAAACTATCACTTTTGGTCATCTGAAAGATAGCATGAAAGTAATGACAGTTTCTATTAATACCACTGCGAAAAAAACAGGGGGTGCTTAATTAAGTTCCAGGTGTATATTTTATCCAATTGTTCTCTGGAATTAAAGAAGATACACAAAGGGGATTCCATGGATTGAATGATGTGGTCATGTCTATACATTTAGAATTGTTGGCCTTGATTGTGACTTGCGTGTGTCTGCTTGTATGCTATGAAAATAAGAACCCCATTTATCTTTAGGTCACAATGTTGAGTGTCAAGATAGATGTTGTGGGTTGGGGAGGAAGGGAATCCGATTTACGATATTAAAAGTTAAGTTCAGAGTGGAATGTTAAAATGTACATGTTGAGAGTGGAATTAATATATAAACTACATTAACGAAAAAGGAATGCTTGTGGTGGCCCTGGGATGTTCCAGCCCAAGATGCTTCGGAATCCATATATTGAAGCACCTGCATGCACTACCAAGGAAAACTGGCCAAGATGGAGAGGGGGGGGGGGGGGGGGGGGGTCGGGGGCAGATGGCCAATCAATGATATAGGCCTATTTGTACGTGTGGGTTTATGGGAGTCTGGGGTCCAATTGCCTCGTTTTGGGGAGGGTGGGGGGGGGGGGGGGGTACTATTTACTTCTCCATTTAGGAGTGGTATGGATGACTGAATCTTACACTGCCAAGACACTGAAATTTTTGATGTGCTGGCTGCATGCAAAAATCAGGGGTGGCGCCAGAAAATATTCGATAGAGGAACTAAAATCTCCAACGGTAGTGAGGTTGTGGTGGCTACGCTCTCTGACAGTAGTGCGGCCCAGTATGAGAAAATCTGAAAATAAGTCAATAAAATAAAGGCATTTCGGCTCAACAATTTTCGGAAATAGTCACTTTTCAAACATCTTAGTGCTATTCAACGCAAAACTGAACACTCCACTATGAAGATCATAACTTTTGAGGGTGATCTGAGAGTCACACACGGCAGATCTGTGGGATCTCCACATGATATGATCTCCCCGACGAACTGGCCAAATTCCCCGATGGAGGTGGGGGTGGATCTCCCCAATGGGGGGGGGGGGGGAGGGGCTGTAGCCCTCTGATCTCACCCCCACACTTTTGCGCCACCCCTGGCAAAAATCGCAAAAACAAGCATCTAAAATTTTGAATCTAACTGAGAGCAACTTTTCATTTACATTTGTTCCAGTTTTCAGTATGTTACATTCCGCCATAATGTTTTGCTTGACGTCTGAAGTGGAAAAATAAGGATGGGTTCAAAAATTCACTGGCAGGCAGTCGATGGACTTGATCGCAAGATAGAAGGAAAATTAGCGTTCTATTCTCAAGCCATTGACAGTTTTCTAAATAATAAACCAAGCTTTGTAAACTTCTGTGTAAATTTTGCAAGCCATTGACAACACACAGTTTTTACAGTAATAATGCGAGTTCATTCAGCTTCTGTTTCAAGTTCTTGTTGTTTTGATTGTAATTATGAAGTCCTTTGTTTCTATGATCGCAACTGTCTTTTGGTAAGTGTCACATACTTTTAATTCATTGACGGAAAGTTCAATATGATGAAATACAAGGTGTGTGGTAGGTGTGGTGACTTCTGTAAGGAAATTAATATGTAGCCAATTAAATGCTCCAACAATTAAAACAGAAGCTTATTGCCTGCCGATGAGTTTTGACACCTTTCAGTTTGGGTTAGAAATACATACACCCCAACGAGTTGGCAAATTTATTTCAAAATTCAACTCGCCAATTCATTCTTAAAGCAGTGCCATATTATGTGTTTTTGATTTAAACCGTTATGGAGAAAAACACACACAGCCCACTATTAATTAAATTCTAAGGCCTGATTTTTCGCCAAACATGGCATGGGTATGTAGTTTGACTTACAGATTGCCCTTGAGGGGTCGAATAACGCACCGTCCATTCTGGCTATTTTGTCCCGACTCACATGAATGGTTGATGTGCACTTTGATTTTTATAGTCAAATATCTATCTAGGAATTATTTTCGAATTATTCCAATTATTTACTGAAAAGCACGGCAAGTTAGTTGCGTGCTCTTCAGTGATTAATTGCAAACTAATTTCTGGCTATTTCGTCCCAAAAACACGTTTAAATAGTAGACATGCACTTTGATTTTTAGCTCAACTTTGGCGAAGCCAAATTTGAGCTTTTGTCATGGCCCGTCGTCCGTCTGTCCGTGCGTCAACAATTGGATACGGCTCGGGTTAGAGGCCGTATTTATGAACCGATCTTTACGAAACTACTTGGGTACCTTTGTTACGACCGTGGGACGAGAACGAGTGTTTTGGGGTATGGTCCGAAATTCAAGATGGCCGCCAGCTGCCATTTTGTACCGACGATGCAGAAATCTGTTTTTTGTACAGAACTTCCATATGAAAGCTCTGATTTGAATAATTTTTTGTATGAATGTTTAGTACCATGGGATACATCACATATAATACGGGTTTTTTTCTCGCGCGTAAATTGTGCAAATTAGACTAATTTTGATGTTTTTTGGTGTTACTTTCAGCACTGTAAGTGCAAATGCCAATACGGCTCGGGCTAGAGGCCGTATTTATGAACCGATCTTTACGAAACTTCTTGGGTACCTTTGGTATCACCGTGGGACGAGAACGAGTGTTTTTGGGTCCAGTCCGAAATTCAAGATGGCCGATGGCAGCCATTTTGTACAAATTTAGGTGCAATGAGATTTTTGCACAGAACTTCCATATGAAAGCGCTGATTTGAATAATTTTTTGTGTGAATGTTTAGTACCATGGGATACATCACATATAATACGGGTTTTTTTCTCGTGCAGAAATTATGCAAATTAGATGAACTTTGATTTTTTCTTTGCGACTTACACACAGTAAGTACACATGGCAATACGGCTCGGGCTAGAGTCTGTATTTATGAACTGATCTTCACGAAATGTCTTGGGTACCTTTGTTATCACCTTGGGACGAGAACGAGTGTTTCTGGGTGCGGTCTAAAATTCAAGATGGCTGCCAGTGGCCATTTTGTACCGAAATTAGGTCTAATCAGTTTTTTTGTACACAACTTCTATACGGCTCAGACTAGAGGCCATATTTATGAACCAATCTTTACGAAACTTCTTGGGTACCTTTGTTATCACCGTGGGATGAGAGCGAGTGTTTTTGGGTGTGGTCCGAAATTCAAGATGGCCACCAGCAGCCATTTTGTACCAAAATTAGTGTAATCAGTCTTTTGTACAGAACTTCTGTATGAAAGTTTTGATTTGAATAAATTTTTATATGAATGTTCAGTAACATGGAATACATCACATATTGTAAGTTTTTTTTTTTTCGTGCAGAAATTATGCAAATTAGATGAACTTTGATTTATTCAGTGCTACTTACACAATGTAAGCACACATGTCAATACGGCTCAGGGTAGAGGCTGTATTTATGAACCGATCTTCACAAAACTTCTTGGGTACCTTTGTTATCACCTTGGGACGAGAATGAGTGTTTCTGGGTGCGGTCCAAAATTCAAGATGGCTGCCAGTGGCCATTTTGTACCAAAATTTGGTCCAATCAGTTTTTTGTCACAAGTTCTATACAGCTCGTATTTATGAACTGCATGATCTTCACAAAACTTCTTGGGTACCTTTGTTTTCACCTTGGGACAGGAACGAGTGTGTTTTGGGGTGCCTTTGTTATCACTGTGCTATGAGAACAAATATTTTGGGGTTGAGTCAGACCCACTCTGGGACTCAAAAGATTTCTTTTCTAGTTTAGCATCTGACTGTAGCCCACCTTTACAATACTTTACCTATACATTTGTTACAGGCAACGGTCAGTATTTATGTACAGACTGTTACAATACTTTATATGTACCGTTATCAGGTCATTACCTAGATGTTTGTCATTGCTGTGTCACATACTATACATGTACATGTCTTTGTCTTGACAAGTTGAGCTACAGTGTCATTGACACTTTCATCATAGTGAAATATCCAGAAATTATTTTCCAGTTATTTGCGGAAAAGCACGGCAAGTTAATTCTACAGCATTTTATTGGTTTATCGCTTGTTAAAAGTTGAAACACTTGAATGAAATAAAGTATATCAAAGCCAATGTTCTTGTTATTGTTGCTCTGTTGTCAGTGGAGATAAGTAATTAATTGTTCACGCCCACTCATAAATAGTTCCTCTATAAATAGACAGCACTAATCTAAATTTAGCATCAATAACTGGGGTATTAATTGACCAGTCTCATATGGGTACTGTACATGTAATGAGCAAATGGTTTGTGATGTCTTCCCATATAATGTTTCATTTACTGTCATAACAAAGAAGACAGTTGTCGACAGCCACAAAGAGAACTAATTAAGAAGTCGAACTAAATACTAATTACCAAACTGGGAAGATTTTTCAGCAAACGTAATTACTTTAGCACCTATAATTCTCAAATACAGCATTAAAAACATGCACAGAATGCTAAAAGCTATTTATATACTCATAACACACCACCCCATACCCTCTTTACACCATTCCCACCCCTGTTCTATTTTCCTTCACCTCGGTATCCCTTGGTATACCTCGGCATCCCTCAGTGTTTAGTATGACCGGTTATGCAAGTTGTGGGTAAAAGTAGAGGGTTGTTTCTGTACCAGGCAGTTCATCTTTTACCCCTGGTCAATCTGGTTTGGCCTGGGTTTTTTTTTGTTTTTGGACATTCTACAATCCCTGGGTTAGAATTCTAATTGTTGTATATTCCATACAGGAGAAGATATGCTTTGTAGGTATGGTAGATATATAAAGAAACTAAAATTACTGTAAAATTTTCATTTGCATGTTGGCACATGGTTACTCTGGGGCCCAAATGTCAACAACAGTAAAGGGATAAGTTCTGAGGGTATGTCTATTGGATGAGAGTATATCCAATTACTGCAGACAACCTTACACAGTGACTAAAATTGATGAGGCTGCCATCTTTGATGATTCATTGTTATTATGGGGCCCAGAGACCTCTAATATTATGGAGGTGTGTTTAGAAGGTATGTTCGATTTGATGGGAGTATTTCTAACTACTGGAACCAACCCGACCACAATGTAAAGTTACCAAAACAACTCGTTTTTTACCCAAATGATTCTGAAACTTACCACCTTGGATAGCACATAGTGCTAATGGGCTATTTGCCCTTAAAGGCCTATTTCTGGCTTTTAAGACCTCAAAACAGGTGCCCTTAACATGCCATCATGAGGAGGTCCTGCTGACAATAGATATATTGCCTAGGCAGTGATTTCTAGTCAAGTCCTGGCTGCCTGTTAAGTGAGCCAAGACTTTACTAGAAATCACTGTTAAGCCACTGGACATGTCCAGGCTGAGGTCAGGAGTGAATTCATGACAATTGTTTAGGCCCCTAAGGGGTAACCAAATAGATAATGTCTAAAGTCTGTTTGGTCCAGAGAGCATATTCCAGTAAAGTTGAAGAGACCTAAACTTGGAATAGACTTGGTCTTTTGTTGCTATTTTTCTCCTGGTCTGCTCTGACTAGCCCTGGAATGGTTAGACTTCTACTTTATCATTCTGGAGTACTCTGGTAGACAGGAACTACCTTCCATTTGGAACAGTTTTACAATCACTACTGCTGATAGTACTGCTGGCTTCTAACCCTACTATAGCCTTGTTGCCACTAGCTGCTTCTGTCTCTTATCAAGTGCACTACTAACAGACATGTTAACCTCCAGAATAATTTTTCAGGGAACCTGAGGGTGATTTTCAGGGAAATGGGATGGATTTCAGGGAAAAGTTCGCGCGGGGGCAAAATAAAAGAAAAAAACTTGTGAATTTTCAGCTCACGGACCACTATTAACACGAGGTTATATCCAGAACTAGTTGTCAACTATGCTGATGCATTTATGCTATGTTGAAAATTAAAAAAATCATAAAATAACTGTTGATTTGACCCCCCCCCCCCATATCCTCTTCTTCATGAGCCCCCCCCCCCCCCCTTCCTCCCCACCCACCCACACTGTCCCACATAGCACATCCACCTGTGGTTTGCTCTTATCAAAGTCTATTTAGCTAATAATTTCCCAAGTCTGGAAATGTTAAATGGAAAAGATGTCCTGATGTTCAGTTACTTCAAGAACATTAGTACTCAGAAAGTATCTTTATCAAACTTCATGCATGTGGGACGCTTATGCCCTAAACAAAACTTTTTTTTTCATCACTGAAGCATTTTTGTTCAATTCCATTCAAAATTTTCTGGTTACAGATGGCCTAGAGTTAATAGTTCTGTAGTCAGCACAACAGAATAAATGTGGTGTTAGAAAAAAGTCCATTGTGTTTAAATATGCTGTCATAATTTTTCGGCATCCTAAGCGACATTAACCTACTTTTAAGCTGTGCTAAACAGTTGATGTTTACGTTTTGATTTTGGAAAAGGGATGAGAATTAAAGCTATTCTATGAAGGAATAAATAAATATATATTATTTAATTCCTTTTCATATATTTTAATTTCCAAAAACTGCATTTAAATGAAGGTGGAGTTTTCAATTTTTTGAAAGTAAGTCACCTATTTTCACTTCGACACTCGCACATTTATCACAAATCTCTGAAGAAAAACCCCAGAAATGAACATGAACACAGTTGAAATATATATCGTAAAATAGCCTTTTCTTAAATAAATTTAACTTAAATCCAACTTAAATCCATATTTTACTGCTTCGTGAGTTTTTACCAGAGTTTGAAATGCATGTGATTTGACTCCGAACGTTTTTCATAAGTTACAACAGAAACGAAATATTTGACTGTTGTTTTCCGGGATTTTTGGTCCAAAACTGATTCCCGTCCGGGAGGCCGGGAACTACACTGAAATTCCGGGATTTTCCCGGGCATTCCGGGAGAGTTAACATGTCTGACTACTAACCACTACCAGATCAAATCCCATTTTGTATTACTGTTAAATCCTATACTTTTTTGTGCACTGCTACTACCACTAACACCTCTAGCTCTTCTATTGATGGTTCTACAAATATCACTGGCTGTTAAATGCAGATGATCATAGTACTAATTCCCTCAATGGTTGAAATTGTAGGTTTGCAAGGCATTGTCTTTTTAATACCCAGATAAGTGTATGAGTAGCCTGAGGTTAGACATCAGTGAATATATTCTCATCGCTCTCATACCCTGCTCTAGTGAATAAGGGGTACCAAAGGCCAGTCATTTGTTAGGCAGGGGTCTGAAAGTGGAGTGCTTCAGGACGAGGCCATTCAATACCAGATAAGTATATGAGGGGCCTGAGGTAAGACCTTACAGAGGTATATTCTCATAGCCCTCATATGACGAAAAAAAAAGTGCTGAATGCTAATTGTTTGTTAGGTTGGAGTTCTAAAAGTGGGGTGCCCAAGGACTTGGCTGATCAATACTCACTTGTGTATTTGGTGTTGAAAAGGGGTCACTACAAGATGTGGTCATTCAATAACCGAAAGAGTATATGAGGGAATTGAGGTTAGAGCGCAGTTAGGTATTCTCTTATCAACCCCATACCCTCATACGATGAAGAAAGTGTGCCGTACAGAAAATCATAGAAATTCCAAAATTATGAACAGAAGCAATGATATACCTGTGCTGTAGAGCTGGGAGGTTAACTGCAACCACGTGTCGGGATCGGTAGTGAGAGACTACCGAAAATCTTAACCACTCTCTAATAAACACAACTGCAAATTCGGTTTTAAAATTCCAGTGCGTTTTAAGGTACTGCATGTAATATTGAATTACCAGAAATTCACATAATTCACTTCATAATAAATGCAATATCTATGAATCTCTGCTGGCCACCATCAAATAATTTCTGTATATGTTTGAATAGAATTAAGAAACAAAAGTGTTGTACACTATACTTGCACCAATGACATTTTCAAGACAGTAAGCCAAGATTTGAGGCTTTCAGTTACAGTACACGAAACTCAACACGATATTCATTAATATTCATGACCTGTCAACACCAGGGCTGAAGCATTGTAAAATGTTCATCAGTTTTTCAAATGCGGTTTTCTTTGATGAACTGTAACTTGCCACTTGCTCTTCATTTACACTGTCTGATACATATATTTCTACACATAATTTTGAAAGCTTGAACATCAGAATTGGTATCAAATGCACAATTGAAGACAGATGGAAATTTAGGGTTACAAAGACCTAAATGAGTGACTTTTAGGCCATAAGAAAAGAACCTCTGTTTCTCAGGCCCGTGCGCATGGTCATTTTTGCTGTGCATGCAACCTTTTTATGACACCAAAAAAATTTGAGATATTGTGCTCATTTCAGTAAATCGATATCGATGCGTTTGCAAATTTTAAATTAACACACTTCAATCTTTTTGTACATCATACTTTAATAAAGTGGGTGGGTTTTAGCAATATTCACGGCAGAAAGTGTTTTATTCTGTAAAAGGTAAGTCGTAATGAAAGCAAGAAGGAAGGTGTCTTTCAGCCTGACAACAAACAGTCACAAGGGTGGTGGTTGATTTGCACCACGTTTGATTCGCACCAACCCTCAGAAAGTCTGCAAAGTCAGGTGCCATGTTGAATGGAACACAGTCTCCTGGCATTTATTTTTAGTAACATTTGTATTGTACATGACCGTCTTTGGGAATTTGTGTACTGTTTTTTGAAACCGTTACGAGTTTCCCAGTTAATTTAAATAAATGCATTAGAGATGCAGGATAATTGGATAACTAAAAGTAACCGTTGCTTGATATAAAAGTAACAGCCATAGTTGAAAATAAATCTCATATAGGCAAGTATGTGTGGTCGAATTGGTTAATAAAAATACTCAAACATTCGTTTTGTATTTCATTTTCAGATCTCCGAAAAATATGATTTATGGATGAACTGCCTGCCCATTCAAATGGGTTGTGATAATTTGGAATATAATGGGGAAAAATTGCGATTCACGATTTTATTAGGCAGGTTGTGAAAGGATTTTTTTTGTTGGTAAAATAATCTGTGAAAGTTGGCACTTCAGCGTTTAATTTGTCCCAGAGATGTTTCTTCCCGAGACGTTTCACCCACAAGGCGTTTCGTCCTGTGTCATAATTTTCACGTTTCACTGAAAAAACAAACATTCAAACCCCACTTCATTTATGACCCAACACCCCTACGGTGAATAACCAAAATATTTGCGAAATTTTGCGTGGTCCACCAGACGTTTGGGTGCGGGTCGAATTACCACAAACAACCTCTCAGGGAGAAAATAAAAAGGAAAAAAAAGACCACCCGCCCGCATGCTTTTTTGGAAAGAAATGGCTTGAGAAACAGACAATCAACTTTGTATGGCCTTACTTGATAAAATTTTGAGGGTCGGCAAAATTTTTTAGGGTCGGTCGTGTTATCCTAAACACAGCTTGTGTTTTTTTGGCCGACATTTTACAACATTACAGGCATAGATATGTTATAATTATTTATTTAACCAATACAATCAACAGAAGATGCCTTGTCAGTTGTTAGTGTAAGATGTAATTATTGGACCGTTCTGATAGGTATATGCAGATAGTTTCTATATGCTCATGGACAACCGAAACCGCATCTGCAACTCAGATTTTTTTTTTTTTAAACTGCAACTTCAGTGTAAAAACCACAACCTCCCAGCTCTACTGTGCTGTGATCTATTCCAAGACATGATTGGAAACTTGACATAGTTTTGTCTTTGCTTAACCCTTCACCTAGCATGACCAGAAGTTGACAAATATTTTTTTTCCTAAACAACAACAAATTTTCATTTTTGCTTTCAAAACGTTAGTTCCTCACCCATTCATTATATGAGTTTGTTAAGCTTGTTCCAGTGAGGGTTATAATACATGTTTTAGAAGAAAAAATAGAAAAAAATAGGATTTTCGTATGTACTGAGGAAAACTTACTGATGGGGAAATGACATTTATGTAACACCCAGTTGGAAAAGGTTCTCTGAGTCTTTCCACCAGTTTGTCACATAAGATTCTATCAGCTAATTGATGGAAACTTGAAAAAGGTGTTCAAGTATCCATTAGGGCTGTCCCGATTTCTGAATTTAGGAATCGATTAATCGTCGCAAATAATTGATTAATCGTACCTAGATGACCCTTTTCCCTCTCCTTGAAGTTGTTAAAAATGAACTTCAAGTCAGTTGACCTACCTCAAGTAAACAATGAAGATGATCCTCTTTTAGGCACATTCAAAGCTTTGATGTTCTGAACTTTTGAACTGTCAGTGTAATAATCAAGACCAGTCGTCAGTTGCAAACTGCAAAGTTTGCAGCTGCTGACCGGTCTTGATTATTACACTGACGGTTCAAAAGTTCAGAACATCAAAGGTTTGAATGAACCGCAAAGACAAATGCTTCTAACGGCTTCTTGAGGTTTAATGTTGGCATTCTTGGCCTTTTACCTTTACAAACATTAGTTTTTTCCATCAATTTTTTTCTAATTATTAAATGTCTAAAACGGGGTAAAATTTACCTGTTCTTCGACAACGAAAAATACTAATCGATTACAGCATGACCGATTGACAATCGATTTATTGATTAATCGTGACAGCCTTAGTATCCATGGCTGCTCTATCATGCAGGGTCCTGAAATGGTTAAAAACTAATAAATTATTAACCATACTGGAGAGTCATTGATTTTGTTCTCAAATTGCAGCCATAAAAATTAAATGATATTTTTTTCAATATTATCTTCAAAAACTGGGGATTGAAATCTGCCAGAGGTGAAGGAACTTGAACTTTGAGACTGAACATTTTTATAAGATTCTCCAATAGGGAAGATTGGAAAGTATGGTGAATTATCCTCAGTGTTAGTCATGTATGATGTGGTATATATTTTGTTAAACTCTATCTTTGTTTTAAATTTTATGTTGTTTAAAAAAAAATTCAAATATATTGTTATTTTCAGTGAAAAGCAATTGGTATGTCATCAGTTCTTATTACAAATATATCTTCAAGAGCCATACATCTTGGGCTGGCTGTCTGATATAAATATCTTGTTGAATGAAAAGTTAAAAACCCAGAAAGGCTTCAGTCAAGTGAGTATATTAATTAGAGTTTATTACTTTGTTAGTTTCGTATCGGCCAAGATATCAGCCTGAGGTAACTTCATATCAGCTTGAGACTGAAGGTTAAAAGCTGATGTGAAGTTACCAGGAGCTTATATCTCGCCTGATGTGAAACTAACAAAGTAATAACCTCTTTAACCCCTTTACCGAACATGAAAAGCAGACAACACTTTTAAACAAAATTCCCGAATAACTAATTTTTTTAATTTTTTGTCTCATAAACGAAGGTTATGACCCCTCATTGGAACGAGCTCGATGAGCTCATTCCAAAGAGGGGTCATAACCTATGTTTTTGAGACAAAAAATGAAAATATAATAAAAATTAACTGGTGATTTTTGTGAATAGCGCTGGCCGGTATTGACCGTTACGTTGGGTAAAGGGTTAATTATTTAACCAAAACAAATTATTACAAAATGTTATCAGATCTGCTACAGTTTTCTGACAGTGTTATTGTTTCTCATTTTTGTATCAAAGTCCAAAGTTTCCTCTTCTCCTAGTTCCCCACTGGTGAAGCCACTACTTTCAGATAGCTGAACTATCTCTTTTCCCACTTCAACCAGTCTCTGCTTAGAGTCTGAATTTTAGTTTGCATTGAATATTCTGTTTAGATTCTCTTCCCACTTCTCCTTCACCCAATCCTCACACATTGCCATCTTTAATTCCTCATCGATCAAAAACTCCACTTCAAACCATTCTATTATGCCTGGTAACACCAATTTCCTGATTGCCTTTGACAAGAAATTGTTAATGGTTTTGATGTAATCAATTTGGTTACACCTTTAATGATGCATCTAGGGGAACAACTCTGGGTTGGTTCAATTCAGCCAAGAAAATCGGTGTCATATCACCCAAATTTGAAGTGATATCGGTCAAGTTTGATAATGGGGAATCCAGGGAAAGAATATCATATCTAATAAATAAATATACACATATAGGATTCCTGCAGGTCATAAAAAGTCATGAAAGATTGTTTGGGCCCTTGAAAAGTCTTGAAAATGGGTAATTTAAACAACAGGTTTAAGAATGTATTGAAAAACAAACACTTGCCTGGTCAACAAACTGGTCTTCAAACAAATTTGACTAGCAGCTGTAATGGCTGTTGGCTAAATATAGTTGTTGACCATTGATTTAACCCTTTACCTAACACAGTATTTTTAAATTTTTTTTATTAAATTTCACGTTTTTCGAAAACAAATTTCACAGTTTTTCAACAAAACCAAACAAATATGGATATCATTAGAACCAGCTTAACGCGCTGGTTCTAATGATATCCATATTTGTATGGTTTTATTGAGAAACTTCCGAGATATTTTAGGCTATGGTCGGCTTGTTCTGGATAATTCTCTAGCCGTTTTTGGCCGCTATGTTAGGTAAAGGGTTAACCAGAAATTTTGGCAACATGTTTTAAAAAAAAAGAACATTGAAATCACAAAAATTTAACTGATATTGATCTCAATATTTAACTTTGTTTGTTGGAGTTTAACAACACTTTCAACATCCAGGGTGATATCATGTCAGAGTGTTTTTTGTTGGTTGAGTAAGCCAGAGAGAACCATCAAGCAGCGACAAGCAGCTTCTAGACTCTCCAAATTACTAACCTGACAGAGTTGGCAGCATTTGAAGGCAAGCACACCATCAACATGCAGTGTGCCTCAGTTCACGGCACCACCATGTCCCCACAGGGCAATCAACATTACTTGTGTTGTCAAAGTACACAGCACATATGGTGTGAGTCAAGATTGAACTGTCAGCCTTTCTGATTAAAGTTCAATGCTCTAACCAAGGAGTCGTCATGATCATCGATATTTCAGTTGATTGGTTCTACATTGACATTCTCAATAAAGCCATGAAAATAATGTGTATTTACATTTGTAAGGTCATGGAATTTGAGTTAATATGTGCATTTACATTTGGAAGGTCAATGAGGTTCTGACAAATGTGATGGTCTCTGAACGGTCCCTAACATGAATCATGAGACTATTATTATCCTTGGGGTGCGTGAGGTGGGATCGGGAAATCTCACCTGTCAGTAAGATATTTCACCTAGACACGAGTCTTGCTAAGTATCTGGGCCAAATATCTTGTCCTGAGGGTGAGATTTCCTCCTTCCCACCTCCAAACCACTCAAAAATAAAAATACTGCTCATGTGATGAAAATTTACTGTTCTACCAATTAATCTTAAGAGAAAAATGAATTGCGTGATCGGAAAGGGCATTGAAATGTTTTTAATATACCAAATGTATATACTACGAAAATTAACATTACCTTACGACAGAGATGGATTAACATTTTAACCCTTTACCCAACGCAGACGATATCAAAATTTATTATTTTAAATATAATTTTTTTAAATTTTTCAAAAAATTTCAACAAAACCATCTCATGTGACCCCTCATTGGAACGAGCTCATTGGGCTCGTTCCAATGAGGGGTCACATGATATGGTTTAGTTGAAATATTTTCAAAAATTTAATTTTTTCGACTGCTCAATTTCCATATTATGCGGGCGGATGCGGGCGATTCGTTGGGTAAAGGGTTAAAGCAAGTTGAAAAAATTGACATTCATGTGATGTCAGTTTTGAAATTATTACTTTTGATGATGTATGTCATTTGGCATGTTGTTGGAGAAAATCCTCCTCCAGTAGTGCAAGGTGGAATGGGTAACTCTGTCAACTGAAGCGATGACATATTTGTTTGCAAAATGATGAAATAGACTTGCAATTATTAACTGGTAGATTGCTAAACTACCATACTTTTCAACAGTGATTTCTGACATGAGTATTTTTTTCAAAGAAACCATGCTACCAGCAAGAGGAGCCTTAATTTAGCAAGAATTTGTTCATAAATAATTTTGTTACCATTTATTGGAGAGTGCTTGTTGGCACTCTCCAATAAATGGTAACAGACCAATTTTATATGAATATATTTTTTCTACTACAGCATAAATAACAGCGTTATGCATACAGTGTACAGAGGAATGAAGTCATGAAATTATGCATACAGTGGAGCCCTAATAGTGGCTTCCAGCACTCAACTTGTTAAATATTCAAATAATGATGGTCACGTGGAGATGGATAATATAGATATGTCACACCCAGGTATTTTACCTAGGACATGTACATTTCAATAGGCAGGTGGTGGGAGAAAATAGTGATATTATCCTTGCAGCAGCTTGTATATGAAGCCTTGACACATCTAAAGTTATAGGTTGTAACAAAATTATAAAAATTTGTCCAGTTCTAGATCTTGAAGTGTTGAAGCATCAACAGTGTTCTGGTAAATGTAATTTTTCTTATGTTTTTCAGTTTGATATTATTTCACATCGGTTAATCACTGTATTGGGACAAGCAGGTCCTGGAAGTGTAAAAGAGAACAAAATGTATGATGCAAACATAGCATGTCGAAAGTTGGCAGCTGAACACCCTTTACTTTTATTACGGTAAGTGGAGATTTTGCTCTGTATGGTTATATGCGATTACTGGAGACATCTTGATCAGTGTGAGCATTTTAGGCTTTAATGCTCTGGTTTATGTATTCTGGCTTAATTTTGTGGGGTTGTGGTTAAAATTAATCAGTTCTCCTGCTTTATTGGTCATTCAATATATTGGGTCAATACAGGGGTGTTTCATCCCCACATTCTCCCCATCATTTGGCAAATTGACGATAGTTGGAAATTCAAAACCCTAAATTGGAAAAAGTTGAAAATTGCTGCTGGAGTGCTAGTGGAATTTTTCCAAACATGTCTAGATTTGGCCAAAAAGTGGAGTTTTTAGATTGAAAAGCCGTGAAAGTCCTCCAAATATTGATTGAAAAGTAGTAAAAATCCTCTCTAATATTGATTTACGATTGGAATTTGTGTCTTCCGAGAGCCACAGTAGGATAATTTACAGTCAGGGGGAGGAGGTGGGGGATGTACAAATGGAATTCTGAGTCTTAAAGCTTCACCTAACAAATTGGTTGTATTCACCATTGGAATTTACAAATTCAGCAGTTGAAAATATATATATTTTTATACTGTACCAATGACCCAGACATAGCTGGTGCTAACTCTTAAAATATAGGGCCAAACACAAATTTTGCCCCCCAATCCCCAAAATTTGCATCTAAAACTAAAGAAAACATGTCCTGAAAGGCCCTCCACACTTCGCCCCTACTGCGCATGCGCAGTGTCAAGGACGTTCCGAAATTGGCGCCATTTATCATTCTAAGTTTGGCCCTTCATCAGTTAACATCTGACTGATCTTTGTGCTTTTAAATCTCAGTTTAAATGATGCCAGACACATAAATATTAGTGAAATGGTGATTCTAAGGAGGATAGAGAAGGAGGAGAGGAAAAGAATGTGTGACAGAATATTATCAGGGCTGTAACTTAAAATTTTTTAATGAAATTATGTTAAGTTACCTATTTTCAAGGCAGCAGCCATTTTGTTGTCATTCTGATTATTTAGTTACACTGTTTTTACAAGTGTTTTCCTCTCTCCCTGTCCTTTAAGTTCCCCCTTGCTATTCTCCCATGCTTTTGGCATAGTTTCTGTAATTATTATTACTAAAATTTCTTGGGAGTTTTAGCTGAATAACAGAATGATTTCTGTTCTTTCCCCATGTTTACGTCTTCACCTACGGGTGGTTAGGCGTTGTGTTCTGCATCTACCATCTGATGTTCTGCAGTTTCTTCCCTGGAAGTCTCTGTTTTGCATCAGATAGTGTATTTTTGGTAACTGATTTCGGGCCTGGGTGCCTGGAGTCTTATTTTAGTGTTTTTACACTCATTGTTTACATTTACAACAGCCCTCTGTGTGAGGGGGGGATTTCTAAAAAATAATATCTTTATGTTATTTTAATCATAACTAGATACATTATTATTGTTCGTAAGTGTTGAATAAATTGTTTAAAATATTTTAAAAATTTTTGTCCACACTTAGGCTTGGGATCCATTGGGGCTCAACGTTACTTTTCAGAAACTTGGGCTGTTCTGAAAAAATATTTTTTCAAAATATTTTGATTTCAATTATTTTTTCTATATTAATGGATCATATTATTATTATGTATTTTGATTGCCAGGGGTTAGTGCGAGTACCAGGACTTGTTTTCTTTTCACATTGAAAGGATATTTATCAATTGTTTTAAGAGGAAGTCTTCCTCTGACTTTATTATCATTCTATATGTGGTCAGTGTACTCGCATTAACTCCTGTTCTGTATCGTATGATTTCGATGACAATATGGGAAGCGTATGTCACGGTATGTTGTTGGGGATTTGGACACTCCGGTCCTTTCCCCGCAGGGTCACTCTACTTTATCAATTTCTATTTCAGACGATCAAGATTAGGGTGATGTATCTGTGATGTCTTCCAACAGTGTGCCTCCGTCGTCACTATTAATGAAGGGCTGGCGGAAAAGTGCTCATGTTATACGCCAATTGCCGAAGAGGACCCTAGTAGGTTCGACGGCCTTTGACGTCCGCTAGCTCGCCCGGTGTAGCGTCCATTCACCGAATGGTTCGGCAGCCGGGTTCGTCCGTTGCGGTCTAGAAGGAATTTTGGGGTGATGCGAGCACTATAAAATTAACTTAATGCACACCCAGTGACGGCGGATCGGAGGGAGAACGGAGGAAGCCTTTTAGTCCGGTTCATAGCTCGTTCCGGTCCATCCGGACGGCAAGCGAGAGAGGCCCCTCTCTCGTTCAACAACATCTGGCCCCAGATGTTGTGGTACAAATGTGTCGCTAGCGGAGCATACGTCCGTCGCTCGGGACGCTCCGTTGTATAGGCAGTCCGCTGAGACTGCTAAGGCTTCCTCTTCTCGTCAGCGCACACGACCGCACCTTGGCTGCGTGACCGCCGATATATTACCAGCTTCGCCGATCAAGGATTCTTCGGCGACCAGGTCACACCATCCGGCAGCCAGGGATTCGAGACCGATGGACTCCGGACGTTCGCATAGGAAAAGTATGCGGGAGCCATCTGATGCGGAGCTGCCCTCGGCGAAGCAGCGATAGACTGCGCCTCCGCAGGTCTCGACGCCGGACATTCTTGTGCACATAGCACAGCTTATCGCAGCATCCCAGCAGCCGACAGAAACGGTGTCGGATCGAGAATTATCCGACAGCGCTGGGTCGGTAGCCGGGGACTCGAGGCCTGCAGACTCCGGCCGTTCGCATAGGAAGTGTGCGGGAGTCAACGTACACGGAGCTTCCGGCGGCAATGCATCGTAAGTCCGCTACTGCACAGGCCTCGGGAACGGACGTGCTTTCCTTAATAGCACAGTTTATCGCAGCATCCCAGCATCAACTGAATCTGTCGCATATATTTTATCCGACGATGCTGGGTCGGGACGCTCCGCGGAAGCGGGTACGGACGTCCGAAAGTTTCATCCGGTCCGACGGGATACCGAAAGGGATTCGGAGGATTTCAAGCTTTCCCTTTCGGAACAACATATGCTGCGATGCCGGATAAGAAACTGATAGCGTTGGTGGACTTAGAAATTTTTGGTTCGGTTCAGGGACATCGTCCCTCAGTTCCGACATAGTCCAATAATGTCACACAAACTTTCGAATTATTGAACGACGCTATATATATTATTATTTTATGCTTGCTATCCAAGCATTTCTGGTTTCTTGTTCGAAGAGTTATGGAGATGTCTTTCAAAAGTGTGCCTCTGTCGTCATAGTTAATGAAGAGTTAGCGGCAATAAGTGCTCATGGAATATGTCTATCGCTTACGGAGTGACATTCGCTAGCTCACCCGGTGTAGCGTACATTCATCGAATGGTTCGGCTGCCGGGTTCGTCCGTTGCGGTCTAGGAAGGAGATTTGGGTGATGCGAGCACTTTAATTACTTTAGTACTCACCCAGTGACGGCAGATTGAGGACAGATCGGAGGAAGCCAACAACATAGGGGACCGCATGTTGTGGTTCAGATATTTTACATTCGGAGCATATGTCCGTTGCTCGGGACGCTCCGTTATATTGACAGTCCGAGAGACTGTCTTTAATGCTTCCTCATCCTCACAGCAGGGCACACGACCGCACATTGGCTACGTGACCTCGAGTATCCGATCAGTTTCGGCATTCAGTGATTCCACGGCGAATAGGTCGCGCCATCCGGTAGCCAAGGGACACGAGGCCTATACACTCCGGTCGCTCGCATATTGGAAGTATGCACGGGGTAACGATCACGGAGCTTCCAGCGGCAATGCATCGTAAGACCGCTTCTCCTCAGGCCTCAGTGACGGACGTGCTATCCGAGTTAGCACAGTTGTTTCGCAGCATCCCAGCAATTGACAGTTTCTCGGTCGAATCAGGAATTATCCGACGGCGCTGGGTCGGTGCGGTCCGCGGTTGCATCAGCTACGGACGACCGAACGCTTTATAGGGTCCGACAGGATGGCGAAAGGGATTCGAAAAATTTCGAGTTTTCCCTTTAGTAGTATCGGAAGATGCCTTTCATATCTTCTGGCATTTCTTCCAGTGATTATTTTTCGGACTTCATTGCTGCGATCTTGGATAAGAGACTTATAGCGTCATTGGACTCGGATTTTTCGATCGGTACAGGGACATTGTCCCTGACTTACCGACGCAGTCCAATATTGTCATTACAACATGTGTTTTATTTTTCGACGCTATATATTTATATATATATACAAGCCTGCTACTAAGCATGATAGTTTAGTTTCTTGTCCGCGTTGCTCATTTCTGCCATTTTATCATTTTTACAAATAGTTTATTTTGGCAGAGCAGGGCATACCGAGAGTTCATATGCGTCTAGACGGTGTGATTAATAACTGCATATATTCTTTTTCGCCGTTTATGTCTTTTCCAATTTCATTGTTGGGAACGACATTATGTATAGTAGACTTAACTTAGACGCTTTATTATACGTAATCCGCCTTACTGAGGCGTTATCATTACGTCTTCAAGAAAAGATTTACGGGATATTATTCTCAATGTAATTTCTTTTGAGGGCAGTAGTTTGTTCACGTATAACTCCGCCCTTCAGTGGCTGATTGGAGTTGGTTAGACGTGACGCAGCCCTAGCTACATCCACACGCGTGGATAGTAAGGTTAAGAACTCTCTCAGAGTCGCTTCGTTCTCGGAGGAGCTTCTCTTCGACGGCAACTTTCCGGCAATCCATGAATTGCTCGATTTATACATTCTCTTGTCTATCTAGTGTTACAAGAGATTCAGACTGGGGCAAACATTCGGTGGTTGACTCAGAGAGTGCCGCCGCAGTTGCCGGACCCGAGTGTGGCTGTTATGACGGTTGCCAGTCAAACAGATTGGGATATATACTGATCCCTACGGATTCGAAGTGCCAGGGTCTTTGGGTTCCGCAGTCTTTTAGCTATCAGTTTAACTTCCGCGGAATAATGTTTTTTAGGCTTGCTTTATGTCATTGCATGAACATTATTCAGAAACGCATGCCCAAATTCCTGTCCTTTAATTCGACAGTAGTGGCGTATCTCCGGAACCAGGGAGGCACTCTTTCGTTTCCGTTATTCAATTTAATGGAAAGAATCCGTCTGTTGGTTATAGTACACCAAGTTCAGTTTTGGTCCGTCATATTCCGGGTCGTCTGATTGTTTTATCGGACTCCCGTTCTCTTACGGGTCGCTTGTTGCTGTCAGAATGGACTCTCAACAAACAAGTATTCAATCAGATTTGCTATCTATGGGAGCGCCCAATGATGATTTATTTATGACACAGCTTGCTAATCAATTGCAGACGCATGTGTTGGCTTGTCCAGATCTCTGAGCTAATAGTGTTAACGCTCTATTGATCTATAGGACGGAATGATAGGATACGCGTATCCTCCGGCGCTGTTGTTTTAGCAGGTATTGCTAAGATAAACAACCACAATACATTTCTGTTGATAGCATCTCTATCTTCACAGAGATCATGAGTAATTTACTCTCTTGTCTACTGTGGATCTTAACGTGAAATCTTCCTCTATGTGAGGATCTTTTTTCACTGGGTAAATCGTGTCATCTTTATCACAACCAGCAAGGTCGCAACCTTCATGTATTCCGTTGTGTGGTCCGTATTGCATTGTAAGCACTGTACTGGACGAGCTTTGGACGCGATTTCTTACTATAGGAGATCCTCTTCTTCGCTATTCTATGCGACTAAAGTGGAGGCTCTTCCGTCGTGGTGTAGGGATCATTATGTTCATATTGTTGATCCCTCCATACTACTCATTGCTATTTTTTAGTATACTTGTTTCACAAGATCTACTGCAGCCTGTTATTATTTAGGTTATAGGTTTATGTTACCTCATACCTATGCACTCTACGATAGTTTACAATTGAGTCTTTTGTCTCTTTGTCTAAGTCAGTTAGTAACTTTTTGATAAATAGACTTAGAATCTTTAGATTAAATTCCTATACGGATTTTAACTTCGGTTCTTATTTAGCTAAGTAATCATTTGAGCCTCTGGAAACAGCAGTTTTCAAATTCTGACCTTTTAGACAGTAATTCTGTTGGTTTCTCTTTTACTGTAGAGTCAGTGAGTTTCATGCACTATCGATGGATGATTTTCACTTTCATAGTTTCGGAATCAATACTTCCGTTACTATTTAGGTTGGATTGTTGCATAAGAGTTAGGCTCCTATTATCCGGAACCTATTATTTTAAGGTCCTTCCGTCTTCGTATGGGCATAGGCCTTTACTCTTTCCGGGTACAGTTTATGTATTTATAAACAGATATCTGTTTATTACAAGGGCGTAAGCTTCTTCTGTCTTTGATGTCTAGTAGAAGGACGTTACGCTCCATTTTATTGTTAATGGATTCTATTAACTATCGGTACTGCTTATGGTATATCATTGACTTAGCAGTTGTGCTTAAGATTTCGGCTCATGAAGTAAGAGTTCTTCTACTTCTTGGGCTTACTTTAATAGTGTCGCTATTATAGATTTTTGAAGGCCGCTCATTGCGCTCAGCCATCCACATTCATGAATTTTATCTTAGAAATATCGAGTCAATTTCTTGAGGCCTCTTTTGTAGGTCTATTATCTACTGCTCAGAATGTCATTCTCTTAACAGTTGCTACTATAGCTAGGTAGGCTGTCTGTTTCGGCAGTGTCTCCGTTCGGCTGCCCTCTTCGCTCTGGGCTATTTGACCCAGGGCAAGAAAAAGGGGGGGGGGGGGGGGAGGGTGTTCCCTTGGGTCACCTGTTTTACTATGAAAACAAGGGGATACCTCCTCCGGAGTTAGTAATTCTGAGCTGTTATTGGGATGGTTGTTTAGTGAGAAGTTTAAGTTTATAAAATTCATTCAAGTCTTAGTTTTTAAAGTATAGCTTTTGAATATTGCATATGTCAACGGACATGATTATGCAATTCTCAGACACTTTTAGGAGTATAAGAGTCTCTATTCTCTAGACTTACTTTATTATTGGCTTACTTTAAAAATTATTAGTATAAGGATTATATTGGATATTAATAGAGTACATGGATGTATGAAGCTCAATTTTGGAAGGTGTTGTATCTTTCTAATTTATCATAAATAAGAAAGATACATGTAAGGCCTATTACTTCTTTTCCCTACAGGGGATGACTCTATTTTATTTTATTGAGCGTATTCCATTTTGCTCTATGTCCTTGGCCCTCCAGCCTTTTTACTATTCAGCTATGTCTGGGTCATTGGTACAGTATAAAAATGTTAAAAAATTTATAGTAATTTATATATTTTTTATACTTACCAATGACCCAGACGGGGATGGCCCTCCCAGGAGTTGGGAACTCTTGCCTCCCCGCTGAGTACATAGCGCTTACCAGGCACTGGTTATTAGAATGATAAATGGCGCCAATTCTGGTCACTTCCTGATGTTTGCGCATGTGCGGAGAGTAAATGTATGGAGGGTCAGATAGGACTTCTAATTTTTGGTTTTGCATGCAAATTTTGGGGATTGGGGGGGCAAAATTTGTGTTTGGCCCTATATTTTAAGAGTTAGCACCAGCTATGTCTGGGTCATTGGTAAGTATAAAAAATATATAAATTACTATAAATTTTTTAACTTTTATACTATAACCCAATGGCCCAGACTTAGCTGGTGCTAACTCAAAAATATCTAGGGCCAAACACAAATTTTGCCCCCCCAATCCCCAAAATTTGCATGCAAAACCAAAAATTAGAAGTCCTATCTGACCCTCCATACATTTACTCTCCGCACATGCGCAAACATCAGGAAGTGACCAGAATTGGCACCAAAATCATTCTTTGTTTGGCCCTAAGTGAGATAACAAACTGACATCTGTGCTTTTAAATCTCAGTTTTAATGATGCCAGACACAAAATCAATGGTTAATTTGGTGGATCCAAGGACACAGTTGGATGAAGGAAGGAAGAAACGGTGGTTTGAAACTTTCAGGGCTGTAACTTTATAATTTTTAGCTCAACTTTGGCGAAGCCAAATTTGAGGTATTGTCATGGCCTGTCATCGGTCCGTCTGTCTGTCTGTCCGTCCATCGTGCCGTCAACACAGCTCGGGCTACAAGCCGTATTTTTTAACTGATCTTTACGAAACTTCTTGGGTACCTTTGTTATCATTGTGGGACGAGAAAGAGTGTTTTGGGGTCCGGTCTGAAATTCAAGATGGCCAGTGGCAGCCATTTTGTACAAAATTAGGTGCAATCAGATTTTTGTGCAGAACTTCCATCTGAAAGCTCTGATTTGAATAATTTTTTGTATGAATGTTTAGTACCATGGGATACATTATATATAGTACAGGTTTTTTTCTCGTGCATAAATTATGTAAATTAGTAACTTTGATTTATTCAATGTTACATTCAGCTCGGTGAGTGCAAAAACCAATACGGCTCGGGCTAAAGGCTGTAATTATGAACCGATCTTTACAAAACTTCTGGGGTACCTTTGTTATCCCCGTGGGACGAGAACGAGTGTTTTGGGGTTCGGTCTGAAATTCAAGATGGCCACTGGCAGCCATTTTGTACAAAATTAGGTGCAATCAGATTTTTGCGCAGAACTTCCATATGAAAGCTCTGATTTGAATAATTTTTAGCTCACCGAAGGGAGCTTAACTTATCACTTGCCGTCCATCGTCCGTCGTCGTGAACATTTTTCAACCGACTTCTCCTCTGAAACCACTGGTCCGATTTTCACGAAACTTCATGTGGATGTTCATTACTATTTGGCAATGCATGTTTGTTCAAATGAAATGGCCACATCTTTTGGGGGCTCTGTATTGGGCATAACTCTGATAGCACCATAAGAATTATAGAAAAATTATTAAAAAATCTTCTTCTCCAGAACCAGTGTGCAGAATCTTTTGATACTTGGAATGTAGCATCTTGGTATGAGTCTGATTCAGGTTTGTTCAAATCGAGTCCCTCAATCAATATTGGGGCTCACTATGGGGGCGTGAATTTTTACTTAGGGCAATTTAAGAAAAATTCTTTAAAAATCTTCTTCTCCAGAACCAATGGGCAGAATCTTTTGATATTTGGTATGCAGCATCTTGGTATGGGTCTGATTCAAGTTTGTTCAAATCGAGTCCCTTGATCAATATTGGGGCTCCCTATAGGGACATGAATTTTTACTTAGTGCAATTTAAGGAAAAATCTTCTTCTCCAGAACCAGTGGGCAGAATCTTTTGATATTTTGTATACTGCATCTTGGTATGGGTCTGATTCAAGTTTGTTCAAATCGAGTCCCTTGATCAATTTTGGGGTTCACTATGGGGGTGTGAATTTTTACTTAGTGCAATTTTAGAAAAAAAATTTAAAAATCTTCTTCTCCAGAACCAATGGGCAGGATCTTTTCATATTTGGTATACAGCATCTTGGTATGGGTCTGATTCAAGTTTGTTCAAACTGAGTCCCTCGATCAATATTGGTTCTCACTGAAGGGGTTTGAATTTTTACTCAGTGCAATTTAAGAAAATTTCTTTAAAAATCTTCTTTTCTGGAACCGATGGGCAGAATCTTTTGATATTTGGTATACAGCATCTTGGTATGGGTCTGATTCAAGTTTGTTCAAATTGAATCCCCCGTTCAATATTGGGGATCACTATGGGGGTGTGAATTTTTACTTAGTGCAATTTAAGAAAAAATCTTTAATAATCTTCTTTACCTGAACCAGTGTGCAGAATCTTTAGATATTTGGTATGCTGCATCTTGGTGTGGGTTGGATTCACATTTGTTCAAATTGAGTCTTTTGATCAATATTGGGACTCACTATGGCGGCGTGAATTTTTAATTAGTACAGTTCAAGAAAAATTCTTTTAAAATCTTCTCCAGAACCAGTGGGCAGAATCTTTTGATATTTGGTATGCAGGATGCTAGTATGGGTGTGATTCAAGTTTGTTTAAATTGAGTCCCCCCCCCCCCCACCCCCACCCCCATCCCCTCCCGATCAATATTTGGGCTCAATATGGGGGCATTAATTTTTATTTTGTGCAATTCAAGCCTAATTCTTTAAAAATCTTCTTCTCCAGAACCAGCATGCAGAGTCTTTTGATATTTGGTATATGGCATTCTAGTATGGGCTTGATTCCAGTTTGTACAAATTGAGTCCCTTTGTTCATATTAAGGCTCATTATGGGACATTGAATTTCAACTTGGTGCAATTTACAATATTTTTATACTGTACCAATGACCCAGACATAGCTGGTGCTAACTCTTAAAATTCTAGGGCCAAACACAAATTTTGCCCCCTAATCCCCAAAATTTGCATCTAAAACTAAAAGAAATCATGTCCTGAAGGTCCTCCATACTTTGCCCTCACTGCGCATGCGCAGTGTCAAGGACGTCCCGAAATTGGCGCCAATTATCCTACTTTGTTTGGCCCTTCATCAGTTCACATCTGACTGATATTTGTGCTTGTAAATCTCAGTTTAAATGATGCCAGACACATAAATATTGGAGAAATGGTGGATCTAAAGTGGATATAGAAGGAGGAGAGAAAAAATGAGTGAAAGAAAATATTCAGGGCTGTAACTTAAAATTTTTTAATGAAATTATGTTAAGTTGCCTATTTTCGAGGCATGGGCCTGTTGTTGTCATTCTTGCTATTAAGTTTCACTGCTTGTTCAGTGTTTCCTCTCTCCTTTTCCTTTAAGTCCCCCCTTGCTATTCTCCCATGCTTTTGGCATATTTTTGAGTAATATTATTACTAAAATTTCTTGGGAGATTTAGCTGGATAACAGAATGAATTCTGTTCTTTTCCCCATGTTTACGTTCTCACCCATGGGTGTTTAGGCGTAGTGTTCTGCATCTACCATCTGATGTTCTGCAGTTTCTTCCCTGGAAGTCTCTGTTTTGCATCAGATAGTGTATTATTGGTAACTGATTTTGGGCCAGGATTATCAGTGCCTGGAGTCATGTTTCTGGTGTTTATACACTTCTTGTTTACATTGGCAACAGTCTCTGTGGAGGGTGATTTTTTGTCTTTGTAGTAGTTTAATCATTACAAGATACATTATTATTATTCGTAAGTGTTGCATTAATTTTTTAAAATATTTTTAAAATTTTTGTCCACACTTAGGCTTGGGATCCATTGGGGCTCAACATTACTTTTCAGAAACTTGGGCTTTGCTGAAAAAATATTTTTAAAAATTTTTTTTTTGATTTCAATTATTTTTTCTATGTTAATGGATCATGTTATTATGTATCGTTGTTTTCAGGGGTTCGTGCGAGTACTAGGACTTTTTGTATTCTTTTCACAATGAAAGGATATTGTTCAAATTGTAATAAGAGGAAATCTTCCTCTGACTTTCATGATCATTGTATTAATTGTAGTCAGTGTAATCGCACTAACTCCTGTTCAGTATGTGTATATTGGGATGACAAACATTGGAAACGTGTGTCACGGTATGTTGTTAGTGGGGAAAGGGCCATGCCGGTCCTTTCTCCGCAGGATCACTCTAGTTCATCAATCTCTATTTCAGAGGAACAAGAACAGGGTGATGTTTCCGTGATGTCGTCCAAAAGTGTGCCTCCGTCGTCACAATTAAAACGAAGAGCTAGCGGCAAAAGTGCTCATGGAGATACGTCAATTGCCTAAGAGGTCCCTAGTAGGATCGACGGCATTGACGTCCGCTAGCTCGCCCGGTGTAGCGTCCATTCATCGAATGGTTCGGCAGCCGGGTTCGTCCGTTGCGGTCCAGGAAGGAGATTTGGGTGATGCGAGCACTATAAATATACAAGGTGCACACCCAGTGACGGCGGATCAGAGGAGAGAATGGAGGAAGCCTAGTAGTCCAGTTCCTAGCTCGTCCAGGTCCATCCGGGCTGTGAGCGAGAGAGGCCCCTCTCTCGTACAACAACATCTGGGACCAGATGTTGTGGTACAAAATGTTTCGCATTCGGAGCATACGTCCGCCGCTCGTGACACTCCGTTATGTAGACAGTCCGGAGAGACTGTTCAAAAGGCTTCCTCATCCTCTCAGCAGCGCACACGACCGCACCTTGCCTACGTGACCACGGATATTCAGCCAGCTTCGCCAATCAGGGATTCCACGGCGACCAGGTCACGCCATCCGGTAGCCAGGGACAAGAGGCCTGTAGACTCCGGACGTTCGCATAAGAGAAGTATGCAGGAGTCAGTGTACACGGAGCTTCCAGCGGCTAAGCAGCATAAGACCGCTACTCCACAGGCCTCAGTGACGGACGTGCAATCCCAAATAGCACAAATTATCGCAGCATCCCAGCAAACGACAGAATCTCTGTCGGATCAAGAATTATCCGACGACGCTGGGTCGGTACGCTCAGCCGAAGCATCGGGTACGGACGACCGAGAACATCATGGGGTCCGACAGGATGGCGAAAGGGATTCCGAGGATTTGGAGCTATCCCTTTCGGAACAACATAAAGCCGCCGTAGATTTCATCTGGCATTACCTTCCACAAGTTGTTCCATCAGGCCAGACTGCTGCGATGCCGGATAAGAGACTGATAGCGTCATTGGGCACAGAATTCTTTGATCGGTTCAGAGACATCGTCCCTGAGTTTCCGACACAGTCCAATAATGTCTCAAGAACATTCGAATTATTGAACGACGCCATCTATAAGCTTGCTACCAAAACAGGCAAGGCTGGTTTCTTGTCCGCTAATGCTCTCAATCTGCCTTTCATCAATTCAAGGAATAAATTCGAAACGGCAGGACAGGGCATACCGAGAGTTCCTCTGCGTCTAGACGACGAGGCGGAAGACTTGGAATTGTCTTTACCATCATCTATGTCTATTCCAACCGCGACGTTGGAAACGACAATAATGTCTAACAGAGCAAACTTAGACGCTTTATCATACGCAGACCACCTTACTAAGGCGTTATCATTGCGTCTTCAAGGGAAAGAATTCCAGGATATACAATCCTCATTAAGACTTCTTTCAAGGGCAGTAGCTTATTCCACGTATAACTCCGCCCTTTCAGTGGCTAACCTGGAGTTGGTTAGACGTGACGCAGCCCTAGCTACATCCACGCGCGTGGATAGTAAGGTGAAGAACTCTCTCAGAGTCGCTTCGGTCTCCGGAGAGCTTCTCTTCAATGGCAAGCTTTCAGCAATCTATGATAAGATAACCAAGAAAGCTTCGGATTCTCTGCTTTTTAAATCCGCTTCCAAAAAGTCGGATACAGCAGATAAGAGTAAGACAGGCACTTCTGGGACAAGTACGCCAAGAGAAGTTCCTATAGAGGTTCTTATACGTCCTCTAGGTCTTATTCTAGAGACCGTCAAGGCAGCGACTCGCGTACGGGACGTTTTTCGGGCCGAGACAACCGGTCTGATGTCCCGAGGTGCGGGTCGTGGAGACCGTAGTTTCTCCTTCCGCAGGCCTCGCAGGTCCAGGAGGTGATGGTTTGAACCTCTATCGTGTTCCGGTGGGCGGAAGATTATCAAGTTTTATAAACGAGTGGGCGTCGATTATGGACGACCCCTGGGTCCGAGGGGTAATTTCGGAAGGACTAAGAATATCCTTCAAACGAAAGCCTCCATTAACTCGAAGTCCAAAATGGACTCAGCTTCCGTCAAATCCGCAGAAAAGAGATGCTCTTTTATCGGAAGTACAGTCTCTTCTGGCGAAGAACGCGGTAGAGGTCGTAGAAGACCAGGAATCACCGGGTTTCTACAGCCATCTGTTTCTGGTTCCGAAACCAGACGGCTCGTTCCGCCCAGTCATAGATCTGAGCTGGATAAACAAGCTGATCGTCGCTCCAAAGTTCTATATGGAGATGATTCGATCGGTCAGAGCGAGTATTCGGGTGAACGACTATGCTACAAGCATAGATCTCAAAGACGCGTACTTTCACGTCATGGTACATCCGACATTCAGAAAGTATCTACGCTTCGCAGTCCTAGGAGTTGTATATCAATTCCGGGCGATGTGCTTCGGTTTGAACCTAGCGCCCTGGTCTTTCACCCGAATAATGAACTCGGTAATGATACATTTCCAAGCTCATTCGTCTGCGGTAACGTCGGCCTACCTGGACGACATTCTTCAGAGGTACGGCAACGAGTTAACGCTTCAGAACGATGTGCAGAATCTGCTTCTATTACTCCAACGTCTCGGTTTTATTATAAACGAGGAGAAGTCGGATCTGGTGCCGTCCAAGTCATTCACTCATCTGGGAATGAGCTTCGAGATGCACAACAATCTCGTTCGTCTGCCGTTAACCAGAGCGAAATTAATCAGTTGTTACGCTCGCTATTGTCTTCATGCAGACAAAGTCACAGCGAGGGAGTTTATGAGACTGATAGGTCTGTGCGGAGCCGCTGCGGATCTCATTCCGATGGGGCGGTTGCGCACTCGTCCTCTCCAAATTTTCTTGACTCAGAATTGGAGTGTAAAGATTCATTCGCTCGATATAGACGTTCTCTTGTCAAATCATGTGAAACAAGAGATTCAGACTTGGGCAAACATTCAGTGGTTGACTCGGGGAGTTCCACTGCAGTTGCCAGATCCGGGTTTTACAATTATGACGGATGCCAGTCAAACAGGTTGGGGTGCAACATTGATCCCAACGGATTCGAAGTGCCAGGGTCTTTGGGATCCGCAGTTTCTAAGCAAGCACATAAACATCAAGGAAATGATGTCAGTTTGGCTTGCATTACGTCATTGGATGAACATTATTCAGAAAGCACATGTCCAAATCCTGTACGACAATACGACAGTAGTGGCGTATATCCGGAACCAGGGAGGCACTCATTCCGTTCCGTTATTCAATTTAACGGAAAGAATCCTTCTGTTTGTTCTAGAACATCAAGTTCTACCTTCGGTCCATCACATTCCGGGTCGTTTGAATGTATTAGCAGACTCCCTTTCACGGAAGGGTCGCTTGTTGCCGTCAGAGTGGACTCTCAACAAACAGGTATTCAATCATATTTGCTACCAATGGGAACGGCCAATGATAGACTTATTTGCGACACAACTCAACAATCAGTTGCAGACATATGTGTCACCATGTCCGGATCCCCGAGCATATGCAGTAGACGCTCTATCGATCTCGTGGGACGGAATGATAGGATATGCGTATCCTCCAGCGCCGTTAATTCAGCAAATATTGCTAAAGATAAAACAATCTCAATGCAAGATTCTGTTGGTAGCATCTCTGTCCACAGAGACTGTGGATAAATCTACTCAGGTGTCTGCTGTGGGACTTACCGCGAAAACTTCCTCCACGAGAGGATCTTCTTTCACAGGGGAAGTCGCGTCAACTTCATCACAACCCGCAAGGTCTCAACCTTCACGTATTTCCGTTGTGCGGTCCTTCTTGCACGGCAAGCATTTTACAGGATGAGCAGTGGATGCGATTTCTAACTGTAGGAGGACCTCCTCTTCGCTAAACTATGCGGCTAAGTGGAAGGTCTTTCGTCGTTGGTGTAGGGATCATTCTCTTGATATTTTTGATCCCTCCATACCCGACATTGCAAACTTTCTAGTATACTTGTTTGACGAGATCAAACTGCAGCCTGTTACTATTAAAGGTTATAGGTCTATGTTATCTGATACCTATGCACACCATGATAGTTTACAAATTGAATCTAATGTCTCTTTATCTAAATTAGTTAGAAACTTCTCGATAAATAGACCCAGAACTCTTAGATTAATTCCTAAATGGAATTTAGCTTGGGTTCTTCTTAAACTGAAAGAAAAGCCATTTGAGCCTCTTGGGACAGTAGATTTCAAATTCTTGTCTTATAAGACAGCATTTCTCTTAGCTTTCTCTTCTGCTAGAAGAGTCAGTGAGCTTCATGCACTATCGGTGGACGATTCTCACTATCGTAGTGTCGGGAACACTATTACCTTTACTACTAATGTTGAATTTTTAGCTAAGAATCAGGCTCCTAATAAATATCCGGAACCTATTGTTATTAAGGCCCTTATTAAAGGCGTAGGCCTTTACTCTGTCCTGTTAGAGCTTTATGTATTTATAAACAAAGATCTCAGTTTATCAGAAAGGGATGAAAACGCTTCTTTCTGTCTCTGATGCCTAATAGAAAGGACATTTCGGTCCATTCTATTGCTAGATGGATTCAATTAACTATCCGTACTGCTTATGATAATCTATCTTCAACTCAGCAGTCTGTGCTTAAGATTTCGGCTCATGAAGTAAGAGCTCTTTCTACATCTTGGGCTTACGCAAATAGTGTTGCTATTACAGATTTAATGAAGGCTGCATATTGGTCTCAGCCATCCACATTCACAAATTTTTATCTCAGAAATATTGAGTCCATTTCTGGAGACCTGCATTGTTTAGGTCCGTTATCTGTTGCTCAGAATGTCATCCACTAAACAGTTGCAACTATAGTTATGCAGGCTTTCTGCTCTGGCAGTGACTCCGTCCTGCTGCCCTCTTTGCTCTGGGCTATTTGACCCAGGGCAAGGGGAAGGGGGGGGGGGGGAGGGTGTTCCCTTAGGTCACCTGCTTTATAGTGAAAAGCAAGGGGATTCCTCCTCCGGAGTCAGGAATTCTGAGTCGTTACCGGAATGGTTTTAAAGTGTAATATTAATGTTAAAAATTCATTCATGTCATATTTTTAAAGTGTAGCTTGGTGTGAAGCATTTGTATATGTCACGTGTCAAACGGGCGTTAATATACAATCCTCGGACACTTTTAAGATAATATAAAGAGTCTCAATTCTCTGGACTAACTTTATTTATTGGCTTACTTTAAAAATAATTAGTATAAGGGGTTATACTGGATGTTAATAGAGAACATGAATGTTATTATGCTCAATTATGGAGGGTGTTGTGTCTTTCTAATTTATCATAAAATAAGAAAGATACATGTAAAGCCTAATACTCCTTTTCTCCTCGAGGGGTTGACTCTATTTATATAGTTGAGCTTATTGAATTTTCCTCTATGTCCTTGGCCCTCCAGCCTTTTTACTATTCAGCTATGTCTGGGTCATTGGTACAGTATAAAAATGTTAAAAAATTTATAGTAATTTATATATTTTTTATACTTACCAATGACCCAGACGGGGATGGCCCTCCCAGGAGTTGGGAACTCATACCTCCCCGCTGAGTACATAGCGCTGACCAGGCACTGCTTGTAAGAATGATAATTGGCGCCAATTTCGGGACGTCCTTGACACTGCGCATGCGCAGTGAGGGCAAAGTATGGAGGACCTTCAGGACATGATTTCTTTTGGTTTTAGATGCAAATTTTGGGGATTGGGGGGGCAAAATTTGTGTTTGGCCCTAGAATTTTAAGAGTTAGCACCCAGCTATGTCTGGGTCATTGGTAAGTATAAAAAATATATAAATTACTATAAATTTTTTAACTTTTCAACCGACTTCTCCTCTGAAACCACTGGTCCAATTTTCACGAAACTTCATGTGGCTGTTCATTAATATATGGCAATTCATGTTTGTTCAAATGAAATGGCCACGTCCCTTGGGGGCTCTGTATGGGGCATAACTCTGATAGCACCATATGAATTATAGAAAAATTATTAAAAAATCTTCTTCTCCAAAACCAGTGGGCAGAATCTTTTGATACTTGATATGCAGCATCTTGGTATGGGTCTGATTCAAGTTTGTTCAAATCGAGTCCCTCAACCAATATTGGGGCTCACTATGGGGGCATGAATTTTTACATTGTGAAATTCAAGGAAAATTCTTTTAAAAATCTTCTTCAGAACCATCATGCAGAATCTTTTGATATTTGATCAGCAGCATTGTCCCATTCAGTCCTGTTGATGTTTTAGCTCCACAGAGAGTATAGATTTACTCTGTAGAACCTGAAGAATAGCTTTTGATAAAATTTGTGTCTTAACAGTATGGAACATTCGGTGAGTGCCTAAGGCCCCCTGGGGCCTCTTGTTTGTATGAATGTTTAGTACCATGGAGTACATCACATATAATACGGGTTTTTTCTCAAGCATAAATTATGCAAATTATACCAACTTTGATTTATTCAGTGTTACTTTCAGCACTGTAACTGCAAATGCCAATACGGCTCGGGCTAGAGGCCGTATTTATGAATCAATCTTTACGAAACTTCTTGAGTACCTTTGTTATCACCATGGGACGAGAACGAGTGGTTTTGGGTGCGGTCCAAAATTCAAGATGGTCATCAGCAGCCATTTTGTACTTTAGTTAGTGCAATCAGTTTTTTGTACAGAACTTTTGAAAGGTCTGATTTGAATAAATTTTTGTATGAATGTTTAGTAACATGGAATACATCACATATAATACAGGTTTTTTCTCCTGCAAAAATTATTCAAATTAGATGAACTTTGATTTATTCAATGCTACGTATACACAGTAAGTGCACATGTCAATACAGCTCGGGCTAGAGTCTGCATTTATGAACCAATCTTCACAAAACTTCTTGGGTACCTTTGTTATCACCTTGGGACAAGAACGAGTGTTTCTGGATGCGGTCCAAAATTAGAGATGGCTGCCAGTGGCCATTTTGTTCCGAAATTAGGTCCAATCAGTTTTTTGTACACAACTTCTGTATGGCTCAGGTTAGAGGCTGTATTTATGAACCAATCTTTACAAAACTTCTTGGGTACCTTTGTTATCACCGTGGGACGAGAACAAGTGTTTTTGGGTGTGGTCCAAAATTCAAGATGGCCGCTAGCAGCCATTTTGTACCAGAATCAGTGCAATCAGTTTTTTGTACAGAACTTCTGTATGAAAGTTCCGATTTGAATAAATTTTTGTAGGAATGTTTAGTAACATGGAATACATCACATATAATACAGGTTTTTTTCTCGTGCAGATTTTATGCAAATTAGCTGAACTTGGATTTCTTCAGTGCTACTTATACGCAGTAAGTGCACCTGTCAGTACGGCTTGGGCTAGAGTCTGTATTTACGAAAAGATCGTCATGAAACTTCTTAGGGAACCTTTGTTATCACCTTGTGACAGAAACGAGTGTTTTTGGGTGCCTTTGTTATCACTGTGCTATGAGAACAAATATTTTTGGGTTCAGTCAGACCCACTCTGGGACTCAAAGAGTTCGTTTCTAGTTAAGCAGTTAATTGTCACCCCACATTTACAACACTTTACCTTTTTATTTGTTACAGGCTACGGTCAGCATTTATGTACAGACTGTTACAATACTTTACATGTACCTGTGTTATCAGGTCATTACCTAGATGTTTGTCATACTATACATGTACATGTCTTAAACAAGTTGAGCTACAGTGTCATTGACACTTTCATTATAAATATTATTTCATGTTCCCTAATTTCGGGACATGGGCCTGACGTCATCATTCTTGCTAATGATTTTTCCACTGTCTGCTAAGTGTTCCTTCCCTATCCTTCCTTGAAGCCCTCCAGTTAAACTCCCAAGCTTTTTGGCTTGTTTTATTGAAATTTTTTTTTATAAATTTCTTGGGAGTTTAACATGTTACACAGAATGTTTATTCTGTATATCCCCATGGTTACATCCTCATCCAAGGGATATGTAGGCGTTTTGATCATGCATCATACATCCAATGTATCGTTTCTAGCTTAACTTGACAAAGTCAACATAAGCTATTGCTATCACGCGTGAAGAAGTCTGTTAGTCTGTGAGTCTGTTCACATGTTCCTTTAACACGGGCTACACCCCGCAGCTCTTGTCTGATCATCACAAAATTTCATATGCAGGTTTGGGGTCATGTCTAGATGAGATGATAGTCGCGATCAGTCAACCGGTATGGCTGCCCGAGCCCAAAACCCGAAAACCATTAGCACAGTCTACAGGTCGTATTTATGAAGGGATTTCATTTTAACTTGGTAGGATGCCTCTGTATAATGCCTAGATGAGAACGTCCCCTTTTGGGCATGATCTGTCAACCGTGATGGCTGCCCAAGCCCGAAACCCGAAAACCTTTAGCACAGTCCGCAGGTCATGTCTAATATGGAGGGATTTCATTGTAACTTGGTAGGATGACTCCTTATGACGTCTAGATGAGAATTTCCCCATTTGGGCGTGATCTGCCAACTGTGACGACTGCCCGAGCCCAAAACCCAAAAACCTTTAGCACAGTCTACATACAGGTCATATTTATTGAGGAATTTCATTGTAACTTGGTGGGTTGACTTTATATAATGTCAAGATGAGAAAGTCCCCTTTTGGACGTGATTGGGCAACTTTGACAGCTACAGGGGCCCGAAGCCCGAAAACCCTATGCACAGTCTACAGGTCATATTTATGAAGGGATTTCATTGTAACTTGGTAGGATGACTCCAAATAATGTCTAGATGAGAACGTCCCATTTTAATCATGATCATTCAGCCTTGATGGGTGCCCGAGCCCAAAAACCTTTAGCATAGGCAAAATGTCATATTTATGGAAGGATTTCATTGTAACCTGTTAGGTTGACTCCATATAATGCCTAGATGATGACATCCCCTTTTGGTCATGATTGGTCAACTGTGATGGCTACAGGTGCCCGAAGCCCGAAAACCTTGAGCACAGTCTACAGGTCATATTTATGAAGGGATTTCATGGTAACTTTGTAGGATCACTCCAGATGATGCCCAGATGAGATTGTCCCCTTTGGTTGCGATCATTCAACCATAATGGCTGCCCGAGCCCACAGCCCGAAAACCTTTAGCACAGTCTACAGGTCATATTTATGAAGGGATTTCATTGTAACTTGGTAGGTTGACTTCATATAATGTCTAGGTGCGAACGACCCCTTTTGGACATGATTGGGCAACTGTGACGGCTACAGGGGCCCGAAGCCCGAAAACCTTTAGAACAGTCTACAGGTCATAATTATGAAGGGATTTCATTGTAGCTTGGTAGGATGACTCCAAATAATGTCTAGATGAGAACATCCCCTTTTGGTCGCGATCATTCAGCCTTTATGGCTGTCTGAGCCTAAAAACCTTTAGCATAGTCTATAGGTCGTATTTATGGAAGGATTTCATTATAACTTGTTAGGTTGACTCCATATAATGCCTAGATGATGACATCTCCTTTTGGTCGTGATTGGTCAACTGTGACAGCTCAAGGGGCCCGAAGCCTGAAAACCTTGAGCGCAGTCTACAGGTCATATTTATGAAGGGATTTCATTGTAACTTCGTAGGATCAGTCCAGATGATGCCCAGATGAGAATGTCCCCTTTTGGTTGCGATCATTCAGCCATGATGGCTGCCCAAGCCCAAAGCCCAAAAACCTTTAGCACAGTCTACAGGTCATATTTATGAAGGGATTTCATTGTAACTTGGTAGGTTGACTTCATATAATGTCTAGATGAGAACGTCTCCTTTGGACACAATTGGGAAACTGACGGCTACAGGGGCCCGAAGCCCGAAAACCTTTAGCACAGTCTACAGGCCATATTTATGAAGGGATTTCAATGTAACTTGATAGGATGACTCGTTTTGGAATAATTTCACTGTAACTTGGTAACTTTCATTGATATACGTTAACTGTGAGAACCACATACATTAACTGTGAGGACATATTAACCCACCCCACAGCTCTTTAGTACAGTATACATATTATTTTTATCAAAAACATAGTATACAGGGAACAGAAATGAACATATTCCCAATTATCACAATTCTTGTCTTATTTCATAATCCTTTCATAAACATTGAACATTACCCTTTTCACCAACACAACACACAAGTTAAGCTACAGTGTCATTGACACTTTCATTTCTTCTGGTGAAGATCTTGCTTTACATCGGATAGTTCAAAATCTGTTACTGACTTCAGGCTGTGTTGCCTGGGGTCTTGTTTCCGGTTTTAAATTTGACATTGTTTACATTGACAACCTTCTATTTGTATATGTAGTTTCCTATTTATTATTATGGTAGGACTGATGTAAGATACATTAAATATTCCGGTAGTGTAGCAATTAATGTTTTAGATAGTAAAATAATTTTTATCCACATTTAGGCACTATCGGGTTACATTTGGGCACATTATTCCCTTTGGGGACTTCGGCTCCTGTCAAAATTTTAAAAAAAATTTTTTTGTGTAAATTATTTTTTGATTTATATTTTGAATGTTATTTGTTATGTATCTTTTTCTAATATTTAATGTGGAGTTGGTGGGAGTGTGATCAACTTTATTTTGCTTCATTATGAAAGCATATTGCTCAAATGCAAGGCGAGGAAGCCTTTTCTCTGATTTACATGTTGGTTGCCTTGCTTGTAGTCGATGTACTCCTACTAATTCTTGCTCAACATGTGTCGGATGGGATGACAAACGTTGGAGCCGGGTGTCTCGGTATGTTGTTAGAGTCGAGAGGCCACTGCTGGTCCTCTCGCAGTGAGAGGCCACTACCGCTCCTCTCACCAAAAAGTCACTCTAATTTTTTAGTTTCTATTTACAGAGGAACAAGAACATGGTGATGTTTATGTGACGCCATCAGAGAGTGGTCTTCCGTCATCGCATTTAGATAGTCAAACAGAGCTAGCGGCAAAAGTGCTCTTAAATATTAGGCAGGGCAATAAACCACACACCTGTGGTTTCAGCTCCCTGTCGCCAGCTAGCTCAACTGGTGAAGCGGTTACTCCGTCCGTGGGTACTGTGATGCCGGGTATGTCCATTGCGGTCGAGGAGAGTAGAAAGGGTAGAGCGAGCACTATAAAATAAAAACAGGCTCACCCTGCAAAGACGGAGAGGAAGAAGCCAGCAAGTTCAGCGGGAAGCTCAGCGAGGTCTGAAGGACCGCGAGTGAGAGAGCCCCCTCTCTTTCACAACAACATCTGGGGCCAGATGTTGTGGTTCGGAACTTGCATCAGTCGGAGCATACGTCCATGCCTCCCGTCCTGGGACGCTCCATTCTGTTCACAGCCGGTGTCGGCTACAGTTACGTTTTTTTCTTCAGCGTCTACCAAGCACACATGACTGCACCTTGGCTACGTGACTTCTGATATCCAGCCTGCATCGCCGAGAAAGGTCCACTCTTCATCAAAGAAGTCACACCATCCAGTAGCCAAGGAGACGGGGCCTCATTCATCAGGACATCCTCAGAAAAGAGCCATTTCAAACACACTGTCCCAGGAGCAGCCGGCTGCCAAGCAACAGAATACCGCTGCTTCTCAGGCCTCCGTAACGACTTGCTGTCGCAGATTGCACAGCTCATCGCAGCATCCCAGCAAGCGCAGAAGCAGCCGACGGCAGTCTCAGAACCTGAGCTGTCGGATGGTGCTGGGTCGGTCCAGTCATATGCGCGATCAGATGCCAGTGACCGTGAGTCTAATCTGATTCAGTCGGATGGTGAAAGGGATTTGGAGGAGAATTACCCTTCCCTTTCGGAACAACACAGGGTGGCGATGGATCTAATGCATCAATACTTCCCTGAGTTTGTTCCTGAGAATCAGAATGCTGCGACCGCTCGAAAGTAGCACTATTCAGTAGCTAAGGAGACAAGGCCTCATTTATCAGAACATCCTGAGAAAAGAGCCGCCTCGGACACACCGTCCCGGGAGCAGCCGGCAGCCAGAACAGAAGACCGCTGTTCCTCAGGCCTCCGTAATGGGCTTACTGTCGCAGATTGCGCAGCTCATTGCAGCATCCCACCAAGTGCAGAAGCAGCCGACTGCAGCCTCAGAACCTGAGCTGTCGGATGGTGCTGGGTCGGTCCAGTCATCTGCAAGTTCAGATGCCGCTGACCCTGATTTTCAACTGATTCAGACGGATGGTGAAAGGGATATACGGAGGAGGATTACCCTTCCCTTTCAGAACAACACATGGTTGCGATGGATTTAATCCATCAACACTACCTTGAATTTGTTCCAGCGAATCAGAATGCTGCGATTACTAGGAACAAACCGCTAGTGTCGTTGGACGCTAACTTCATCCTGACAAAGAGGTCATGTCTTTTCCGGTTCAGTCTATACAGGTGTCACAGGCCTTCGGCTGTTTAGACGATGCCATATTCAACTTTCCAGTGGGAAGAAGTGAGGCGGTTTCTTGTCATCATCTTCCATAATTTTACCGATTGTTGAACTACGTTCATTTAAAACGGTCGGGGAAGATGTATAGAGAGTTCCTCTGCGTTTGGATGACCAGGCTAAGCACCTAGTCATGGCCTCACCTTCGTCATTCACTATTTGCTCGGACACAATTGATTCAGAGCCAATTTAGACGCAGTGTCTTACGCAGATCACCTTTAAGAACTGTGGCGCAGCGTCTCAACGTAAAGTAATTTGAGGACGTTTGTACCTCTTTAAGAGTCCTTTCCAGGGCTATTATGTTTATCACGTATAACTCTGTCTTAACACTGGCTAATTTGGAGTTAATCAGATGTGACAGAGCCCTTGTGTCGTCATCTTCAATAGATGACAAGGTGAAAAACTCTCTACTGGTCACTCCGGTATCCGGACACTAAGTTTTTGACGATAAGCTTTCATTGGTTTATGACCAAGCTACAAAGAAAGCATCAATACTCTTCTCCCTAAGTCGGCGTCTAATCGACCCGCAACAGCAGAAAAAAGTAAGGGAGGATGTCCAAGACAGAAAATCGTCTAAAAAGGACTCCTCGCGAGGGTATAGGTAGCACTCCTATAATTACTCTAGGGATCGTCAATACAGCGACTCGGATAGGGGGCGTAGGTCTGATCAAGACTACCGGTCATACGCCCCTAAGCCGGTGGGTCGAGGCTCTTCGCGAGAGGGATGTAGTTTCTCCTTCCGTACGCCTCGCAGGTACTACAGGTGAGGGTTAGGACCTCTATTGCTTAGCAGTTGGCGGATGGTTATCAAGATTCGCATCAACTGGATAACTATTACAGAAGACCAGTAGGTGGGAAGTGTGGTCTCAGACGGCCTACGTCTATCTTTCTGAGAGAAACCACCACTAACATGATGTCTGTGATGGACAAAGCTTCCGTCAAATCCTTGCATAAGAGTCTCTCCAATCGGAGGTGGTTCTCTTGACAATGAAAGGAATAGAGGTCGTTGAGAATCAAGATTCTCTGGGATTCTACAGTCACCTGTTACTCGTACGAAAGCCAGACAGCTCGTTCCGACAGATAATAGACTGGAGCTGGATAACAAGTTTAGCATGGCTCTAAAAGTTTATTTATGGTAATCATTTAGTCAGTAAAAGCGAGCGTTCGAGTGATCGACTATGCGGCAAGCATAAATCTAAGGATCCATTCTTTCATGTCCGGGTATATCCGGCATTCAGAAAGTACCTACAGTTCGTCGTCCAAGGGATAGTATTTCAGTTCCGAGTGATGTGCTTCGGTCCGAATCTAGCACCCTGAGCATTCACTCGAATAATGAACTCGGTAATGTCTCACAACAATCTGGTTCGTCTGCCGTTACCCAGAGCGAAATTAGTCAGTTATTATGCTCGCTTTTGTCTACACTAAGACGCATTAACAGTGAGGGATTTTATGCGACTGATGGGGTTGTGCGGAGTGGCTGCGGATCTTATTCCGATGGGTCGCTTACGCACACGTTCCCTCCAGTTATTCTTTACCCTGAACTGGATTGTGAAGATGCATTCGCTCAAGACCAGTATTGTTTTAATGAATCTAGTAAACAAAAGGTCCAGATTTGGGCAGATATTCAGTGGTTAACTCAGAGAGTTCCACTGCCAGATCCGGCTTTCACGATTATGATGGTTGTGAGTCAATAGTTTGGGGCACGACCCTGAGTCCGACAGACTCGAAATGCAGGGGTTTTGGGACTGTCGGTTCCTGGACAAACACATAAACATCAAAGAATGATGTCAATATTGTTGGCGCTACATCAATAGATTAACATTATTTGCGGACACGCATGTTCAGATATTGTCAGACAACTCGATAGTGGTAGCGGTCATCAGGAACCAGGGCGGCACCCATTCATTTCCGCTATGCCAACTAACGGAGAAGATTTTTCTATTTCGTCATGCATCATCATGTTCATCTCTCTATCCATCATATACCGGGTCGTCTGAACATACTAGCAGACTCGCTCCTCGATGAGCGCATGCAGTTGATGCTTTGCCGAATTCATGGAGATGGATGATAGGATACGCATATCCTCCAATTCATTTGATTCAGTAGATTACGTTTAAGATTAAACAGTCTCATTGTGAATCCTACTAGTAGCACCTCTGTCGTAACAGAAACTTTGGATCAGTTTTCTCAAGTGTCTGTTATGGGGCGTTCCCCAGAAGCTTCCTCCACGAGAGTGCCTTCTTTTTCAGGGGAAGTTTTTGTTCTTCATGTCCTTCTCCGCCCATAGTGGCATAATAGAGTTGGTTAGACATGAGGGAACCATCGCGGTTCCTATATTATTTGATGACTGGCACAGGAACGATTAAGTAATGCAGGTGAGGAGATTTCGATATGACTTCGAATCTCCCCCCCAACCACTCCCCCCCCAACCACTCCCCCCCCCACCCCCCCCCCCCCCCCCCCACACACACACACACACTGCCTAGGTGTTTAGAGGCAATTACCGGGCAAGACGTAGTTTTAATTTAATACATACATACTATGCATTTGGGTCGTGTTCTATGTCGACCTCATGGGCACATCCGCTTTTTAGTTGGATTATTTCCCTGTGATTATTTGTTGATTTGTTATTTCCGAGCGCTTATTAAAAAATCAATATAATTAAATTGCTACTCTTTGAGTACCTTGGAGGCTGCATAACCATTTAACTGGTATTCAGATGATTTAATGCTGGATTTTAATGCTCTCGCGCATTATATTATTAGGCTAATGCTTTATTGTATTTTGTGGACATTGAAATTATAATCTATTTCGGGGGCGGTCCGTGTCGGAGCCTGTTAATCAAACCTACTTCCATTTCTAGATCCAGGTTTCTATTATGTCAATACTCAAATCGCATATTCTCACGTGTTTACCGTCGTAGATATCGGATAGTACACGTTGGAGACTGTTGTTACTGGAATTTATTGTACAGAGGCCGCCTGTGGGTTACCTCGGAAGTGTTTTTTCTCTCCAGGGATTGTTCAGTGTGGCTCGATTGGACATGTGTATGTTATATTTTATATCACCGGTTTTCGACGTATCTCTGTACGCTGTCTGCGGTGTACGTTATATAGCGGGCAATATTAATTACCAGGATTGTTGCTATAGCCTTAACTTCTGAAGTGGCGTTAAGCACCATTTATTAATCATGATTTAATGCCTGAGTGCCTGTTCGACGATTATTTATATTGTTTTTTGGTACCGCTCTTATTGATTCCAGAGCTCTCCCCTCTTTCTTTTGAAAATTTCTTCAAAAGAAAGGGGTGGGGGTGATTTTTACCTCTTCTCTGGCTTGATGGATATGTAACTATGAAGGAAGCTGTTTTGTCTGTAATTATATCCTGCATACAGCTGAAGTGTTATTGTATGGCGTATGTTTGTGGGGGATTTTCTCTCATTTTCAGATACGCCATCCTAATTTTTGGGGCTTAGTCCGGACTAGCCTTAAAAATTGGGAACTCGTTACATCCTAATTAGCATAGTTTTCATGCTTAGAATAAGGAATTACTTAAATTGGGCTCCTTATTTAGGATATGTCTCCTCTATTACTGTACAGAGAGACATAAACGTAATTCCTTATTATTCTAATTTCCTTTCATCATGGATTGCAGGATTGGAACTATGTTGATCTACCATTTCGGAAGTCCTAGGCCCTCCACCTTTTTACGATTCAACTAAGTCTGGGCCATTGGGTTATAGTATAAAAATATTATAAATTTAAAATAATTTGTATATTTTTTATACTTACCAATGGCGCAGACGGAGATGGCCCTCCCATGAGTGGGCACTCATACCTCCCAGCTGAATTATTATGTAATACTCTCTTTTACAAAGAATGATGCTGGCGCCAATTCCGGTCACTTCCTGGCATTTGCGCATGCGGCAGGACGTCCATTTTGGATTGAGAAACAGTGATAATTCAACTCATTGATAATGGTTACCTGTGACTTGAATTATGGATCTGAGGATCGTATAATAACAGGACTGTGTTTTATATATTCTCGTTATTATTTTCAACCACATTTTCATTGTATTTTATATATTTTCCGTGTTTGCGCGCAATTTTCGCGTACCGTGAGGTTCGGACATAAAAGTTTTGGGTTGATAAATTGTATTATTATTATTTTAGATGTCAATGGGTGGCTGTATGGACAGGATTTCTCCTCTCTGTTGAGGGCAGATTTTCTGTTTTTTGGGTCCCTGTTGGCCACCTGGGTTCAGCTGTGTTCTCGCCTGTCCTTTTTCTGCCACCTGTCTCTCGTATTTGGGGGGTGTTCTTCTACTTTCTACATCTGTTGAGTTCACCTTTTTCTTCTACTGCTCTCACCTCTGTTATGTCCAGTACTGTTCCTTTAGGGCAATGCCTTTTGCCCAAGCTTGTGGTGCATTCTCACGCTGTCGTTCGGGGCCTCCCAACACGACCACATCTGGTGAGAGTTATACCCCCTCCGTGGGTGATGTGCAGTTTTTAACCATGGTGGATACTGTGGGAGCTGTTCAGTTGTCTGGTGAACAGATGCCTGGTTCCGGGACTAGTGTCCCTCTCCAGTCGGCATCTGAGGCTGTCACTAGGGTTGTGACTCCTCCTTTGGAAGCCGAGCTCTGTTGCCCTCTCCTCTTTTTCACCAGTTTCAACAGCTCCTGTCATATCTGCGGCTACTGCTGTTCCGTCTGCAACGTCATTGGTCACCGTTTCAGCCGGACTCGGCTTATCCCTGCAGGGGTCTGCAGCGATGTCTGATAGTGTGGATGTGGGTATTGGCCTCAGCCTTCCCTGACGTCAACTCGGCGAAGTTGGAAGAGGCTGCCGACCGAACCCTCAGCTGTGGCCTCTCAGCCGTCGAGCACAGCAGTTTTATCCCTGCTGGGGTCTGCAGAAGTGTCTGGCAGTGTGGACGTGGAATATCTGCCTCAGCCTTCCCTGTCTTCAACTCGGCGAAGTCAGAAGGGGCTGCTGGCCGAACCCTCTATTGTGGTCTCTCCGCGGTCGAGCACTTCAGTTTTTTCATTGGATTCGGATGTTCATGGTTTGGCCACTATGAACTCTGTGGCATTTCTGTCCACACGCTCTGGTCTCATGCCTCTTATGGCCAGTTTTGCGGGACCAACGCCTTTTGTGCAGCCTGGACCTTCTGTCCTCAGAGGCCCGCAGCAACTCTCCTGAGTTCCCGCTCTATAGATCCTCGGGGTATCTCATACCCCTATACACATCTGCCTTCAGATGTTTCGGCTGCAGCCCGTCGCCCCGCGTCGAGTGTATTTGAGGATCGTGACCCTTTGCTGGTTAAAAGGGTCAGGAGTGAAGCCACTTTGCCGGTTCATTCCCACTTCGACCCGGCCGACTCGGGCAGTGAGCTTAGGGAGGCCCTCTCCTTGCTCACTCAGGTTCTGTCCAAGAGCCTTCCCGTTGCTTCCAGCGAGGCTACTAGTGTTTTCCAGGCACCCCCTGTGGCACCGCCTCCCGGGATTGGAAGCAGGCCGCTTTCTGATCCCTCAGGTGTGCCTATACCATGGGAGGCGTCGGCTGATGGGCCTTCCGACTCAGAGGATGGGTCCGATATACCTGACATCGAGAGCCAACAGTCTTCTGACTCAGGGGCAGCTCTTGACTTTGTGTTTGGGTTCCTTCCAGATCTCAAACCGTCAAACCAGCCGACAGTGTCAGCCAGACCATGATCATCGGTAGCGCGCCTACAGCCTGTGGAGCAACCTGCTTCTGAGCGCCTTCGATCGTGCCAGTCGATACAGGTGGTTGAAGCGTTTACAGCTTTGGACTCTAAGCTGAGTTCCAAGACTATGAAAACTTTGTTCTTCACCAGGGTTGACACTTTTTTGCCTCCAGTGCGTTATCGTTCCTACGATTCAGCCAATCTGTCAGTCTGCCAGACTCTGACGGTCTTGGATCTTATTCTCTCGTTCTCAAATATGCCATCCTAATTTTGGGGGTTTAGTCCGGGCTAGTCTTAAAAATTGGTAACTTGTTACATCCAATTAGCATAGTCTTTATGCTAAGTTTACGGAATTACTTGAACTGGGCTTCTTTTTTATGAAATGTCTTCTCTATTACTGTATAGAGAGACATACATGTAATTCCTAATCATTATAATAGCCTTTCACCTTGGATTACAGGATTGGAACTATGTTGATTTACTAATTCTGAAGTCCTAGGCTTTCCACCGTTTTACGATTCAGCTAGTTTGGGCCATTGGTTTACAGTGTACAAATATTATAAATTTAAAGTAATTTGTATATTTTTAGCTCAACTTTGACAAAGTCAAATTTGAGCTATTGTCATGGCCCGTCGTCCGTCCGTCCGTTTGTCCGTCTGTCCGTCTGTCTGTACGTCAACAATTGGCTATGGCTCGGGCTAGAGGTCGTATTTATGAACCGATCTTTACGAAACTTCTTGTGTACCTTTGTTATGACCCTGGGACGGGAACGAGTGTTTTTAGGTGTGGTCCGAAATTCAAGATGGCTGCCAGCGGCCATTTTGTACCGATGATGCAAAAATCAGTTTTTTGTACAGAACTTCTGTATAAAAGTTCTGATTTGAATAAAGTTTTGTATAAATGTTTAGTACCATGGGATACATCACATATAATATGGGTTTTTTTCTCGTGCGTAAATTATGCAAATTAGACTGACTTTGATTTATTTAGTGTTACTTTCAGAGCTGTAAGTGCCAAGCTGCTATGGCTCGGGCTAGAGGCCGTATTTATGAACCAATCTTTACGAAACTTCTTGGGTACCTTTGTTATGACCCTGGGACGAGAACGAGTGTTTTTGGGTGCAATCCTAAATTCCAGATGGCTGCCAGCAGCCATTTTGTACCGACGATGCCGAAATCTGTTTTTTGTACAGAACTTCCATATGAAAGCTCTGATTTGAATAATTTTTTGTATGAATGTTTAGTACCATGGGATACATTACATATATTACAGTTTTTTTTCTTGTGCGTAAATTATGCAAATTAGGCTAACTTTGATTTATTTAGTGTTACTTTCAGCACTGTGAGTGCAAATCCCAATACGGCTCGGGCTAGAGGCCGTATTTATGAACCGATCTTCACGAAACTTCTTGGGTACCTTTGTTATCACTGTGGGACGAGAAGGAGTGTTTTTGGGTTCAGTCTGAAATTCAAGATGGCCGCTAGCAGCCATTTTGTTCAAAATTAAGTGCAATCAGATTTTTGCGCAGAACTTCCAAATGAAAGATCTGATTTGAATAAATTTTTGTATGAATGTTTAGTACCATGGGATACATTACATATAATACAGAGTTTTTCTCGTGAATAAATTATGCAAATTAGGGGTCCGGTGGGACTTAGAAAATTTTGGACCAAAATCCGGAAATTAGTTTTTTGGTTTTTTATGCGTTTTGGTCAATTTTAAGACAAAAAAAACAAAACATTTTTTTACACTGAAAATTTGAGATCCGGGTGGGACTTAGAAAATTTTGGACCAAAATCCGGAAATTAGTTTTTTGTGTTTTGATGCATTTTGGTCAATTTTAAGAAGAAGAAAAAATTTTAGTCTGAAAATATTTTGTTTGGGACTGAAAATTTCCACACAAAAATAATAATCTACAATGATTGGTCTTAATCTGTAGTCCATTACAGTCACCTTGTAATTCTTTTATTATTGTTGACTGGGCCAAAACAAATACTAATTCCTGTCATATTCATTATTCAGTTGTCTTGGTCACAGCAAGTACTAATTCCTGTCATATCCGGGTTGAGCTACAGAGTCATTGACTCTTTCATTATACTTACCAATGGCCTAGACAGAGATGGCCCTCCCATGAGTGAGCACTCATACCTCCCCGCTGAATTTTTATGTAGTACTCCCTTCTACAAAGGATGAAGTTGGCACCAATTCCGGTCACTTCCTGATGACTGCGCATGCGCGGAGAGTAAATGTATGGAGGGCCAGATAGGACTTTTAATTTTTGGTTTTGTAAGCAAATTTTGGGGATTGGGGGGGGTTCAAAGTTTGTGTTTGGCCCTTAATAACTTCGAGTTGAGCACCACCTAGTCTAGGCCATTGGTAAGTATAAAAATATACAAATTACTTTACATTTATAATTTTATTGTTAAGAATACAAAAATATACACATTCATTTACTGTGTACAAAACTGGGTGGCACATGCATGATAATTTGCTTAACATGTACAGCAAACTAATGTTATGCTTGAGTCATACATTAACGTCACATTTTTGTGTGTGCGGTGGCTTATGCCCATACATATATGCATTCATGTCAAAACCATAAGACTACAATTATGGTAAAAAATATACCAAAACAATACAGCGGTGCATTCATTTGGGTGTTAAGTTTTTAATAGCTGGCATCCAATTAGTAAGGGCTTGGTAGCTTATTGACACTGCACAAAAATGCCATATAAAGTGTTGCACGATTGATATTAAAATCTACCTTTCAACAGTCATTAAACTGGTTTGTCAAGTGGGAAGGTTTTTTGAGTCAGAAGCTATATTTTTGAAGAAAATTTTAAGTTAATATTATTAAGTTAACATTCATGGGAGTTACACTTTCAACAGCCAGGGACACTCGTTTCAGACAGTTTTCTGGGTGTAGAAATCAAGAGTATTCAGAGAGAATCACCAAGCAGTGGCAAGATGTGTTTTTATACAGCCGCTCATATGAGCGGGCTGTATTATAGTATGGCAATGTCTGTCCATCAGTCCATCCATTAACTTTTGTTTGTCCATGTGATAACTTGAAAACAATACATCCAACAGATACTGTTTCTTTATGGTTGATTAGTCATGACTAGAGGATGGATTCTTTCGATAACCAGCATTCTGGCATATCGAATATAGCCACCAAGGCAGTCATCTTGGCTTTTCAGGGACTTTTGATTGTCCACACGATAACTTGAAAGCTATAGATCCAACAGATATTGCTGTTTTATGGTTGATTAAGCATAACTAGAGGATGGTTCGTTTCGATAACCAGCATTCTGGCATATCCGATATGGCAGCCATCTTGGATTTTCATGGACTTTTGATTATCCATGTGCTAATCCAACAGATACTGGTTTTTTTTATGGTTGATTAGTCATGACTAGAAGATGGTTCCTTTCGATAACCAGCATCATTGTCCATCCTTCCATCTGTCTGGCTATCTGTCTATCCATCTGTCCGTCCGTCCTTCTGTCCGTTAACTTTTGTTTGTCCATGTGATAACTTGAAAACAATACATCCACAGATACTGTTTTTGGCTCACCAACGATAGTTGTGTGAACCTATGGCATAGCCCTCATGTCGGCATCAGCGGCATCACCAACTTCGGCATCCGGATTCATTCATTTTGAATTTTTGTGTGCAGGTTTTGATTTTTTTTTTTTATTAAATTTTTTTTTTATGTCAGCATTTTCAGGGATAGTAATATTTTATTCAACTCTTTCCATGCTTAGTTACTTGAATTTTGGACTTTTGTGTACAGGTTTTTGACTTTTCTGTGCAGATTTTTTACTTTTGTGTTCAGGTTTTGAAATTTTGTCTTCAAGTGGAGTTTTTCTTTACTGGCATATTGCCATGGTGGTTACCTTAACATTTCAGGGTATTTTTCTCAATTTTAACCCTTTGAAACAAATGTGATACTTTTTTGACTTTTTATGTGCAGGTTTTGAGGTTTGTCTTTCTTTTCTTCCAAGTGGATATTTTTCAAGTAGAGTTTCACCTTACTGGCATATTGCCATTGTGGTTACTGTGACATTTGCAGGGTATTTTTCTCAATTTTAACCCTTTAAAACAAATGTGATACTTTTTTTTACTTTTATGTGCAGGTTTTGAGGTTTGTCTTTCTTTTCTTCCAAGTGGCGACTTACATTGTAGCATATTACCATGGTTCCTATTTTATGTTAGGGTGCTTCTTGGAGCTAGTATATTATTTAACCCTTTAGCTGCTTATTTACCTTAATTTTGGACTTTTGTGTGCAGTTTTTTGACTTTTGTGTCCAGGTTTTGATATTTTTTTTAAGTGGATTTTTTACCTCACTGGCATATTGCCATGGTGGTTACTGTAACATTTTTTTGGGTATTTTTCTAAATTTTAACCCTTTGAAACTAATGTGATACTTTTTGGACTTTTATGTGCAGGTTTTGAGGTTTTTCTTTCTTTTCTTCCAAGTGAATATTTTTCAGGTAGAATTTCACCTTACTGGCATATTGCCATGGTGGTTACTGTGACATTATCCGGGTATTTTTCTCAATTTTAACCCATTGAAACAAATGTGATACTTTTTTAGGCTTTTCCCTCTGGAAAAGACTATTGTTTTTCTACGGATTATTATATTTTTATACTGTACCAATGACCCAGACATAGCTGGTGCTAACTCTTAAAATATAGGGCCAAACACAAATTTTGCCCCCCAATCCCCAAAATTTGCATCTAAAACTAAAGAAAACATGTCCTGAAAGGCCCTCCACACCTCGCCCCCACTGCGCATGCGCAGTGTCCAGGACGTTCCGAAATTGGCGCCATTTATCATTCTAAGTTTGGCCCTTCATCAGTTAACATCTGACTGATCTTTGTGCTTTTAAATCTCAGTTTAAATGATGCCAGACACATAAATATTAGTGAAATGGTGATTCTAAGGAGGATAGAAAAGGAGGAGAGGAAAAGAATGTGTGACAGAATATTATCAGGGCTGTAACTTAAAATTTTTTAATGAAATTATGTTAAGTTACCTATTTTCAAGGCAGCAGCCATTTTGTTGTCATTCTGATTATTTAGTTACACTGTTTTTTCAAGTGTTTTTCCTCTCTCCCTGTCCTTTAAGTTCCCCCTTGCTATTCTCCCATGCTTTTGGCATAGTTTCTGTAATTATTATTACTAAAATTTCTTGGGAGTTTTAGCTTAATAACAGAATGAATTCTGTTCTTTCCCCATGTTTACGTCTTCACCTACGGGTGGTTAGGCGTTGTGTTCTGCATCTACCATCTGATGTTCTGCAGTTTCTTCCCAGGAAGTCTCTGTTTTGCATCAGATGGTGTATTTTTGGTAACTGATTTCGGGCCTGGGTGCCTGGAGTCTTATTTTAGTGTTTTTACACTCATTGTTTACATTTACAACAGCCCTCTGTGTGAGGGGGGGATTTCTAAATAATAATATCTTTATGTTATTTTAATCATAACTAGATACATTATTATTGTTCGTAAGTGTTGAATAAATTGTTTAAAATATTTTTAAAATTTTTGTCCACACTTAGGCTTGGGATCCATTGGGGCTCAACGTTACTTTTCAGAAACTTGGGCTGTTCTGAAAAAATATTTTTTCAAAATATTTTGATTTCAATTATTTTTTCTATATTAATGGATCATATTATTATTATGTATTTGATTGCCAGGGGTTAGTGCGAGTACCAGGACTTGTTTTCTTTTCTCATTGAAAGGATATTGATCAATTGTTTTAGGAGGAAGTCTTCCTCTGACCTTATTATCATTCTATATGTGGTCAGTGTACTCGCATTAACTCCTGTTCTGTATCGTATGATTTCGATGACAATATGGGAAGCGTATGTCACGGTATGTTGTTGGGGATTTGGACACTCCGGTCCTTTCCCCGCAGGGTCACTCTACTTTATCAATTTCTATTTCAGACGATCAAGATTAGGGTGATGTATCTGTGATGTCTTCCAACAGTGTGCCTCCGTCGTCACAATTAATGAAGGGCTAGCGGAAAAGTGCTCATGTAATACGCCAATTGCCTAAGAGGACCCTAGTAGGTTCGACGGCCTTTGACGTCCGCTAGCTCGCCCGGTGTAGCGTCCATTCACCGAATGGTTCGGCAGCCGGGTTCGTCCGTTGCGGTCTAGAAGGAATTTTGGGGTGATGCGAGCACTATAAAATTAACTTAATGCACACCCAGTGACGGCGGATCGGAGGGAGAACGGAGGAAGCCTTTTAGTCCGGTTCATAGCTCGTTCCGGTCCATCCGGACGGCAAGCGAGAGAGGCCCCTCTCTTGTTCAACAACATCTGGCCCCAGATGTTGTGGTACAAATGTGTTGTTAGCGGAGCATACGTCCGTCGCTCGGGACGCTCCGTTGTATAGGCAGTCCGCTGAGACTGCTAAGGCTTCCTCTTCTCATCAGCGCACACGACCGCACCTTGGCTGCGTGACCGCCGATATATTACCAGCTTCGCCGATCAAGGATTCTTCGGCGACCAGGTCACACCATCCGGCAGCCAGGGATTCGAGACCGATGGACTCCGGACGTTCGCATAGGAAGTATGCGGGAGCCATCTGATGCGGAGCTGCCCTCGGCGAAGCACCGATAGACTGCGCCTCCGCAGGTCTCGACGCCGGACATTCTTGTGCACATAGCACAGCTTATCGCAGCATCCCAGCAGCCGACAGAAACGGTGTCGGATCGAGAATTATCCGACAGCGCTGGGTCGGTAGCCGGGGACTCGAGGCCTGCAGACTCCGGACGTTCGCATAGGAAGTGTGCGGGAGTCAACGTACACGGAGCTTCCAGCAGCAATGCATCGTAAGTCCGCTACGGCACAGGCCTCGGGAACGGACGTGCTTTCCTTAATAGCACAGTTTATCGCAGCATCCCAACATCAACTGAATCTGTCGCATATATTTTATCCGACGATGCTGGGTCGGGACGCTCCGCGGAAGCGGGTACGGACGTCCGAAAATTTCATCCGGTCCGACGGGATACCGAAAGGGATTCGGTGGATTTCAAGCTTTCCCTTTCGGAACAACATATGCTGCGATGCCGGATAAGAAACTGATAGCGTCGGTGGACTTAGAAATTTTTGGTTCGGTTCAGGGACATCGTCCCTCAGTTCCGACATAATCCAATAATGACACACAAACTTTCGAATTATTGAACGACGCTATATATATTATTATTTTATGCTTGCTATCCAAGCATTTCTGGTTTCTTGTTCGAAGAGTTATGGAGATGTCTTTCTAAAGTGTGCCTCTGTCGTCATAGTTAATGAAGAGTTAGCGGCAATAAGTGCTCATGGAATATGTCTATCGCTTACGGAATGACATTCGCTAGCTCACCCGGTGTAGCATACATTCATCGAATGGTTCGGCTGCCGGGTTCGTCCGTTGCGGTCTAGGAAGGAGATTTGGGTGATGCGAGCACTTTAATTACTTTAGTACTCACCCAGTGACGGCAGATTGAGGACAGATCGGAGGAAGCCAACAACATAGGGGACCGCATGTTGTGGTTCAGATATTTTACATTCGGAGCATATGTCCGTTGCTCGGGACGCTCCGTTATATTGACAGTCCGAGAGACTGTCTTTAATGCTTCCTCATCCTCACAGCAGGGCACACGACCGCACATTGGCTACGTGACCTCGAGTATCCGATCAGTTTCGGCATTCAGTGATTCCACAGCGAATAGGTCGCGCCATCCGGTAGCCAAGGGACACGAGGCCTATACACTCCGTTCGCTCGCATATTGGAAGTATGCACGGGGTAACGATCTCGGAGCTTCCTGCGGCAATGCATCGTAAGACCGCTGCTCCTCAGGCCTCGGTGACGGACGTGCTATCCGAGTTAGCACAGTTGTTTCGCAGCATCCCAGCAATTGACGGTTTCTCGGTCGAATCAGGAATTATCCGACGGCGCTGGGTCGGTGCGGTCCGCGGTTGCATCAAGCTACGGACGACCGAACGCTTTATAGGGTCCGACAGGATGGCGAAAGGGATTCGAAAGATTTCGAGTTTTCCCTTTAGTAGTATCGGAAGATGCCTTTCATATCTTCTGGCATTTCTTCCAGTGATTATTTTTCGGACTTCATTGCTGCGATCTTGGATAAGAGACTTATAGCGTCATTGGACTCGGATTTTTCGATCGGTACAGGGACTTTGTCCCTGACTTACCGACGCAGTCCAATATTGTCATTACAACATGTGTTTTATTTTTCGACGCTATATATTATATATATATATACAAGCCTGCTACTAAGCATGATAGTTTAGTTTCTTGTCCGCGTGGCTCATTTCTGCCATTTTATCTTTTTTACATATAGTTTATTTTGGCAGAGCAGGGCAAACCGAGAGTTCATATGCGTCTAGACGGTGTGATTAAAGACTGCATATATTCTTTTTCGCCGTTTATGTCTTTTCCAATTTCAATATTGGGAACGACATTATGTATAGTAGACTTAACTTAGACGCTTTATTATACGTAATCCGCCTTACTGAGGCGTTATCATTACGTCTTCAAGAAAAGATTTACGGGATATTATTCTCAATGTAATTTCTTTTGAGGGCAGTATTTTGTTCACGTATAACTCCGCCCTTCAGTGGCTGATTGGAGTGTTAGACGTGATGCAGCCCTAGCTACATCCACGCGTGGATAGTAGGGTAAGAACTCTCTCAGAGTCGCTTCGTTCTCGGAGGAGCTTCTCTTCGACGGCAACTTTCCGGCAATCCATGAATTGCTTGGTTTATACATTCTCTTGTCTATCTACTGTTACAAGAGATTCAGACTGGGGCAAACATTCGGTGGTTGACTCAGAGAGTGCCGCCGCAGTTGCCGGACCCTAGTGTGGCTGTTATGACGGTTGCCAGTCAAACAGATTGGGATATATACTGATCCCTACGGATTCGAAGTGCCAGGGTCTTTGGGTTCCGCAGTCTTTTAGCTATCAGTTTAACTTCCGCGGAATAATGTTTTTTAGGCTTGCTTTATGTCATTGCATGAACATTATTCAGAAATGCATGCCCAAATTCCTGTCCTTTAATTCGACAGTAGTGGCGTATCTCCGGAACCAGGGAGGCACTCTTTCGTTTCCGTTATTCAATTTAATGGAAAGAATCCGTCTGTTGGTTATAGTACACCAAGTTCAGTTTTGGTCCGTCATATTCGGGGTCGTCTGATTGTTTTATCGCACTCCCGTTCTCTTACGGGTCGCTTGTTGCTGTCAGAATGGACTCTCAACAAACAAGTATTTAATCAGATTTGCTATCTATGGGAGCGCCCAATGATGTTTTATTATGACACAGCTTGCTATCAATTGCAGACGTATGTGTTGGCTTGTCCAGATCTCTGAGCTAATACTGTTAACGCTCTATTGATCTATAGGACGCAATGATAGGATACGCGTATCCTCCGGCGCTGTTGTTTTAGCAGGTATTGCTAAGATAAACAACCACAATACATTTCTGTTGATAGCATCTCTATCTTCACAGAGATCATGAGTAATTTACTCTCTTGTCTACTGTGGATCTTAACGTGAAATCTTCCTCTATGTGAGGATCTTTTTTCACTGGGTAAATCGTGTCATCTTTATCACAACCAGCAAGGTCGCAACCTTCATGTATTCCGTTGTGTGGTCCGTATTGCATTGTAAGCACTGTACTGGACGAGCTTTGGACGCGATTTCTTACTATAGGAGATCCTCTTCTTCGCTATTCTATGCGACTAAAGTGGAGGCTCTTCCGTCGTGGTGTAGGGATCATTATGTTCATATGGTTGATCCCTCCATACTACGCATTGCTAGTTTTTAGTATACTTGTTTCACAAGATCTACTGCAGCCTGTTGTTATTTAGGTTATAGGTTTATGTTACCTCATACCTATGCACTCTACGATAGTTTACAATTGAGTCTTTTGTCTCTTTATCTAAGTCAGTTAGTAACTTTTTGATAAATAGACTTAGAATCTTTAGATTAAATTCCTATACGGATTTTAACTTCGGTTCTTATTTAGCTAAGTAATCATTTGAGCCTCTGGAAACAGTAGTTTTCAAATTCTGACCTTTTAGACAGTAATTCTGTTGGTTTCTCTTTTACTGTAGAGTCAGTGAGTTTCATGCACTATCGATGGATGATTTTCACTTTCATAGTTTCGGAATCAATACTTCCGTTACTATTTAGGTTGGATTGTTGCATAAGAGTTAGGCTCCTATTATCCGGAACCTATTATTTTAAGGTCCTTCCGTCTTCGTATGGGCATAGGCCTTTACTCTTTCCGGGTACAGTTTATGTATTTATAAACAGATATCTGTTTATTACAAGGGCGTAAGCTTCTTCTGTCTTTGATGTCTAGTAGAAGGACGTTACGCTCCATTTTATTGTTAATCGATTCTATTAACTAGCGTACTGCTTATGGTATATCATTGGCTTAGCAGTTGTGCTTAAGATTTCGGCTCTTGAAGTAAGAGTTCTTCTACTTCTTGGGCTTACATTAATAGTGTTGCTATTATAGATTTTTGAAGGCTGCTCATTGCGCTCAGCCATCCATTCATGAATTTTATCTCAGAAATATCGAGTCCATTTCTGGAGGCCTCTATTGTTAGGTCTATTATCTACTGCTCAGAATGTCATTCACTTAACAGTTGCTACTATAGCTAGGTAGGCTGTCTGTTTCGGCAGTGTCTCCGTTCGGCTGCCCTCTTCGCTCTGGGCTATTTGACCCAGGGCAAGAAAAAGGGGGGGGGAGGGTGTTCCCTTGGGTCACCTGTTTTTACTATGAAAACAAGGGGATACCTCCTCCGGAGTTAGTAATTCTGAGCTGTTATTGGGATGGTTGTTTAGTGAGAAGTTTAAGTTTATAAAATTCATTCAAGTCTTAGTTTTTAAAGTATAGCTTTTGAATATTGCATATGTCAACGGACATGATTATGCAATTCTCACACACTTTTAGGAGTATAAGAGTCTCTATTCTCTAGACTTACTTTATTATTGGCTTACTTTAAAAATTATTAGTATAAGGATTATTGGATATTAATAGAGTACATGGATGTATGAAGCTCAATTTTTGGAAGGTGTTGTATCTTTCTAATTTATCATAAATAAGAAAGATACATGTAAGGCCTATTACTTCTTTTCCCTACAGGGGATGACTCTATTTTATTTTATTGAGCGTATTCCATTTTGCTCTATGTCCTTGGCCCTCCAGCCTTTTTACTATTCAGCTATGTCTGGGTCATTGGTACAGTATAAAAATGTTAAAAAATTTATAGTAATTTATATATTTTTTATACTTACCAATGACCCAGACGGGGATGGCCCTCCCAGGAGTTGGGAACTCTTGCCTCCCCGCTGAGTACATAGCGCTTACCAGGCACTGGTTATTAGAATGATAAATGGCGCCAATTTCGGAACGTCCTGGACACTGCGCATGCGCAGTGGGGGCGAGGTGTGGAGGGCCTTTCAGGACATGTTTTCTTTAGTTTTAGATGCAAATTTTGGGGATTGGGGGGCAAAATTTGTGTTTGGCCCTATATTTTAAGAGTTAGCACCAGCTATGTCTGGGTCATTGGTAAGTATAAAAAATATATAAATTACTATAAATTTTTTAACTTTTTTTATTTTTTTTTTGGTTTTTTGGGGTTTTTATTTATTTATTTTTTTTTTTCCACACATTTTGTCCGTACGATTCAGAAACCATTTTCGAACCGATTTTCACGAAATTTTGCACACGCATAGAGGGGCACAAAATCTAAAAATGTACCCAAGCAGAATTTTCGATTTAACCCTTATTTCCTCAGAATTGGCAAAAAACTGCCAAAATTGGGGTTTATCGGCACTTTCTTGAAACACGTCTTGTAGATTTTTTTTTATACATTCGTCATTGCTAGACCTGTCTGTGACACGCCCTTTGATACACACGACATATCAGGCGATGCATATGGTAACCCTCCATAGGCTGCCAAACATCGAAATTTTGATGAAATGGGCCGGTTTCAGGCCCCCACTGCACCCAAACAATACACGAGAGATAAATATAACTTTCTTTACTGGGAGTGGAATTCACCGAGGATTATTTTTGTCAGTAATAAGGGTGTTCAAAAAACCAAGCGTTAACCCGTTTTGGGCTGGTTAAACAGCAATACCCCCATAAAGCTCAAAAATTTGTATTTTCCGTGGATTTCTCTAAACGAGTCTTGTAGATTTTCAAGAAAAATTTGTCACTCCCAGGCCTTGGTGTGACAATAGAAGTTGCATGGACAAAATACTGCGGTGAGCATTTGTTAACCCTCCACGGGCTGCTAAAAGTCAAAATTGTGATAAAATGGGCTGTTTTTGGACGCCAACAGCACCCAATGGGTACACCTCAAAGAAACGTGCTTTCTTTTATCGAGCGCACAATCTATACGCAAACATTTTTGTAAGTAGTAAGGGTATTCAAAAGTCGAAGTCTTAACCCATTTTGGACAGGCTAAAGAGAGAGACACCTTAAAATCTTAAAATTCCCATTTTCTGTGGTTTTCTCTAAAAACATCCTGTAGGTTTTCAAGAAAAATTGACTACTCGCAGGTCTTTGTGTGATATTACAAGTTGCATGGACAAAATATTCCGGTGAGCGTTTATTAACCCTCTAGAGGCTGCCAAGCATCGTAATTTTGTTGAAATGGGCTGTTTTCAGGCACGCACATCACCCAACGTGTACCTGAGAAATAAACATAATCTCCTTTGTTGGAAGTGGAATTCACCAAAGACCATTTTTGTAAGTAATAAGGGTATTCAAAAAACCAAGCGTTAACCCATTTTGTGGTTGTTAATAGTGATACCCATCAAAGGCTTAAAAATTTATGTTTTCCCTGGATTTCTTTACAAACATCTGGTAGGGTTTTCAAGAGAAAATGGCCATTGATAGGTCATGGTGTCACATTACCAGTTGATTGGATAAATTATTCCGGTAAGCATTTGTTAATCCTCCATGGGCTGCTAAATGTCAAAATTTTGAAAAAATAGTCTGTTTTTGAACAACAACATCAAATGGGAATACAACAGAGAAACGTAACTTCTTTTACTGGGCGCAAAACTGACAGGGAAACATTTTTGTAAGTAGTAAATGTATTCAAAAATCGAGGTCTTAACCCATTTTTAATTGGTTAAGGTGGGAGCGTGGTGGCTCAGTAGGTAGAGGTGCAGGCTGCAAGCCGAGAGGTCCTCGGTTCGAATCCCACCTGCGGCAACCGCGTTGTGTCCTTGGTCAAGACACTTCATCTCCATTGCCCGCATGGGGGCACGATGACGCCGTGTACTAAGGCGTACTGCACGTCAATGGTACGCATGTCTTCAACCAATCTAACCCTGCCTGTGCTGCAGTGCGGAGTTAACGATGTTGGGGAGCTGGCAGCTGCTCGTCGTTGCTCGGTGGTTCTCTCCGGGTACTCCGGCTTCCTCCACCCGTAAAACTGTCACGGTCATGATTAGCCATTGTGCATAAATAAATGACCTTAAACATCAATAAATAAATAAATAACTGGTTAAGGAGATATACCCCTTAAAAGCTTAAAATTCCAGTTTTCTGTGGATTTCTCAAAAAAAAATAAATTCAAGAGCAATTAACCATTCGCAGGTCTTCGAGTGACATTACAAGTTGCATGAACAAAATGTTTCGGTAACCATTTGTTAACCCCCCAGAGGCTGCCAAGCATTGACATTTGGAGAAAATGGGCTGTTCTTGGGCAACCATAACACCAAATGTGTACCTACGAGATAAACATAACCTCCTTCATTGGAAGTGGAATTCACCGTCGATCATTTTTGTAAGTAATGAAGATATTCACAAAACCAAGCATTAACCCTTTAGAGCTGGTTAAAGAGAGATACCCCTCAAAAGGTTAAAAATTCATGTTATCTGAGGATTTCTTTAAAAACATCCCGTAGATTTTCAGGAAAAAATGGCCATTCTCATATCTTAGTGTGACATTACAAGTTGCATGTACAAAATATTCCTGTAAACATTTGTTAACCCTATGCAGGTTCTCAAACATCAAAATGTTGATAAAATAGGCTGTGTTTGCGTACCCACAGCACCTGAAGTTGGGAGGAGAGATCAAAATAAGTGGAAGTAGAATTCACTGAGAATTATTTTTGGAAGTAATAAGAGTATTCCAAAAACAACACTTAACCCGTTTTGGGCTGGAAAAACAATGGTACCCATCAAAAGCTTAAAATTCCTGTTCTCCCTGGATTTCTCTGAAAACATCTTGTAGATTTTAAAGAAAAAATGGCCATTCACAGTTCTTGGTGTGACATTACAAGTTGCATGAATAAATATTCCTGTTGGCACTTGTTAACCCTCTACAAGCTGCCAGACATCAATATTTTGGATACATTTGAGATAAAATGGACCATTTTTAAATTGACACAGCACTCAGTGAGTATGTGTCAAACAAACATAACTCCTTTTGTTGGTCATTGACTTGTTGGACGACGATATTGACATTAACTCACTCCACCGTTAATGATGGTTTTTACCTAAACAATTTTTTATCAAACTGTGTCATTTGAGACTACTATCTTCACCTTTCTCATAACATCAATGAAGGAACTTCAGTGAGACAGTTAAAAACAATTCATCAGACACTGTGGGGTCATGAAAAATCGTGGAATCTCATCGGGAAAAGCCATGATTCTCCAGAATCATAAAGTCTAGTTTTTTTTTACTTTTATGTGCAGGTTTATAATATTCCAGTCAGCATTAGTTAACCCTCCCCGGGCTGTTGAAGGTCAAAATTGTGATAAAATGGGCTGTTTTTGGACACCAACAGCACCCAAAGGGTACACCACAAAGAAAAGTGCCTCCTTTTATCGAGTGCACAATTTATACGGAAACATTTTTGTAAGCAGTAAGGTTATTCAAAAGTCGACGTCTTAACCCATTTTGGGCAGGCTAAAGCGAGATATCCCTTGAAAGCTTTAAATTCCCATTTTCTGTGAATTTCCCTAACGGTAACTTGTAGGGTTTCAAGACAAATTGACTATTCGTAGGTCTTTATGTGACATTACAAGTTGCATGGACAAAATACTCCGATGAGCGTTTATTAACCATCTACAAGCTGCCAAGCATCGTAATTTTGTTAACATGTGGCTGTTTTCAGACACGCACAGCACCCAATGTATACATGAGAGATAAACATAATCTCCTTCGTTGGAAGTGGAATTCACAGAGGACCATTTTTGTAAGTAAGAAGGGTATTAAAAAAAACAAGCGTTAACCCCTGTTGGGGAGGTTAACACGGATACCCATCGATAGCTTAAAAAATCGTTTTCCCTGGATTTCTTTACAAACATTTTGTGGGGTTTCCAAGAGAAAATGGCCGTTGATAGGTCTTGGTGTCATATGACCAGTTGCATGGATAAATTATTCTGGTAGGCATTTGTTAACCCTCCATGGGCTGCTAAATGTAAAAAAATTGAAGAAATAGTCTGTTTTTGGACACCAACAAATGGAAATGCCACAGAGAAACGTAACTTCTTTTACCGGACGCAAAACTAATAGGGAAACATTGATCTTGATATTAACCCATTCTACCATTAATGATGGGTTTTACCTAAACATTTTTTTTTATTAAACCCAAACCGAGTCATTTGAGACTACTATACTCACCTTTCTCATAACATCAATGAGGAAACTTCAGTGAGACAGTTAAAAACAATTCATCAGACACTGTGGGGTCATGAAAAATCATGGAATCTAATCGGGAAAAGCCATGATTCTCCAGAATCATAAAGTCTAGTTTGAGACTACTATACTCACCTTTCTCATAACATCAATGAAGGAACTTTAGTGAGACAGTTAAAACAATTCATCAGACACTGTGGGGTCAAGAAAAATCATGAAATCTAATCGGGAAAAGCCATGATTCTCCAGAATCATAAAGTCTAGTGTTAGCATGCTTCTTGGAGCTATTATTATATTATTTAACCCTTTAGCTCATTATTTTATTCATTCATTGTGAACTTTTGTGTGCAGGTTTTGATTTTTTTTTTTTTTTATTTCAGCATGCTTTTTAGGGATAGTAATATTTTATTCAACCCTTTCCATGCTTAGTTACTTGAATTTTTTACTTTTGTGTACAGGTTTTTGACTTTTCTGTGCAGGTTTTTGACTTTTGTGTACAGGTTTTGAAATTTTGTCTTCGAGTGGAGTTTTACCTTACTGGCATATTGCCATGGTGGTTACCTTAACATTTCAGGGTATTTTTCTCAATTTTAACCCTTTGAAACAAATGTGATACTTTTTGACTTTTATGTGCAGGTTTTAAGGTTTGTCTTTCTTTTCTTCCAAGTGGATATTTTTCAAGTAGAGTTTTACCTTACTGGCATATTGTCATTGTGATTACTGTGACATTTACACGGTATTTTTCTCAATTTTAACCCTTTAAAACAAATGTGATACTTTTTTTTTACTTTTATGTGCAGGTTTTGAGGTTTGTCTTTCTTTTCTTCCAAGTGGTGACTTACCTTGTAGCATATTGCCATGGTTCTTATTTTATGTTAGGATGCTTCTTGGGGCTATTGTTATATTATTTAACCCTTTAGCTGCTTATTTACCTTAATTTTGGACTTTTGTGTGCAGGTTTTTGACTTTTGTGTACAGGTTTTGATAATTTTTTAAGTGGAGTTTTACCTCACTGGCATATTGCCATGGTGGTTACTGTAAAATTTTCAGGGTATTTTTCTTAATTTTAACCCTTTGAAACAAATGTGATACTTTTTGGACTGCAGGTCTTGAGGTTTTTCTTTCTTTTCTTCCAAGTGGATATTTTTGAGGTAGAGTTTCACCTTATTGGCATATTGCGATGGTGGTTACTGTGACATTATCTGGGTATTTTTCTCAATTTTAACCCATTGAAACAAATGTGATGCTTTTTTTTACTTTTATGTGCAGGTTTTGAGGTTTGTCTTTCTTTTCTTCAAAGTGGAGACTTACCTTGTAGCATATTGCCATGGTTCCTATTTTATGTTAGCATGCTTCTTGGGGCTATTATTATATTATTTAACTCTTTAGCTGCTTATTTACTTTAATTTTGAACTTTTGTGTGCAGGATTTGGACTTTTTTTTTTACTCCACCCCTTTACATTGGCCACCTGCTGGTGAGCCATGAGGTACTGATACCCCCTCTAGTTTTATGGTTTATTAGTCATGACTAGAGGATGGTTCCTTTCGATAACCAGCATTCTGGCATATCCAATATGGCCACCACAGCAGCCATCTTGGATTTTTGGTGTGTTTTGATTCGCCAACATATAATATTTTTATACTAATAACCAATGGCCCAGACCCAGCTGGTGCAAACTCGATATAATTCAGGGCCAAACACAAATTTTGAACCCCCAATCCCCAAAATTTGCATACAAAACCGAAAAATTGAAGTCCTATCTGGTCCTCCATACTACTGTTAAATGCGCATGCGCGGTAACCAGGAAGGTATCGAAATTGGAGACAAGCATCATTTCTTTGTTTGGGCCCAAGTCAGTAAACAATGATCTGACATCTGTGCTTTAAATCTCCGTTTTTGAGGTTGTCAGGCACAAGTCAATGAAAGAATTGGTGGATTCAAGGCTATAAATGGATGATGGAAGTGAACAACGGTGGTTTGAGACTTTCAGGGCTGTAACTTTACAATAATTATAAAAATTATTTCATGTTTCCCATTTTCGAGACATGCGTCTTATGTCATCATTCTTGCTAATGATTTACCTACTGTTTGTTAAGTGTTCCTTCCCTATCCTTCCATGAACCCTCCTGTTAAACTCCTAAGCTTTTTGGCTGTTTTTATGGAAATTTTTTATTAAATTTCTTGGGAGTTCAACGTGTGTTACAGAATGTTTATTCTGTTTATCCCCATGGTTATGTCCTCACCCTAGGGGTGTTGGGTTATTTTGGTCTTGCATCTTCTATCCGATGTATCGTTTTTTCTTCATATGAAGATCTAGCTTTGCATCTGGTAGCATTTAAATCGGTTACTGACTTTGGGTCTTTTTGTGTGCCCGTTGTCTTATTTCCGTTTTTTTCTATTGACGTTGTTTACTTTTGGCAACGCCCTTAACATGTAGTATTTAGTTTTATAATACGTTAGAATTACTCTAGGATACATTGATTTTGATTCCGGAAGGGTAGCTCAAAATAAATTGGCGTTTGTCCACACTTAGGCTCTATCGGGATGCCCTTGGGCACATGATGTTCCCTTTGAGAACTTATTCATTTTAAAAAAAAAATTCAAATTTTTTTTATAATTTTTTAAATTAATTTGATTGCTATTTTCATCTATCCTTATCATGTATTTTTGATGTTAAATTTGTAGGAGTGCTATCGACTCTGTTTTGGATTGTAATTAATTATGAAAGCTTACTGCTCTAAATGCAAGGCGAGGAAATCTTCCTTGGATTCACATGCTTGTTGTCTTGCCTGTAGTCGATGCACTCCTACAGATTTTTGTCCTACTTTTGTACATTGGGATGACAGACGTTAAGCTTCTTCCTCCGGTTCAGATAAGCACACACGACCGCACACTAGCTACCCGACTTCAGATATCCAGGCAGCTGTGCGAAGACGTACCCAGTCTTCGCCCATGAAGTCGGCCCATCCGGTAGCTAGTGATCCGACGCTTCATTCATTGGGATGTTTGGAGAAGAGATCTACATCTGGATCTCCATCTCAGGAGCAGCAAGCAGCGGAAAAACAGAAGACCGCTGCTCCTCAAGCCTCTGATCGCAGCTTCCCAGCAAGTGCAAGTGCAGCCTTCTGCAGACTCCGATGGTGACCTGTCGGACAGTGCTGGGTCGGTCCGGTCATCTGTACATTCAGATGCTGTTGACCAAAATTCTCCGCTGAATCAGTCGGATGGTGAAAGGGAGGAGGATTACCCTTCCCTTTCGTAACAACATATGGTAGCGATGAATTTCATTTATCAACACTATCCTGACCTTGTTCCACCTGATCAGCAAGCTGTGTCTGCTAGGCAGAAACTGCTGTCGTCTCTAGACAGAGATGTCGTGTGAAGGAAAGATGATGTTCTTTCCTTCCCGGGACAATCTTGGCAGGTGTCGGAGGCCTTCGGCCACATTAACAATTCCATATTCATCCTGGCAAGTTTGAATAAGAAAGGCGGTTTCTTATCTGCATCTTCAATCAGTATACCATTTCCTGGATCACGTTATTTTAAAACGTTTGGAGAAAATGTTTAGAGAGCTCCTCTGCATCTGTTTGAGCAGGCTGCGGATTTGCATTATATTCTTGCCTACATCATTCAATTTATGCTCGGATGTGATGAAATCTGTTTCATCTAATCGAGCGATTCTGGACGCTATGTCCTACGCAGATTATGTCACCAGGGCTCTGGCGCAGTGTCTAAATGGAAAGGAATTTGAGGATGTTAGTTCCTTGCTAAGAGTTCTTTCGAGGGCAGTCATGTATGCCACGTACCATTCTGCCCTTTCAGTGGCAAATTTGGAGATGGTTAGACGTGATGCAGCCCTTGCGTCATCATCAATTATCGATGACAGGGTGAAAAGCTCTCTCCGAGTCACTCCGGTCTCCAGACACTCACTGTTTGACGGGTCTACCAAAAAAAGCTTCCAGCGCACTGCTACTGAGATCAGCGTCTCAACAACATGCATCAGCTGGCCAGCGTAGGCGAGGTTGTTCCAGTTCCCAATCATTGAAAGGCCGCTCCTTGCGAGGATCTAACAAACCCTCTTACAGTTACTCCAGAGGTCGTCAATATAGCGACTCGGGAAAGGGGCGCAAGTCTTATCAAGACTATAAGTCAGACGCCCCTAGGCTGAAGAGACGAGGTTCTTCATGGGGAAGACAGTTTCTCCTCCCGCAAGCCTCGCAAGTCATACAGGTGATGGCCTAGACCTCTGTTGCTTTCCATTTGGCAGAAGGTTATCAAACTTTGCGAAAAACTGGATGGAAATCACGGAAGATCAGTGGGTGAGAAATGTAGTCACGGCAGGCCTATGGCGATCATTCCAAGCAAAGCCCCCACTTACAAGAAGTCTGCGTTGGACAAATCTTTTGGCGAATTCTCCCAAAAGACAGTCTTTCCTTGCAGAGGTACTGGCTCTCTTATCAAAGAAAGTAATAGAGGTCGTCGAGAATCAAAATTCTCCAGGTTTTTACATTCACCTGTTCTCGTACCAAAACCAGATGGCTCATTCCGACCGTTAATAGACTTGAGCTGGATAAACAAATTGATCATAGCTACAAAGTTCTATATGAAACCATTCAGTCGGTAAGAGCGAGCATTCAAGTGGATGACTATGTGGCAAGCATAGATCTAAAGGACGCATACTTTCATGTCCTGGTAAATCCGGCATTCAGAAAGTACCTGCGTTTTGCCTTGCAAGGAGAGGTTTATCAGTTCAGAGCGATGTGCTTTGGTCTGAACCTGGCTCCTTGGGCTTTCACTCGAATAATGAACTCGGTAATGTCATACTTCTGAGCTCATTCAACTGTGGTAACGGCAGCTTACTTGGATGACATTCTTCAGAGATACGGCGACAGTATTATTCTTCAGAACGATGTTCAGAGTCTGCTTCAGTGGTTCCGACATCTCGGTTTCATAGTAAATGAGAAAAAGTCAGATCTAGCTCCGTCCAAGTCCTCATTCACTTCGGAATGAACTTCGAGACTCACAACAATCTGGTTCGTCTGCCGTTACCCAGAGCGAAATTAGTCAGTCGTTATGCTCGCTTTTGTCTAAACTCTCCCACAGTCACTGCAATGGAGTTTATACGACTGATGGGGCTGTGCGGAGCGGCTGCAGATCTTATTCTGTTTGGCCGTCTGAGCACGCGTCCCCTTCAGATTTTCTTTACTCAGAACTGGAGTGTGAAGACGCATTCGCTCGAAACCCAGATTGTTTTAACGGACCTACTAAAACAAAAGGTTCAGATATTTGGGTGGATCTCCAGTGGTTAACTCAGAGAGTTCTGCTTCAGCTGCCGATCCGGTGTTCACGATTATGAGAGATGCGAGTCAGACAGGCTGGGGTCCCGCAGACTTGAAGTGTCAGGGTCTTTGGGACCCTTGGTTCCAAGAGAAGCACATAAACATCAAGGAGATGATGTCTATCAGGGTAGCACTACAACATTGGATTGCTCAAATAGCGAAAGTCCATGTTCGGATTCTGTCGGACAACTAGACGGTAGTGGCTTATCTCAGGAACCAGGGAGGCACTCATTCGATTCAGTTATGCGAATTAACAGAGAAGATTCTCCTATTCGCTCTGAGTCATCATGTTCATCTCTCAGTCCGTCATATACCGGGTCATCTGAACGTACTAGCAGACTTGCTCTCGAAAAGATCGCCTGTTGCCATTGGAGTGGACTCGCAACAAGTGAGTATTCAGTCAGATCTGCTACCAGTGGGATCGTACATTAATAGATCTTTTTGCAATACACCTGAAGAATCAATTACCGACGTTTATGTCGCCATGTCCAGATCATTGAGTGTACACAGTAGACACTCTATCAATCTCATGGGATGGAATGATAGGATATGCATATCCTCCTGTCCCATTGATTTAGCAGATTCTGTTAAAAATCAAACAATCTCACTGCAAAATCCTGCTAGTAGAGCCCTTGTCGCCACAACAACCTTGGATCAAGCTTCTCAGGTGTCTGTTATGGGACATTCCCCAGAAGCTTCCTCTTCGAAAGGACCTTCTATATCGGGAAGTCCCGCGCACTGCATCACAACCCGGAAGGTCTCAACCTTCACGTATTTCTGTTGTGAGGTCCTTCTTGCACTGAAAACGTTTTACAGGATGAGCAGTGGACGCAATTTCTAACTGTGGGAGGGCCTCATCTTCTTTGAATTATGCAGCGAAGTGGAGGGTTTTCTTCCGTTGGTGTACAAACCAGTCTGTAGACATTAACAATCCGTCCATTCCTCAGATTGCTAATGTCCTGGTCTCCTTGTTTGACGTATTAAACTTGCAGCCCGTCACAATTAAGGGCTATAGATCTATGTTATCAGACACTTATGCTTATCATGATAACTTGGCTATTGGATCAGATTCTTCTTTATCCAAGCTAGTTAGAAATTTCTCTGTTAATAGACCAAGAACCCTCAGATTAATTCCTGAATGGAATTTGGCTTGGGTTCTGTTGAAGCTTCAAGAGGCTCCGTTTGTGCCATTAGATAATGTAGAGTTCAAATTCCTGACTTATAAAACAGCCTTTCTCTTAGCCTTTGCCTCTGTCAGAAGAGTGAGTGAACTTCATGCATTATCTGTTGATGATTCCCATTACCGTAGTGTGGGTAATTCTGTTACCCTCACTACGGAAGTGGGATTCTTGGCTAAGAATCAGATTCCAGATAAGCGGCCGGAGCCTATTATCATTAAGTCTTTACCATCCTCGGACAACCATAGACTTTTGCTGTGTCCAGTTAGAGCAATGCGCATTTATAAAAGTTGATCAGGTTTTATTAGAAAGGGAAGAAAAAGATTCTTTCTTTCCCTGATTCCTAACAGAAAGGATATATCAGTTCATTCTATCGCTAGATGGATTCAGCTGGCAATATGTATTGCCTGTGAAAGTATCTTCAGATCAATGTTCTGTCAACAAGATTTCAGCGCACGAGGTTAGAGCACTGTCTGCTTCTTGGGCTTATTCTAACAGTATAGCCATTACTGATTTTATGAAGGCTGCCTACTGGACACAGCCCTCTTCATTTACCAAGTTTTACCTTAGAAATTTAGAGTCTGGTGACCTTAGATCGTTAGGTCCTCTTTCTGTTGCTCAGAATGTCGTCCATTAATCTTACATCTAGGCAGTCTGCTCGAGCACTGACGCCGTCCCGCTGCCCTCTTCGTTCTGAGAAATTGTCCTTCATAACAAGGGGAAGGGGGTTGGGGGACAGATTTTTCCCTTATGTTTACTGGCATTATAGTGAAAAGCAAGGGAATACCTCTTCCAGAGACAGTAGTCCAGCATCGGTTGGGTGATTTTAACATGTAACTCGACGTGAAGCAATAACTATGTCTCATTTATGTACTGTTTTTAAAGTGTAGCTTACTGTGAAGCATTTGTATATGTCAGGTGTCAAACAAACATTTCTTTACAATCCTCAGACACTTTTAAATGAGTATAAAGCGTCTCATTCTCTGGACTAGCTTTATAATTGGTGTCCTTCGCCGAATTAGCATAATGGGTTATGCTGGCATTAAATGGAGAAATTATGTAATTATGTAATTCTCAATTACATTGAGAATTACATAATTTTTTTATATGAGAAGGACATATGTAATTCTTCTGTCTTCTCCTATTCTCCTGTGGAAGCTATTTATTCTTGATCGAAGTAATTGAGAGATTGGATTTTCCTCTAAGTCCAAGGCCCTGCAGCCTTTTTACTATTCATCTAAGTCTGGGCCATTGGTTATTAGTATGAAAATATGATAAATTTTCAGATTTTATTTGAAAGTGAAGAAAATGTTTCTTTCTTTCTTTGATTCCTAACAGAAAAGATATTTCTGTTCATTCTGTCGCTAAATGGATTCAGTTGGCAATACATATTGCCTATGAAAATCTATCTTTAGATCAACGTTCTTTCAACAAGATTTTAGCGAACAAGGTTAGAGCACTATCCACTTCTTGGGCTTATTCAAACAGTATAGCCATTACTGATGTTATGAAGGCTGCGTACTGGACACAGCCCTCTTCATTTACCAAGTTTTACCGTAGAAATTTAGAGTCCATCTCCAGTGACTTTAGATCTTTGGGTCCTCTTTCTATTGCTCAGAAAGTCGTCCACTAATATTGCATCTATAAGGTCTTTAGGCAGTCTGCTCGTGCACTGATGCCGTTCCGCTGCCCTCTTCATTCTGAGGAATTTAACCTCAAAACAGGGGGGTGGGGGGGGACCGGTTTTTCCCTTATGTTATCTGGCTTTATAGGGAAAAGCAAGGGAACACCTCCTCCAGAGACAGTAGTCCAGCATCGGTGCTGGATAGTTTTAATGTGTAGCTCGATGTGAAGCAATAACTATGTCTCATTTATGTATTATTTTTAAAGTGTAGCTCACTGTGAAGCATTTGTATATGTTACGGGTCATACAAGCGTTAATATACAATCCTCGGACACTTTTAAATGAGTATAAAGAGTCTCATTCTCTGGACTATCTTTACATATTAGTTTTCTTCACCGAATTAGCATAACGGGTTATGCTGGCATTAAATGGAGAAATTATGTAATTCTCAATTACATTGTTGGTGTTATGCTATTCTCTTTTCTTGTAAAAGAGAAGGACATATGTAATTCCTATGTCTTCTCCTATTCTCCTGTAGGAGCTAGCCTTTACTGAAGTAATTGAGAGATTGGATTTTCCTTTAAGTCCTAGGCCCTCCAGCCTTTTTACAATTCAGCTAGTCTGGGCCATTGGTTGTTGTATAAAAATATGATAAATTTTAAGTAATTTGTATATTTTTTATACTTACCAATGGCCCAGGCTGGTATGGTCCTCCCATGAGTGGGCACTCATACCTCCCCGCTGTTTATGACATTTAACAGGCAATCTGTAGAAAGAATGATGGTTGGTGCCAATTTCGGTACCTTCCTGGATACTGCTCATGCGCAGATCTCAAAAGTATGGAGGACCAGATAGGACTTGAATTTTTTGGTTTTGCATGCAAATTTTGGGGATTGGGGGTCAAAATTTGTGTTTGGCCCTATATTAATTTTTAAGTTAGCACCAACTAGTCTGGGCCATTGGTAAGTATAAAAAATATACAGATTACTTAAAATTTATCATGTTTATATTAACAAAGAAGAATCATTTCAAGTTTGTTTGTTACAGTCAGCTGCCATTACTAGCAGCTACTCTTGGTGGAAAAACCCAGTTCACATTTGGAGAATTCAAACACAGAAACTGCTTACTTCTGTATACACATGTTCTTGGATTATTAGAACTTCTTCAGCCAAAGATATTCAGAAAAGAGTTCAGTACATTAGAACAGATTATAGCAGCTTATTTTACACTGATCGAGGTATGTTATTAGAATAAGAATAGTCTTTACAAATCATTAATGCCTATCCATCTTGGAAAATGTAATGAGAACTGTCATTTCTACCTTTTTGTTGATGATTCTTTGATGGATTTTAATCAAATAAATACAGGAAATTCGTCATTTCATATTTATCCACCATACTATTGACCTGAAATGCTTGCTACTTTATTTAATTCAAATCTGGTGAAATGTTTCTCCAAAACCTCCCAAAAATTAAGCCACAATCAATAAAATCATCTTAAGTCCATCTGATACAGTTAAAACTAAAAGTCCTGTCCCGTATTCTGCACTTATTTGAAATAATAGCTTGTTAGGTTAGCGCAGCAAATCACCAGAGAATTTCATCTGATGCATGATAGTGTATCGCGATTTCTGCAGAATTGTAACGCACGACTGCTGATTGATATTCAGTACTTGTAACAGGCAATCAACAGTACTTAAGTCACACCTTCTACTGACATAAGGTGGCAATTAAATATTAGAATGCAGATACTCAGAGGATGAGATGATGTTCATTCAAGAAGTATTTAAAAATGTGTATTGTGTGATTTTCGTTTCGAAAATTGACAGAAGATCATGCATGTTGATTCAAGACCGCTAAACTTTGAAAAGGCAGAAGTAATGATGTTTTCATTTCGAGAATTTTTAGCCTACTATCAATCGCAGCCATTCTTATGAAGGAACTATTGGAGAGGCAAGCGTGGTTGGGAACAAAGAATTCTCTCCACAGAATACCGAACTGACAGTGTATCGAAAGTGTTGCGAGCAAATTATGAATTCGGAATGCTCAGCTATTTATCAAGAAAGATTCAATTTCAAGAGATAGTTGGTGTTCTGTAAAAAAACTATGCATTTGGGTGAAACCTGAACAAGAAATTAATTATTCACCGGGAATTTTGAAAATCAGATCAACAAAAAGATCCCCCCCCCCCTTACACTCCCTTTCATCAGCAGAACCCTCAGGACCTCATGCATCCATATCCCTACATAGAGGGAAGCATGGGTAGCAAACTGCCAGTTCCTCAGACATCAGAACTCTTCCTCGCCACTTGAGCTTCGTTTTTTTAAGTAAAAGGTCAAAAAAAGTATTAAGTTCAGTTGGTGGTCAATGTCACCTTCGATCAATGAGAGTTAAACAGGGTTAACATTATTAGTTATAAAGGAACGTTGTATTAAAAATGTTGATGCATGATTATTTTATCCGTCACGGCTGCTTGTGTGAGTTTTTTTGGGGAGTAGGGGTGCAAAATTATATCTGGACAAATTTGCCCCATCCCCTGCCTCCCCCCCCCCTCCCCACATTCCCGTCACTGCATGGTTCGGTCGGTTAGCATGGTGTGTTAAGTTTCTCTCAAGTACTGGCAATAGCAAGAGAATATTAAACAACCCTTGACATACATGTATTGTATTTTATTTTCTTGTAGAAAGATATCCATGAAACCTTTCAAACAATCGTCAGTGTTTAATGGAGTGTTGCAAGACACTTCACCCCCATTGCCCACGTGGGGGCATGGTGGCGCTGTGTACTAAGACGTACTGCACATCGATGGTGCACTTGTCTTCAACCAATGCTAACCCTGCTTGTGTGGAGTTAGTATGTTTGAGAGCTGACAGTTGCTCGCCGTTGCTCGGTGGTTCTCTCCAGGTACTCCGGCTTCCTCCATCCGTAAAACTGTCATGGTCATGATTAGCCATTGTGCAGAAATATGTGACCTTAAACACCAATAAATAAATAAATTTAATGGATTGTTAAAAAAGCAGGGTCAACTGAAAATTGTCTACATGCGCATGCTAGAAATCAATTAAAAATCAATTTTTCATTTTCTGTCCACGGTGGCTTTTTGGGGTGAATTGATATTCTGGTGATTTACACTTGATGGGTTAATATGTCATGGGGAAGCATTTCCAAATGACTGAGAACAATCAAAAGCATGTAACAACTATTTATTCATGGAAAATATCTGAAAGAACTTTTTAGAAAACTTAGTGAGCATGAACATTGTGGACAACTTTCTCATCCACATCATGACATGCGCTTTGAGAAGTTGGTATATCCTCTCTCGGTTTTGTACCACAGGCAACTCGACCCGGCTCGAACCATCGTTCATGTTCATTTAACATTCTCACTGTGAACAACTGTACTTTTGATTGTGGATATCCTGTGTCCAGTCTAAAATCCATCCACGGTACATGGTGGATGCTTTTGTACAGAAACACCAACAAAGTGGAATTTCTATGCATACTGGATTGTGTTATGTGAAAGAAACATTCTTTACTTCAAGTGAGCTTCAAACCAATATAAAAAGCCCAATCCACTGAACCATACTGTGCATTCCTTGTGCTTGCTTTGTAACAGAAACTGAGTATATCATTTGGGTGGATATTCCACCCCTGAAATGATTAGCAGACACCCCAATTATATGATAGGGAGTTCTTTGAAGAATAACTCTGGTCATCGGGCGAGTAGATGAGTACAAGTGGACTTTCCTCGAGCTGAAATGGCAAGACTTCAGTCAGATATCCCAAACAATGGGTGGGCACAGGTGGGGATGGGAATTTTATGGACCCATTCCACACAAGACTCTGTATACACGTAAGCTTTTTATCAGATCCACAGTCAACTATGTTGTACTTTGTATCTCTTGAAAATTTTGAATAAATATTGTTGAAACTAAGGCCCTGTCTTATCTCTAATATAGGCATACCATTCGTTTAGAGTGGACTGCCATTAAATCACCTGAACAGTGAAATTTTTACCACACTCACTTGAAAGTTGATGCAAAGATGTTTAGTTCTCAAGCCGGCCTCAAACAGACTCCTGTGTGTTTTTCCTTGTTCATTTGTCCTTGTCTTACATAGTTTTTTTTCTTCAACGAACTATGGATGTAGGCCTACACGTAAGCTCAACGTATTGTACTTTCACATCAGGCAGAAAGCTCTTGTCATGTTTTAATATTTTTATACTGTACCAATGACCCAGACATAGCTGGTGCTAACTCTTAAAAATGTAGGGCCAAACACAAATTTTGCCCCCCAATCCCCAAAATTTGCATCTAAAACCAAAGAAAACATGTCCTGAATGGCCATCCATACTTGACCTCTACTGTGCATGCGCAGTGTCAAGGACGTCCCAAAATTGGCGCCATTAATCATTCTTTGTTTGGCCCTTCATCAGTTAACATCTGACTGATCTTTGTGCTTGTAAATCTCAGTTTTAATGATGGCAGACACATAAATATTAGAGAAATGGTGATTCTAAGGAGGATATAGAAGGAGGAGAGGATAAATGAGTGACAGAAAATAATCAGGGCTGTAACTTAAAATTTTTTAATGAAATTATGTTAAGTTACCTATTTTCGAGGCAAGAGCCTGTTGTGGTCATTCTTGTTATCAAGTTACGCTGCTTGTTCAGTGTTTTCCTCTCTCCCTTTCCTTTATGTCCCCCCTTGCTATTCTCCCATGCTTTTGGCATATTTTCTGTAATATTACTACTAAAATTTCTTGGGAGTTTATCTGGATAACAGAATGAATTCTGTTCTTTTCCCCATGTTTACATCTTCACCTATGGGTGGTTAGGCGTAGTGTTCTGCATCTACCATCTGATGTTCTGCAGTTTCTTCCCTGGAAGTCTCTGTTTTGCATCAGATAGTGTATTATTGGTAACTGATTTCGGGCCAGGGTTATCAGTGCCTGGAGTCTTGTTTCTGGTGTTTTTACACTTCTTGTTTACATTGACAACGGCCCTCTGTGTGAGGGAGTTTTCTTGAAAATAATATCTTGATGTTAGTTTAATCATTACTAGATACATTATTATTGTTCGTAAGTGTTGCATTAATTTTTTAAAATATTTTTAAAATTTTTGTCCACACTTAGGCTTGGGATCCATTGGGGCTCAACGTTACTTTTCAGAAACTTGGGCTTTTCTGAAAAAATATTTTTTCAAAAATTTTTTTTTTTTTTTTTGATTTCAATTATTTTTTCTATGTTAATGGATCATGTTATTATGTATTTTGATTGTCAGGGGTTGGTGCAAATACTAGGACTTTGTTTTCTTTTCACAATGAAGGGATATTGTTCAATTGTAATAAGAGGAAATCTTCCTCTGACTTTCATAATCATTGTATAAATGTAGTCAGTGTACTTGCACTAACTCCTGTTCAGTATGTGTTAATTTCGATGACAACATGGGAAGCGTGTGTCACGGTATGTTAGTGGGGAAATGGCCATTCCGGTACTTTCCCCGCAGGGTCACTCTAGTTTATCAATCTCTATTTCAGACGATCAAGAACAGGGTGATGTATCCGTGATGTCTTCCAAAAGTGTGCCTCCGACGTCACAATTAATGAAGAGCTAGCAGAAAAGTGCTCATGAAAATACGTCAATTGCCTAAGAGGTCCCTAGTAGGTTCGACGGCCTTTGACGTCCGCTAGCTCGCCCGGAGTAGCGTCCATTCATCGAATGGTTCGGCAGCCGGGTTCGTCCGTTGCGGTCCAGAAGGAGTTTTGGGTGATGCGAGCACTATAAATCAACCAATGCACACCCAGTATGGCAGATTAGAGGAGAGAACGGAGGAAGCCTTTTAGTCCGGTTCCTAGCTCGTCCAGGTCCATCCGGACTGCGAGCGAGAGAGGCCCCTCTCTCGTACAACAACATCTGGCCCTAGATGTTGTGGTACAAAATGTTTCGCATTCGGAGCATACGTCCGCCGCTCGGGACACTCCGTTAGATAGACAGTCCGGAGAGACTGTCAATAAGGCTTCCTCATCCTCAAGGTAGCGCACACGACCGCTCTTGGCTACGTGACCTCGGATATCCAGTCAACTTCGCCAATCAGAGAATCCTCGGCGACCAGGTCACGCCATCCGATAGCCAGGGACACGAGGCCTGGAGACTCCGGACGTTCGCATAAGAAAGTATGTGGGAGTCAACGTACACGGAGCTTCCAGCGGCAAAGCATCGTAAGACCGCTACTGCACAGGCCTCGGTGACGGACGTGCTAGTCCAAATAGCACAACTTATCGCAGCATCCCAGCAACGACAGAATCTCTGTCGCATCATGTAATATCCGATGACGCTGGGTCGGGACGCTCCGCGGAAGCATCAGGTACGGACGTCCGAAAATTTCATACGGTCCGACGGGATGCCGAAAGGGATTCGGAGGATTTCGAGCTTTCCCTTTCGGAACAACATAAGCTGCTGTATATGTCATCCGACTTCATCTTCTAGAGGTTCTTTCGTCGGACCAGAATGCTCCGATGCCGGATAAGAAACTGATAGCGTCGGTGGACACAGAAATTTTTGGTTCGGTTCAGGGACATAGTCCCTCAGTTCCGACACAGTCCAATAATGTCACAGAAACTTTCAAATTATTGTACGACGCTATATATATTATTTATATGCTTTCTATTAACAAGCATGTCTGGTTTCTTGTTCAAAAAATTACTGAGATGTCTTTCAAAAGTGTGCCTCTGTCGTCATAGTTATTGAAGAGCTAGCGGCATAAGTGCTCATGGAATACGTCAATCGCCTAAGAGGTCCCTAGTAGGATCGACGGAGTTGACATTCGCTAGCTCACCTGGTGTAGCGTCCATTCATTGAATGGTTCGGCAGTCGGGTTCGTCCGTTGCGGTCTAGGAAGGAGATTTGGGTGATGCGAGCACTATAATAGACTTTAGTACACACCCAGTGTCAACGGATTAGAGGAGAGATCGGAGGAAGCCTGTTAGTTCGGTTCCTAGCTCGTCCAGGTCCGTCCGGGCTGCGAGCGAGAGAGGTCCCTCTCTTGTACAACAACATATGGGACCGGATGTTGTGGTACAGACATTTCGCATTTGGAGCATATGTCCGCCGCTCGGGACGCTCCATTATATAGACAGTCCGAGAGACTACGTGACCTCGAGTATCCGGCCAGCTTCGTCATTCAGTGATTCCACGGCAAACAGGTCACGCCATCCAGTAGCCAAGGGACACGAGGCCTGTACACTCCGGTCGCTCGCATAATAGAAGTATGCACGGGGTAACGAACACGGAGCTTCCAGCGGCAAAGCATCGTAAGACCGCTTCTCCACAGGCCTCAGTGACGGACGTGCTATCCAAAATAGCACAGCTTATCGCAGCATCCCAGCAAACGACAGATTCTTGGTCGGATCAGGAATAATCCGATGGCGCTGGGTCGGTGCGCTCCGCTGTTGCATCAGGTACGGACGACCGAACACTTCATAGGGTCCGACACGATGGCGAAAAGGGATTCGGATGATTTCGAGCTTTCCCTTTCGGAACAACAAAAGCTGCCATACATTTCTTCCGGCATTATCTTCCAGAGGTTGTTCCGTCGGACTACATTGCTGCGATGCTGGGTAAGAGACTAATAGCGTCATTGGACACGGAGTTTTGGATCGGTTCAGGGACATTGTCCCTGAGTTGCCGACACAGTCCAATAATGTCTTTGGAACATTCGAATTATTGACTGACGCTATATATAAGCTTGCTACCAAACATGCTAGTCTAGTTTCTTGTCCGCAATGTTCTATTCTGCCTTTCATCATTTCTAGGGAAATAATTTATATTGGCAGAACAGGGCATACTGAGAGTTCCTATGCATCTAGACAGTGAGGCTGAAGACTGGGAATTATCTTTTTCGCCGTCTATGTCAATTCCAACCACGACGTTGGAAACGACAATGATGTCTAACAGACTTAACTTAGACGCTTTATCATACGTAGACCACCTTACTGAGGCGTTATCATTACGTCTTCAAGAGAAAGAATTCCAGGATATGATCCTCAATGAGATTTCTTTCAAGGGCAGTAGTTTTTTCACGTATAACTCCACCCTTCAGTGGCAACCTGGAGTTGGTTAGACGTGATGCAGCCCTAGCTACATCCACGTGCGTGGATAGTAAGGTGAAGAACTCTCTCAGAGTCGCTTCGGTCTCGGAGAAGCTTCTCTTCGACGGCAACCTTTCAGCAATCTATGAATTGCTCGATATACACGTTCTCTTGTCTATCAAGTGTAACAAGAGATTCAGACTTGGGCAAACATTCGGTGGTTGACTCAGAGAGTGCCACTGCAGTTGCCGGATCCAAGTTTTATGATTATGACAGATGCCAGTCAAACAGGTTGGGGTACAATATTGATCCCAACGGATTTGAAGTGCCTGGGTCTTTGGGTTCCGCAGTTTCTAGGCAAGCACTTAACTTCCTGGAAATGATGTTATTTTGGCTTGCACTATGTCATTGGATGAACATTATTCAGAAACGCATGTCCAAATCCTGTCTGATAATACGACAGTAGTTGCGTATCTCCGGAACCAGGGAGGCACTCATTCGGTTCCGTTATTCAATTTAACGGAAAGAATCCTTCTGTTTGTTCTAGAACACCAAGTTCTGCTTCGGTCCGTCATATTCCAGGTTGTCTGATTGTATTAGCAGACTCCCTTTCACGTAAGGGTCGCTTGTTGCCGTCAGAATGGACTCTCAACAAACAAGTATTCAATCAGATTTGCTATCAATGGGAGCGCCCAATGATAATTTATTTGTGACACAACTCACTAATCAATTGCAGTCGTATGTGTTTCCATGTTGTCCAGATCCCTGAGCTTATGTAGTTAACGCTCTATTGATCTAATAGGACGGAATGATAGGATATGCGCATCCTCCAGTGCTGTTGATTCAGCAAGTATTGCCTAGATAAACATCCACAATACAATTCTGTTGGTAGCATCTCTGTCTTCACAAAGACCGTGGATAAATTTACTCAGGTGTCGGCTGTGGGACTTACCGCGAAAACTTCCTCCATGAGAGGATCTTCTTTCGCTGGGGAAATCGTGTCAACTTCATCACAACCCGCAAGGTCTCAACCTTCACGTATTCCGTTATGTGGTCCTTCTTGCACGGCAAGCATTGTACAGGACGAGCAATGGATGCGATTTCTTACTGTAGGAGAACCTCCTCTTCGCTATACTATGCGGCTAAAGTGGAAACTCTTCCGTCGTTGGTGTAGGGATCATTAGGTTGATATTTTTGATCCCTCCATACTAGACATTGCAAACTTTCTAGTATACTTGTTTGACAAGATCAACTGCAGCCTGTTACTATTAAGTTTATAGGTCTATGTTATCTCATACCTATGCACTCCATGATAGTTTACAATTGAGTCTAATGTCTCTTTATCTAAGTTAGTTAGAAACTTTTCGATAAATAGACCTAGAATCCTTAGATTAATTCCTATACGGAATTTAGCTTGGGTTTTTATTTAGCTAAGTAACCATTTGAGCCTCTGGAAACAGTAGTTTTCAAATTCTGGCCTTTTAAGACAGTAATTCTCTAGTCTTCTCTTCTACTGAGGAGTCAGTGAGCTTCATGCACTATCGGTGGACGATTCTCACTTTCGTAGTTTCGGAAACACTATTTTTTTGGTTAAGAATCAGGCTCCTAATAAATATCCGGAACCTATTGTTATTAAGGTCCTTCTGTCTTCGTACGGGCATAGGCCTTTACTCTGTCCGGTTAGAGTTTACGTATTTATAAACAGATCTCAGTTTATCAGTAAGGACTTAAAGCTTCTTCTGTCTTTGATGCCTAATAGAAGGACATTACGGTCCATTCTATTGCTAATGGATTCAATTAACTATCGGTACTGCTTATGGTAATCTATCATTAACTCAGCAGTTTGTGCTTAAGATTTCGGCTCATGAAGTAAGAGCTCTTTCTACATCTTGGACTTACGTAAATAGTGTCGCTATTATAGATTTAATGAAGGCTGCATATTGGTCTCAGCCATCCACATTCATGAATTTTTATCTCAGAAATATTGAGTCCATTTCTGGAGGCCTGCATTGTTTAGGTCCATTATCTGCTGCTCAGAATGTTGTTAACTTAACAGTTGCAACTATAGCTAGGTAGGCTTTCTGTTCCGGCAGTGACTCAGTCCTGCTGCCCTCTTCGCTCTGGGCTATTTGACCCAGGGCAAGGTGAAGGGGGGGGGGGGGGGGGGAGGGTGTTCCCTTGGGTTGCCTGTTTTATTATGAAAACAGGGGGATACCTCCTCCGGAGTCAGTAATTCTGAGCTGTTACTGGGATGGTTTTAAAGTGATAAGTTTATCTTTTAAAAATTCATTCAGGTCATAGTTTTTAAAGTATAGCTTTTGAATATATCACGTGTCAAACGGGCGTTATTATACAATCCTCGGACACTTTTAAAAGAGTATAAAGACTCTCAATTCTCTAGACTAACTTTATTTTTTTGGCTTACTTTAAAAATTATTAGTATAAGGATTATACTGGATGTTAATAGAGTACATGGATGTTATGATGCTCTATTGTGGAAGGTGTTGTGTCTTTATACATGTAAGGCCTAATACTCCTTTTCCCCTCGAGGGGATGACTCTATTTTATATAGTTGAGCTTATTGGATTTTCCTCTATGTCCTAGGCCCTCCAGCCTTTTTACTATTCGGCTATGTCTGGGTCATTGGTACAGTATAAAAATGTTAAAAAATTTATAGTAATTTATATTTTTTTTATACTTACCAATGACCCAGACGGGGATGGAACTCATACCTCCCCGCTGAGTACATAGCGCTTACCAGGCACTTATTATAAGAATGATTAATGGCGCCAATTTCGGGACGTCCTTGACACTGCGCATGCGCAGTAGAGGTGAAGTATGGAGGGCCATTCAGGACATGTTTTCTTTGGTTTTGGATGCAAATTTTGGGGATTGGGGGGCAAAATTTGTGTTTGGCCCTACATTTTTAAGAGTTAGCACCAGCTATGTCTGGGTCATTGGTTAGTATAAAAAATATATAAATTACTATAAATTTTTTAACTTTCATAAAGTGTTCCTTTGAATATTCTACTTTCTTGCTCCTCATTTATGGAACAAATATGATTATTATTATTTATTGATGCTCAAGGCTATATCAGCAGCTTGGGCTATATTGAGCTGACATGTGCGTGGTGGCTCAGTAGGTAGAGGTGCAGGCTGCAAGCCGAGAGGTCCTCGGTTCGAATCCCACCTGCGGCAACTGCATTGTGTCCTTGGGCAAGACACTTCACCCCCATTGCACATGTGAGGGCACGGTGACACTGTGCACTAAGGCGTACTGCACGTCGATGGTGCAGCTGTCTTCAGCCAATGCTAACCCTGCTTGTGTGGAGTTAGTATGTTGGGGAGCTGACAGTTGCTCGGTGGTTCTCTCCGGGTACTCGGGCTTCCTCCACCTGTAAAACTGTTGTGGTCATGATTAGCCATTGTGCAGAAATATGTGACCTTAAACACCAATAAATAAATAAATAAATATTGAGCCGACAGCCACATATGTGGCGTAAAGTACCAATAAATATGGTTGATGATTGCTATTCTTCTCAATGTAAACATACTGGGAGCGGTATATGTAGACTCATCCTGCCTGAACAGAGAAGATTTTTCCCTCTTTGCTGCAGCTTTTCAGGTAGCAATCAGTAATGTTGGCAATCACCATTTGTGCGTTTTTTACAGTAGAAGGTGTGAATAAGCTTTGAAAACAGTCCTGTCAATATACAAAGCTCTTGTTTTATGACCTCAATTAGAAAATGAGTTCCTTAACAACAATTAGGTGTAAAATGTGTATTTCTATAGATCTTCTGTTCTTTTATCATCAGTGATTAAGGATTAATGATGAAGAGTGATTGAAAAGACCCCATCCAGAGAAAAATCAGTTTAGGATAAAAAATAAAAAAAACAACTCATTTTTTCTGGCTGTTTTATTTGTTTACCTGGATGGGATTTTTTCAGCGGATTCACTGATTTCGACGAATTCATGCCCCAAATGCTGAAACTTAAGAAATTAAGTATTTCTAAACACAGTAGGTTCACTCTGTGTTCTTAGATTTAAAAAAAAAAAAAACCCTGATTTTCACAAATTTATTTTGAAAATAAGGGAATTTTCACAAATTTCAACGAATTTTGTTGCTTGCCGTTCTCATCCCTGTTGTTTACTGATAATCTTATAAGATACACTTAGCTCATGGTGATGACAAGGCTGCTCGGAAAAGTTGAAGAGCAAACTGACAAATGTTAAACAAATCAGAATTCAGAAAAACTCACTTAGCTTCAGAAGAATTTATCTCAAAGTGTCTGACAGTACTCTTATGAACAGATCACCTGGAAATACAAGAAGTAGATGATCGAAATTGGGGAGGGGGGGGGGGGGTCTTTAAAGTAATGTAGGAATATGGCCTATTTTGAACCACTCTGCACTGGAGGGGGGGAGGCGTTTTTCAATCAACATTCATTTAACCCTTAGGATAATACGAACATGCACGCCATTTGCCAAAACAAGAACACCCCCCCCCCCCCCCCTCCCTGTTCTGAAAAAAAACAACTTGTGACCACTCAGTTGTGATTTCAAAATCTTGGGGTGGAGGGGGGGGGGGGGGGGGGGGGGTGTTGTCGGTCCAAATATTCAGGGGACAGTTTGACTCAGGGATGGGCGAGCTGGAATCGTCCGCCAGCCTTACAGCCTGGCCACTGAAGTTCGGTTTGGGTCAAATAGCGGGGACAGTTCGGATCAAAACGATGGGTGTCAATTTGGCTACAGGACTCTCTGAGAAATTCCCATCATATTGGCCCACTGTGTTTGTTATTATTGGGTGTAGCTAGTGATATGAACAAGTCCTCAAAAAGAAATTGAGAAGGTCTTAAATGATACCGGTACTGAAAATTTGGTGCAAATTGCTCGGTAAAATTCAGTTGGGAAACTGAGCAGTGTTATCGGTATTTGGATTTTTTATGGTGATTTTACGAACAGATTTTCCATGTTTTCCAAGTCGAACGAAGTCATGGATATTAATTGATAAAATGTTGGTGTCAAAACCATTTTTATTAGGCTATTTCAAAATGATTATGTGCTGGGCTGTTCGTACATACACATCTCACACAAGTCTCATTCCTGCGTTCAACAATAACGCCAAATAAATCATTTAGAAGACGATTATCCAATTTGTCAGAGACTTTGATTTCACTCTCAGGGCTTCTTGTGAAAATTAATATTTTTATACTGTAACCAATGACCCAGACTTAGCTGGTGCTAACCCAAAAATATCTAGGGTCAAACACAAATTTTTGTCCCCCAATCCCCCAAATTTGCATGCAAAACCAAAAATTAGAAGTCCTATCTGGCCCTCCATACATTTTACCCTCCGTGCATGCGCAGACACCAGGAAGTCACCGAATCTGGCGCCAATAAATCATTCTTTGTTTGGCCCTTGTCAGATAACAAAAAACTGACATTTTTGCTTTTAAATCTCAATTAATAATGAATAATAATGATACAGACACAAATCAATGGTTAAATTGGTGGATCCAAGGACAGAACTGGATGAAGGAAGGAAGAAACGGTGGTTTGAAACGTTCAGGGCTGTAATTTTATAATATTTATTAAAATTAGTTCATGTTCCCTAATTTCGGGACATGAGCCTGACGTTATCACTGATTGATTATGATCTATCCACTGTTTATTTAGTATTCCTTCCCTGCCTTCCCTTGATCCCCCCAGTTAATCTCCCAAGCTTTTTGGCTTGTTTTAATAAAAAAAATTATAAAATTTATTGGGAGTTTAACGTATTATACAGAAGATTATTCTGTACATCCCCTGGGTTGCATCCTCATCCTTAGTGTTTTGGTCATGTATCATAATCCAATGTATCATTTTTTCTTCTGAGGAAGATCTTGCTTTACATCGGATAGTCTTGTTTCTGTTACTGACTTCGGGCTGTGTTGCTTGGGGTCTTGATTCCGGTGTTTTGTTTACATTACATTACTCTAGGTAGTTTCCTATTTCTGTTTAGGAACAACAGTTGTAAGTAACATTAAATATTCTTATAGTGTGGTAGTTAGTTTTACACAGATTTTATAATTTTGTCCACACTTAGGCTTTTTTGGGCTCATCGTTCCCTTTGGGAAGTTGGGCTCTTAGATTTGAAAAAAATTTTCAAAAATTTTTATTTTATTTTTGAGAGTTTTTCTTTTAGATATATTTATTTCATTGATTATATTTTAATGTTATCTTATATTATATGTAGATTTGATGGCGGTACAATGACATATATTAGTATTTAAGTAATTATATTTATCAAATAGTATGGCAAATAGAGGAAGCCTTTCCTTTATTTACTTGGTCGTTGTTATGAGTTTAGTTGATGTACTACCACTAATTCTACTCCATGTGTCAGATTTGATTATCTGAATGACGGGCGTCATGGTTTGTGTTAGGTGAGTGGACACTATCGGTCCTATCAAGGGCTAGGCTACAAAAGCGAGTTTACGTCCCTTGTCTACAGCTAGCTCAACCGGCAGATCTCACTTGTATGTGGGTGATGTGATGCCGGGTATGTCTGTAGCGGTCGAGAAGAGGAATAAGGGTGTAGCGAGCACTATAAAGATACGAACATGCTCACCCTGCGACGACGGAAAGGAGGAAGCACGGGAAGGAGGAAGTAGACAAGTTCTGAGGTATGCTCATCCAGGTCTTCCGTGATCACGAGCAAGAGAGAGGCCCCTCTCTCTTATAACAACATCTGGGATCAGAGGTTGTAGGTAGGAACTTGTGTCAGGTGGAACTTACGTCCACGGGATGCTCCTTCCATAGACTGGGGTCGGCCAGTCTTATAGCTTGCTCTATGTTCGAAAAGCACACACGACCGCAGTCCGTTGTCGCCAGCTAGCTCGACCGGTGAAGTAGTTACTCAGGCCTCTGAGAACTGTGACGTCAGGTGTATACGATCCAGGCTAGGAGATGATATAGGGTGGAGCGAACAATATGATATGCACAACCATGCTCACCCAGCGACGATGGAAGGAGGAAACCGGCAAGTTCTGAGGTACTCTCGTCCAGGTCATCCAGGACCGCGAGCAAGAGAGAGGCCTCTCTCTCTTACAGCATCATCTGGGGACAGATGTTGTTGGTAGGAACTTGCGTCAGTCGGAGTATACGTCCATGCCTCCTGTCCGGGACGTCCCGTCAATATGCAGTCGGGGTCGGCTAGTCTTATGGTTTCCTCTACGTAATGGACAAAGTGATCTTTATATTGCACAGGGCTCTAAAACCCGATGAGTGGTTTCAGTTTCCTGGCGTCGGTGAAACGGTTAAGATTAAATACGAGGACCGTGACTCCAGATGTGTCGCATATGCATTGTATTCAGAGCTATTTGAAAAGTGCTCAATGATTTTAGACAAGGGCTAGGCTTCAAAAGAGGTTTACGTCCCTTGTCTACAGCTAGCTCAACCGGCAGATCTCACTCGTATGTGGGTGATGTGATGCCGGGTATGTCCATGGCGGTCGAGAGAGAATAAGGGTGTAGCGAGCACTGTTTAATCGAATCATGCTCACTCAGTGTTGATGGAAGGAAGAAGACGGCAAGTTCTGAGGTACGCTCGTCCAGGTCTCTCCGGACCGCGGCCAAGAGGGAGACCCCTCTCTCTCTCTTGCAACAACATCTGGAGCCAGGTACAGACGCAGATCAGAGTTTATCAGAAGAGAAATAATTCTTCTTTTCTCATTATTTTCCAATAGAATGGACGTTTATGTTCATTCTATTGTTAAGTATGTCAGTTAGCTATTCGTACTGCTTGGGTTATTTTATCTTCCAATTAGCAGTCAGTGCTTAAGATTTCAGAGCATAAGTAAGTGCTGGCTACATCTTGCGCTTATTCTAACTGTATGGCTATTACATGTTCTTATGTGGGATCTCTTCAGGATAGTTAAGTTTTCGGTGCATGGGAATAATAGTTTCCATTATTGGTGTTGTTAGTATAAGGCTTTTGAGCGCATACATTTGATGCTCAGTCATTTTCATGGGAATGAATGATCGGATATGTGTATCCTTCAATTCATTTGTTTCTATTGATTTCATTGAGGTTATGGTGTCTGCTATTGAGCATTCGCCAGAAGCTTCCCCATGAGAGGGTTTTCTTCTTTAAGGGAAGTTTTATTCTTCACGTCATTCTCCGCTCTCAGTGGCATTACGGAGTATTTCTGACGTGAAAGAGCATTATGGTCACTGTATTATTGCTGTCTGCACCAGCAATGATTAAGTAATGTGGGTGAGGTGGTTTCGACATATATTCAAATTCCCCCACCCCCCCCCCCCACCCCCCCACACACACACTCACACTGTCGCGTATATATATTTTAATACATACATACTTTGCGTGTGGGTTGTGTTGGATGGCGCCCTCATAGGCATATATGCAGTTCTGTTGCATTTGTTTCCGGTATTTATTTTCTGATTTCTAATATACAGGCACTTATTTTATCATCATAATGGCCGCTATTTGAGCTCATAGGTTACTGCATAGCCATTTAGTGGTTTTTAGTCACCTACGGAAACCGTAAGGGGACTATAGGATTGCACTCCGTCCGTCCGTCCATCTGTCCGTCCGTCCGTCCGTCCGTCCGTCTAGGCGTCCGTCCGTCTATCTGTTTTTTATGTTACCACCTCTCCCTCCAACATGCTTTAAGCTACACCTTTCATATTTGGTACATGGATAAATGGTTCTGAGGGGATGATGCACGCTCAAAATTTTTTTTTCAAAATCCAACATGGCGGAATGGCGGCCATTTTTGTTGTGTTTTTTAAGCTTTTTTTTCTCTATTTTCATGTTACCACCCCTCCCACCAACATGGTTAAAGCTACACTTTGCATATTTGGCACATGGATAGAGGGTTGGGAGGGGATGATGCACGTTCAATATTTTTCTTTCAAAATCCAAGATGGCGGCATGGCGGCCATTTTTGTTGTGTTTTTTAAGCTTTTTTCTCTATTTTATGTTACCACCCCTCACTCCAACATGGTTCAAGCTACACTTTTTATATCTGGCACATGGATAGAGGGTTGTAATGGAATGTTGCACGTTCAATATTTTTTTTCTAAAATTCAAGATGGCGCCATGGTGGCCATTTTTGTTGTGTTTTTTTAAGCTTTTTTCTCTATTTTATGTTACCACCCCTCATTCCAACATGGTTCAAGCTACCCTTTTTATATCTGGCACATGGATAGAGGGTTGTAATGGGATGTTGCACGCTCAATATTTTTTTTCAAAATCTAACATCTGTCTGTCTGTCCGTCTGTCTGTCTGTCTGTTTTTATGTTACCACCTCTCCCTCTTATATGCTTCAAGCAATACCTTTCATCTTTGGTACATGGATAAATGGTTCTGAGGGGATGATGCACAGTCAATATTTATTTTTCAAAATCCAAGATGGCAGAATGGCGGCCATTTTTGTTGTGTTTTTTAAGCTTTTCTCTCTATTTTATGTTACCACCCCTCCCACCAACATGGTTCAAGCTACACCTTTCATATATGGTACATGGATAAAGGGTTGTGAGGGGATTATGCACGCTCAATATTTTTTTTTCAAAATCCAAGATGCTTATATACTCTAGTGTCTTCTGTGACAAAAACACCTTATGTCACAAAAGCGCCGTAGGGGACTAATACCACCTCGGTGGTCAAACACTTGTTTAGCTCAACTTTGGCGAAGCCAAATTTAAGCTTATGCCATGGCCAGTCGCCCGTCTGTCTGTCAACAATTCAATATGGCTCGGGCTAGAGGCCGTATTTATGAATCGATCTTTACGAAACTTCTTGGGTACCTTTGTTATGACCGTGGGACGAGAACGAGTGTTTTTGGGTCCCATCCGAAATTCAAGATGGCTGCCAGCCGCCAATTTGTACTGACGATGCAGAAATCTGTTTTTTGCACAGAACTTCCATATGAACGCGCTGATTTGTATTTATCAACTGATCTTCACAAAACTTCTTGGGTACCTCTGCTATCACCTTGGGACGAGAACGAGTGTTTCTGAGTGTGGTCCGAAATTCAAGATGGCTGCCAGTGGGTATTTTGTACCAAAATTAGGTCTAGTCAGTTTTTTGTACACAACTTCTATACGTCTCAGGCTAGAGGCCGTATTTATGAACCGATCTTTACGAAACGTCTTGGGTACCTTTGTTATCACCGTGGGATGAGAACATGTGTTTTTGGGTGTGGTCCAAAATTCAACATGGCCACCAGCAGCCCTTTTGTACCAAAATTAGTGTAATCAGTCTTTTGTACAGAACTTCTGTATGAAAGTTCTGATTTGAATAAATTTTTGTATGAATGTTTAGTAAAATGGAATACATCACATACGCTACAGGTTTTTTTCTCGTGCAGAAATTATGCAAATTAGATGAATTTTGATTTATTTAGTGCTACTTATACACTGTAAGTGCACATGTCAATACGGCTCGGGCTAGAGGCTGTATTTATCAACCGATCTTCACGAAACTTCTTGAGTACCTTTGTTATCACCTTGGGACGAGAACGAGTGTTTCTGAGTGCGGTCCAAAATTCAAGATGGCTACCAGTGGCCATTTTGTACTGAAATTAGGTCCAATCAGTTTTTTGTCACAACTTCTATACAGCTCATATTTATGAACTGATCTTCATGAAACTTCTTGGGTACCTTTGTTTTCACCTTGGGACAGGAATGAGTGTGTTTTGGGGTGCCTTTGTTATCACTGTGCTATGAGAACAAATATTTTTGGGGTTCAGTCAGACCCACTCTGGGACTCAAAGATTTCTTTTCTAGTTTAGCATCTGACTGTCACTCACCTTTACAATACTTTACCTATACATTTGTTACAGGCTACGGTCAGTATTTATGTACAGGCCGTTACAATACTTTATATGTACCTTTGTTATCAGGTCATTACCTAGATGTTTGTCATTGCTGTGTCACATACTATACATGTACATGTCTTGACAAGTTGAGCTACAGTGTCATTGACACTTTCATTAGATGATTAATAGGCTGGATTTTTATGCACTCGTGCAATGTATTATCTCTTTGGTGGACCTTGAAATTATTATATATTTCGAGGGCGGTCTGTGTTGGAGCCGGTTAATCATACCTACCTCCATTTCTAGATCTTGGTCTCTATTTTGTCGGTTCTCAAATCCCATATTCTAATGTGTTTATAGTTGTAGATACCAAATAGTACACGTTGGAGAGTGTTTTTACCGGATTTAATATTACAGAGGCCTCCTGTGAATTTATCTTGAAGCGTGTTTTCTCAGCAGAGATTGTTCATCTTATCCCACTTTTGTATGTATATGTTATATTTGATTTCTCACTGATTTTGTCGTACCTGTATATGGCGTCTGCAGTGCATATTTTGTAGCGGATAATGTTATTTACCAAAATCATCGCTATAGCCTTGGCTTGTGAAGTGGCATTAAGCCCCATTTATTATTCATGAATTAATTTTTAGCTCAACTTTGGCGAAGCCAAATTTGAGCTTTTGTCATGGCTCGTCGTCCGTCTGGCCGTCTGTCCGTCTGGCCATCTGTCCGTACGTCAGCAATTGGATACGGCTCGGGCTAGAGGCCGTATTTATGAACCGATCTTTACGAAACTTCTTGGGTACCTTTGTTATGACCATGGGACGAGAACGAGTGTTTTTGGGTGCGGTCCGAAATTCAAGATGGCCGCCAGCTGCCATTTTGTACCGACGATGCAGAAATCTGTTTTTTGTACAGAACTTCCATATGAAGGCTCTGATTTGAATAATTTTTTGTATGAATGTTTAGTACCATGGGATACATCACATATAATACAGGTTTTTTTCTCGTGCGTAAATTGTGCAAATTAGACTAATTTTGATGTTTTTTGGTGTTACTTTCAGTACTGTAAGTGCAAATGCCAATACGGCTTGGGCTAGAGGCCGTATTTATGAACCGATCTTTACGAAACTTCTTGGGTACCTTTGGTATCACCGTGGGACGAGAACGAGTGTTTTTGGGTCCGGTCCGAAATTCAAGATGGCCGATGGCAGCCATTTTGTACAAAATTAGGTGCAATCAGATTTTTGCACAGAACTTCCATATGAAAGCGCTGATTTGAATAATTTTTTGTGTGAATGTTTAGTACCATGGGATACATCACATATAATACGGGTTTTTTTCTCGTGCAGAAATTATGCAAATTAGATGAACTTTGATTTTTTCATTGCGACTTACACACAGTAAGTACACATGTCAATACGGCTCGGGCTAGAGTCTGTAATTATGAACTGATCTTCACGAAATGTCTTGGGTACCTTTGTTATCACCTTGGGACGAGAACGAGTGTTTCTGGGTGCGGTCTAAAATTCAAGATGGCTGCCAGTGGCCATTTTGTACCGAAATTAGGTCTAATCAGTTTTTTGTACACAACTTCTATACGGCTCAGACTAGAGGCCATATTTATGAACCAATCTTTACAAAACTTCTTGGGTACCTTTGTTATCACCGTGGGATGAGAGCGAGTGTTTTTGGGTGTGGTCCGAAATTCAAGATGGCCACCAGCAGCCATTTTGTACCAAAATTAGTGCAATCAGTCTTTTGTACAGAACTTCTGTATGAAAGTTTCGATTTGAATAAATTTTTGTATGAATGTTTAGTAACATGGAATACATCACATATTGTAAGGTTTTTTTTTTCGTGCGGAAATTATGCAAATTAGATGAACTTTGATTTATTCAGTGCTACTTACACAATGTAAGCACACATGTCAATACGGCTCAGGGTAGAGGCTGTATTTATGAACCGATCTTCACAAAACTTCTTGGGTACCTTTGTTATCACCTTGGGACGAGAATGAGTGTTTCTGGGTGCGGTCCAAAATTCAAGATGGCTGCCAGTAGCCATTTTGTACCAAAATTTGGTCCAATCACTTTTTTGTCACAAGTTCGATACAGCTCGTATTTATGAACTGATCTTCACAAAACTTCTTGGGTACCTTTGTTTTCACCTTGGGACAGGAACGAGTGTGTTTTGGGGTGCCTTTGTTATCACTGTGCTATGAGAACAAATATTTTGGGGTTGAGTCAGACCCACTCTGGGACTCAAAGATTTCTTTTCAGTTTAGCATCTGACTGTAGCCCACCTTTACAATACTTCACCTATACATTTGTTACAGGCAACGGTCAGTATTTATGTACAGACCGTTACAATACTTTATATGTACCTTTGTTATCAGGTCATTACCTAAATGTTTGTCATTGCTGTGTCACATACTATACATGTACATGTCTTTGTCTTGACAAGTTGAGCTACAGTGTCATTGACACTTTCATTTGAGTGCCTGATCGATATTTATTTATATCGTTTCCGGGTTCTGCTTATTGATTCCAGAGCTCTCCCCTCTTTCTTTTGAAGATATGTTCAGAAAAAAGAGGGGAGGGGTCATTTTGTCCATTTCTCTGCCTTATGGGGTATGTAACTATTGAGGAAGCTGTCATGTCCATACTATGTTCGGCGATCAGCTGCAGTATTATTGTGTCGCATAGGTTTATGGGAAATTTTCTCTCATTCTCAGTATGCCATAATTTTTAGGGCCTAGTCCAGACTAGTTTCAAAAATGGTTCATTTCTTACATCCTAATTAATATTATTTTATGCTTAGATTTAGGATTTACATAATTGGGATCCATATTAGGATATGCCTCTTCTATTATGGTTTTAAGAGACATACATGTAAATTCTAATTTCTTCATCATGGATTGAAGGATTTGATCTATGTTGATCTACTATTTCGGAAGTTCTAGGCCCTCCGCCTTTTTACGATTCAGCTAAGTCTGGGTCATTGGTTACAGTATAAAAATATGAAAAAAATTTATAGTAATTTCTATATTTTTTTATACTTACCAGTGACTCAGACGGGAATGGCCCTCCCATGAGTGGATTGTACTGGGCACTCATACCTCTCCGCTGAATTATTATAATCTTTTTTTCTACAAAGAATGATTTATTGGTGCCAGATTCGGTGACTTCCTGGCATCTGCGCATGCGCAGAGGGTAAAATGTATGGAGGACCAGATAGGACTTCTAATTTTCGGTTTTGCATGCAAATTTTGGGGATTGGGGGGCAAAATTTGTGTTTGGCCCTAGATATTTTTGGGTTAGCACCAGCTAAGTCTGGGTCATTGGAAAGTATAAAAAATATATAAATTACTATAAATTTTTTCATTTTTCGGCATTTTTTCTTTCATTTTCACCACTAATTTACCAGGCGAACCTGATTCGATATAATACCGACTGATGTTCGAGTTCAGTTACAACGCATTTCTTTTCCTAATGATATGTGTCGGAGATCAAAGTTAACAACCTCCTGAATAGCGCACTACATTCTACGTTACATAGCGCAGAAGTTATCGCATGTTTAACGAGGTTTACTTGACTGTTCTGCACTTGATAGTGCATTAACTAACAAATGTTTTCTGTACTAGACGTGACAAGACTTCTAGATTTAACTGTATACAATTTATGCCCTTTCTGCATATGCAGAAACCCCAAAGTACCGTCTTTTCCTGCCAAGACTCCATTCATTTTGGTCCTTTCTAAACAACACGTGTTTTCCTGCTCCTCTAATTTTGTTAGATAAAATATGCCCTAAAATGCCCAAGCTTGCAGAATTCATCATGAAAAGGATATGAGGAAGACATGCGGCCATCTTTAGGAGTTTCTTTTTGATGGAACAAAGTAAAGCTGAAACAGTTAAGGGGTTTTCTTGATCGACTAATCACTGGATTATCCTTGGTTAATCGATTAATCACTTGTCCAAATAGATATCTGAATAATTGCCATACCGTGGATGATTTACAGAATGAACCCTTTGCCCAACATAACAAACAAAACCGACTAGGCCTATATTAAAAAATTTATTATATTTTCAATTTTTGTCTCAAAAACATAGCTTATGACCCCTCATAAGCTATGTTTTTGAGACAAAAATTTAAAATTTTTAGTAATTCCTGAATTTATTTTGCTAATATCGTCTGCTACCCACAATGGGTAAAGGGTTAAGAATGACTATTTTCATCCACTGATACAGTATGATGATCATGCAAGTAAACAAGTATGTCGGCAAGTATCTTGCATGCTTTACTCGGTCTCATATAATTGATGTGAATCAGTGTGACAGTGTTTGCCTGTATTGGAACAACCCATATAATACAGTAGTTCAAAATAATCGATCAATTACTTTTTGGATCGATCAAGATGTTGATCATTGATTAATCGATTAATCAATTAACCGTTTCAGCTCTAGAACAAAGTTGATCAGGGCTGTAAACTTAACTTATTAGCCCATGTCCCCTAATATTCTGAAACTGCACAAGAATTCACTTCGAACGGCACTTAATAGGCCCCAGGGCTTATCGGTTGTGACATGATGTTGATGGACTGATCCTATGTGGTTATACTCATTCTTCTTGGTGATCTATTCATACAAGGTGGCCAACATTGTTGTTCATTGTATTCATGAAGGCATACCACTCATCATTCCAAAAATATTCCACAAAGGTGCTATGCACCTCAAGCCCATCCTTGCATTCTGTAATTAGTATGCAAATATGTAATTGGATGGGAGTTCATACACATTCTGTAACAGAAATCTTAAAATTGTCGGGTTTTTTAGCTCACCTACTGCGAGGTAGAGGTGAGGTAATCTCATGACCCCAGCGGCATCTGCATCGGCGCCAACGTCCAATTTTGTAAGAGTTTGTGTTCGAGTAAATTTCTTTTTTTTAAATCCAGTGGCCCAAGGGCTTTCAAATTGCAGTTGTGGGTTATTTAGGTCCATGACTGCAGTACTGAAATCTAATTGTCTGGAAATTTTTCACCAATTTTTTTTTTTAGGTGAAAACTTTCTGTTGGAAGAAGTGGTGTCAAAGTAAACTTTATTGCATATTATGGTGCACTATATTTCTTATAAGAGTGTTTTATTGTGAGCATAGTTTCTCTTTACCCTTGTACTAAGTATACATGCTGCTCTTTTGCCAGTGTTTCCTTTTTTCAGCAAAACATCTGTGAACTTGTATTTGTAACAATTGATGTTTCAGTCAGCACCAATATCCGAATTGTAAGAGTTTGTGTTTGAGTTGGTTTATTCAAACCCAGTGATCCCAGGTCTGTTATTTTGCCCATTTTTTTAAAAAACGGTCGTATTATGGTATACCGCTGTCCGTCCGTCTGTCCCTCCGTCTGTCCATCCGTTTGTCCACACGTCATACAATAACTTGAAAACACTTCCAGCAATTTTTGTGATTTTTTGGTGGAAAGTATATGCTGATGGATGGAAGCTCCCTTTCAATTTGTGTCGCTGTCCAATTTGTCATTCCAGAGTTATGGGACTTTATTCGTAGAAATATTGGCAATTTTCCACATGTCGGACAATAACTTGAAAATGCTTTGAGCAATTTTCAAGATTTTTTTGTGGCTAGTATACATTGATGGAAGGAATCTCCCTTTCTATTTGTGTCGCCGTCCGATATGTCATTCCAGAGTTATGGGACTTTATTTGTCAAAATATAAGCAATTTTCCACATGTCGAACAATAACTTGAAAATGCTTAGAGCAATTTTCATGATTTTTTGGTTGCAAGTATATGTTGATAGAAGGAATCTCCCTTTCGATTTGTGTCGCTGTCTGATTTGTCATTCCAGAGTTATGGGACTTTATTCAACATTCAAGTTTGTTCAAGCCAAGTCGTGTCGGAGCCCAAATTATAACTTAGTTCAATATGAGGAATATTCTTCAAAAATCTTCTTCTTCATAACCACCAATCAGAATCTGTTGATACTTGGTATACAGTATCCTTAGGGAGGTGAGATATAAGTTTGTTAAAGCCAAGTCCCTGAGTTCATATTTTGACTTCCTGTGGGAGCCCAAATTGTACCAAAATTTCTATTTTCCGAACTGAGAGGCCAATTTGAACCAAATTTGATATGAGGGCTTATTGGGTCATAAGTACCTAATTTATGCCAACAAAAAATGTTCACGTCACCCCATGGGAACCGCAGGAGCTAAAAATAGAAAAAATTTAAAATGCACATGTCTCCAAAACTACACGGCACTGAGAGTTTTTATTTTGTGTGAAGCTTCCTTAGGAACCACAGAAAGGAGTGGTAAAAAAAAAATTGCCATCGGTTTTATCATAGGGTACTTTTCCTGGACTTTGAAAAAATTCTGAGTCATCACTTTTTCACACTGTGAGTAATGGGAAAGATATTAAAGATCTTCTTCTCCCATACTACTGCTCCAAAGGCTTTCATATTTCACATATAACATCTTTGGAAGATTCATTCACAGGTTTGTTGAAATCAAATCCCTGGGTCCATATTTGGGCTCTCTATGGGAGCTATTAGTGCAATTTGAGGAATATTCTTTAAAAATCTCGTTCCGATCCACCAATCCACTGGTCAGAATATTTTGATATTTGGTATAAGCTTTTCTTAGGAGGGGCAGATGCAACTTGTTCAAATCAATTCCCTGGGTTGATATTTAGGCTACCATGTCAGGTGAGTACCCTCTGGGGCCTCTTGTTTATTTTTTTTTTTTTTACACAAAAAATTAATTAGTTTTGTATCGTAAGAAATTGTGTTAATGTAATTTTTTTTTATCTCACCTACTTGAGAGAAGTGATGAGCTTATGTGGTGACTATGGTGGCATTGGCACCAGGCGTACATGTCCAATTTTATAAGAATTTGTGTTTATGCCATTTTCTCAAAGTCCAGTGGATCCAGGGCTTTTTTTACATGTATGTTGTTGGGGGCTATCACAATAGTATCCAATCCAAATACTGTACCTTTTGTCCAATTTCACCTAAAATTGCCAGCCCAAACTTAGTCACTTTCTGTTGTAAGAATTCGTCTTGAGGTAAGCTTTTGTGCTGATTGTGGGGCCTTAACTTCCCATTCCTGTGAACCTTGTTTATTTCAATAACATCTTTAGGTATTAGCGCTACTGTATGCAAAGATTTAACTGAATTGTTTTAATATTTCTGTCAAAATGTTCAGGTTTTTCTCTGACTTCTTAATTTTAGTTTGTAAAAGTTTGTGTTAAGGTGAGTTCTGTTTCTGTGGGTCTATCCAGGTCAGTGATATTGTAGACTTGGATTACTGAAAATATTTGCAGTAATATTAACTTTGTGATAATCACAATATATCCCATTAAAAATTTAATATATCCATTATTTGGAGTGATATGTACCATAAAAATGCAACTTCAAGGAGCTTTCTTTACAGTGGATCAACTGTATCAAGCATGAATGTAGGTGAGCGGCTGGGATGTAACATCCCTCTAATTTAACCTATTAGTTTGTTGTCCATGTCAGCATTTTCTATTGATGTGAGTAAATGCTGCACAGATTTGACAGACATTGATTTGAAATTTGTAAGCCAAGTCTTGCAACCTATAAAAGACTCTCGAACTGTTTCAAAGTTGGCAGAGTACTCCTGAATGCCAAAAGACAATAATAAGATCAAAACTGGATTGACCAGGGACAGAAATGCATGGTGCAAATTTTCTTTAGCACAGGCTACACCCTGTACTTCTTGTCCGATCATCACAAAATTTCATATGCTGGCTCGAGGTCATGTCTAGATGAGAATTTCCCCTTTTGGTCGCGATCTGTTTAACCGTGATGGCTCCGTAGGCCCGAGAACCTTGGCACAGTCTACAGGTCAGAGTTATGAAGGCATTTTATTGTAACTTGGTAGGATGACTCTGTATAATGTCTAGATAGCTGTTCGAGCCAGAAACCTGAAAACCTTTAGCACAGTCTACAGGTCATATTTATGAAGGGATTTCATTGTAACTTGGTATTATGACTCCGTATAATGTCTAGATGAGAACATCTTATTTTGGTCGGGTTCAATCAACCGTGACTACCGCAGGGGCCCGTTACCTAGATTCCTCTAGCAGTCTACAGCTTGCATTTATGAAGGGATTTCATTGTAAATTGGTAGGATGACTTGGTATAATGCCCAGATGAGAACGTCCTATTTTGGCGATGATCGGTCAACCATAACAGCCGCACAGGCACGTGACCTAGATTTGTTTTGCTCAGTCTACAGTTCATATATATGAAGCAATTTCATTGTAACTTGGAAGGATAATTTGGTATCATGTCTGGATGAGACTGTCCTATTTTGGTCATTACCGCCACCTGGTCACATGACCTAGATTCCTTTAGCACTGTCTACAGGTTGTATTTTTATACTGTACCAATGACCCAGACTTAGCTGGTGCTAACTCTAACAAAACCAGGGCCAAACACAAATTTTGCCCCCCAATCCCCAAAATTTGCATCCAAAACAAAAAGAAATCATGTCCTAAAGGACCTCCATACTACGCCTCTACTGCGCATGCGCAGTGACGCAGACGTCCCGAAATTGGCGCCAATTATCATTCTCTGTTTGGCCCTTCATCAGTCAACATCTCACTGATCTTTGTGCTTGTAAATCTCAGTTTAAAGGATGCCAGACACATAATTTTTGGAGAAATGCTGATTCTAAGGAGGATATAGAAGGAGGAGAGGAAAAAGAAGTGACAAAAAATAATCAGGGCTGTACTTAAAATTTTTTGATGAAATTATGTTAAGTTGCCTATTTTCGAGGCATGGGCCTCTTGTTGTCATTCTTGCTAAATGTTGCACTGCTTATTCAGTGTTTCCTCTCCCCTAGCCTTCTAAAGTCCCCCCTTGCAATTCTCCCATGCTTTTGGCATATTTTTGAGAAAGTTCATTTCTAAAATTTCCCTGGGAGAGTTGCTTGGATACAGAATGTTTTCTGTTATTTTCCCCATAGTTACGTTTTCACCCATGGGTGTATAAACGTTGTGTTCTGCATCTTCCATCTGATGTTCTGCAGATTCTCCCCTGGGAGTCTCTGTCTTGCATCAGATAGAGTGTAATTTGGATGACTGATTTCGGGCCACATTTTTCAGTGCCTGGAGTCATGTTTTCTGGTATTTTACACTGTTTGTTTACATTGGCAACAGCCTTTTTTGAGGGGGGCTGTTTGCCTTTGGTGTAGTTTATCTCACTATTAGATACATTTATATTTTCCGTAAGTGTCTCATTAATTATTTAATATAAATTTAAAATTTTTGACCACACTTTGCCATCGGATCCATTGGGGCTCAACGTTACTTTTCAGCAACTTGGGCTTCGCTGAAAAAATATTTTTTCAAAATTATTTTGATTTGCAATTGTTTTTTCATTTATTAATGGATCATGTTATTATGTATCTTTGTGTCAGGGGTTTGTGCGAGTAACTAGGACTTGTTGTTGTCCTTTCACAATGAAGGGACATTGTTCAAATTGTAATGGGAAGAAATCTTCCTCTGACTTTCATGATCATTGTATTAATTGTAGTCAGTGTTCTCGCATTAATCCCTGTCCTATATGTGAATATTGGGATGAGAAACATTGGAAACGTGTGTCACGATATGTTGTTTCTGGAGAAAGGGCTATGCCGGCTCTTTCTCCGCAAGGTCACTCTACTCTATCAGTTTCTATTTCAGAGGAACCAGAACAGGGTGATGTTTCCATGTTATCTTCTACAAGTGTGCGTCCGTCGTCACAAATGAATTCAGAGCTAGCGGCAAAAGTGCTCATGGAGATTAGACAAATGTCGTCCGCTAGCTCGCCCGGTGTAGCGTCCATTCACCGAATGGTCCGGCAGCCGGGTTCGTCCGATGCGGTCCAGGAGGAAATTTTGGGTGATGCGAGCACTATAAACATAATAGATGCACACCCAGTGACGGCGGATAGTAAGCGAGAACGGAGGAAGCCTTTGAGTCCGGTTCCTAGCTCGTCCAGGTCCAGCCGGGCCGCGAGCGAGAGAGGCCCCTCTCTCGTACAACAACATCTGGGACCAGATGTTGTGGTACAAAATGTGTCGCAAGCGGAGCATACGTCCGTCGCTCGGGACGCTCCGTTGTATAGGCAGTCCGCGGAGACTGCTAAGGCTTCTTCTTCTCGTCAGCGCACATGACCGCACCTTGGCTGCGTGACCGCCGATATATTACCAGCTTCGCCGATCAAGGATGTTACGGTGACCAGGTCACACCATCCGGCAGCCAGGGATTCGAGACCGATGGACTCCGGACGTTCGCATAGAAAAAGTATGCGAGAGCCATCTGATGCGGAGCTGCCCTCGGCGAAGCAGCGGAAGACTGCGTCTCCGCAGGTCTCGACGCCGGACATTCTTGTGCAGATAGCACAGCTTATCGCAGCATCCCAGCAGCCGACAGAAACGGTGTCGGATCAAGAATTATCCGACGGCGCTGGGTCGGTACGCTCCGCCAAAGCATCGGGGGCGGACGACCGGGAACATCATGAGGTCCGACCGGATGGTGAAAGGGATACGGATGATTTGGAGCTATCCCTTTCGGAACAACATAAAGCTGCCGTGGACTTCATCCGGCACTTTCTCCCTCAAGTTGTTCCGTCGGGCCAGACTGCTGCGGTTCCGGACAAGAGGATTATAGCGTCATTGGACTCTGAATTTTTTGAGCGGTTCCGGGACATCGCTCCCGAGTTTCCGTCGCAGTCCAATAATGTTGCAAGAACATTTGAATTATTGAACGACGCTATATTTAAACTTGCTTCCAAGACGGGGAAAGCAGGTTTCTTGTCCACTAATACTCTCAACCTGCCTTTCATTAATGCAAGGAATAAATTCGATACGGCAGGACAGGGTATCCCGAGAGTTCCTCTGCGTATGGACGACGAGGCGGAAGACTTAGAGCTATCATTACCGTCGTCGGCTTCTATTCCAACCGCGGTGTTGGAAACAGCTATTGCGTCTAACAGAGCCAATTTAGATGCCTTATCTTACGCAGATCACCTTACTAAGGCGTTATCACTGCGCCTTCAAGGGAAAGAGTTTCAGGATATACAATCCTCTTTAAGACTTCTTTCAAGGGCAGTAGCTTATTCCATGTGTAACTCCGCCCTTTCAGTGGCAAATCTGGAGTTGGTTAGACGTGACGCAGCCCTAGCTACATCCACACTTGTGGATTCTAAGGTGAAGAACTCTCTTAGAGTCGCTTCGGTCTCCGGAGAACTTCTCTTTGACGGCAAGCTTTCTGCTATTTATGATAAAATTACAAAGAAAGCTTCGGATTCTCTGTTGTTCAAATCTGCCTCTAAGAAGCCGGATACAGCAGACAAGAATAAGACAGGCACTTCTGGGTCTAATGCGCCCAAGAGAGGTTCCTATAGAGGTTCCGGTGGGTCCTCTTGGTCTTATTCGAGAGACCGTCAGGGTAGCGACTCTCGTTCGGGACGTCCTTCGGGCCGGGACAATCGGTCGGACGCCCCGAGGTCGACGGGGTGAGGTGTGGGTCGTGGAGGACGTGGTTTCTCCTACCGCAGGCCTCGCAGGTCCAGGAGGTGATGGCTTAAACCTCTATCGCGTACCGGTTGGCGGAAGGTTGTCGAGCTTTTCACAAGAATGGGCGTCGATTACGGACGACCCTTGGGTGAGAGGAGTGACTTCAGAAGGTCTAAAGATATCCTTCAAACGAAAGCCTCCATTAACTCGCAGTCCAAAGTGGACTCAACTTCCGTCAAATCCGCAGAAAAGAGACGCTCTGTTATCAGAGGTGCAGTCTCTTTTAATGAAGAACGCGGTAGAGGTCGTAGAAAACCAGGAAACTCCGGGATTCTACAGCCATCTGTTTCTGGTTCCGAAACCAGACGGCTCGTTCCGTCCAGTCATAGATTTGAGCTGGATAAACAAGCTGATCGTCGCTCCGAAATTTTATATGGAGACGATTCGATCGGTCAGAGCGAGTATTCGGGTGAACGATTATGCAACAAGCATAGATCTCAAAGATGCGTACTTTCACGTCATGGTACATCCGACATTCCGAAAGTATCTACGCTTCGCAGTCCTAGGAGTGGTGTATCAATTCCGGGCGATGTGCTTCGGATTGAATCTAGCACCCTGGGCTTTCACTCAGGTAATGAACTCGGTAATGATCTATTTCCGAGCTCATTCGTCTGCGGTAACGTCGGCCTACCTGGACGACATTCTTCAGAGGTACGGCAACGAGTTAACGCTTCAGAACGATGTTCAGAATCTACTTCTATTGCTCCGACGTCTCGGTTTTAAAGTAAACGAGGAGAAGTCGGATCTGGTGCCGTCCAAGTCATTCACTCATCTGGGAATGAGCTTCGAGACGCACAACAATCTCGTTCGTCTGCCGTTAACCAGAGCGAAATTAGTCAGTTGTTACGCTCGCTATTGTCTGCACGCAGACAAAGTCACAGCGAGAGAATTTATGAGACTGATAGGTCTGTGCGGAGCCGCTGTGGATCTCATTCCGATGGGGCGGTTACGCACACGTCCTCTTCAAATTTTCTTGACTCAGAATTGGAGTGTGAAAATTCATTCGCTCGACGTAGACGTTCTCTTGTCAGATCAAGTGAAACAAGAGATTCAGACTTGGGCAAACATTCAGTGGTTAACTCAGGGAGTTCCGCTGCAGTTGCCGGATCCGAGTTTTACCATTATGACGGATGCCAGTCAAACAGGTTGGGGTGCATCATTAATCCCAACGGATTCGAGATGCCAGGGTCTTTGGGATCCGCAATTCCTGTGCAAGCACATAAACATCAAGGAAATGATGTCAATTTGGCTTGCGTTACGTCACTGGATGGACATTATTCACAATGCTCATGTCCAAATCCTATCCGACAATATGACAGTAGTGGCGTATATACGGAATCAGGGAGGCACTCATTCAGTTCCGTTGTTCAATCTAACGGAAAGAATCCTTCTGTTTGCGCTAGAACATCACGTTCTTCTTTCGGTTCGTCACATACCGGGTCGTCTGAATGTGCTAGCAGACTCCCTTTCACGAAAGGGTCGCTTGTTGCCGTCGGAGTGGACTCTCAACAAACAAGTATTCAATCAGATTTGCTACCAATGGGAACGGCCAATGATAGATTTATTTGCGACACATCTCAACAATCAGTTGCAGACGTATGTGTCTCCGTGTCCGGATCCAAGAGCATTTGCAGTAGACGCTCTGTCGATCCCCTGGGACGGAATGATAGGATATGCGTATCCTCCAGCGCCGTTAATTCAACAAGTATTGCTAAAGATAAAACAATCTCAATGCAAGATTCTGTTGGTAGCATCTCTGTCGCCACAGACACCGTGGATAAATCTACTCAGGTGTCTGTTGTGGGACCTACCGCGAAAGCTTCCTCCGCGGGAGGATCTTCTTTCGCAGGGGAAATCGCGCCAACTTCATCACAACCCGCAAGGTCTCAACCTTCACGTTTTTCCGTTGTGCGGTCCTTCTTGCATGGCAAGCACTTTACAGGACAAGCAGTGGACGCGATTTCTAACTGTAGGAGGACCTCCTCTTCGCTAAACTATGCGGCTAAGTGGAAGGTTTTTCGTCGTTGGTGTAGGGATCATTCTGTAGATGTATTCGATCCCTCTATACCAGACATTGCAAACTTTCTAGTATACTTGTTTGACGAAATCAAACTGCAGCCTGTTACTATTAAGGGTTATAGGTCTATGTTATCTGATACCTATGCACATCACGATAGTTTGCAAATTGGATCTAATGTCTCTTTATCTAAGTTAGTTAGAAACTTCTCGATAAATAGACCCAGAACTCTTAGATTAATTCCTAAATGGAATTTAGCTTGGGTTCTTCTTAAATTGAAGGAAAAGCCATTTGAACCTCTTGGGACAGTAGATTTCAAATTCTTATCTTATAAGACAGCTTTTCTCTTAGCTTTCTCTTCTGCTAGAAGAGTCAGTGAGCTTCATGCACTGTCGGTGGATGATTCTCACTATCGTAGTGTCGGGAACACTATCACCTTCACTACTAATGTGGGTTTTTTAGCTAAGAATCAGGCTCCTAATAAATATCCGGAACCTATTGTTATTAAGGCTCTTCCGTCTTCAGACGGGCGTAGGCCTTTACTCTGTCCTGTTAGAGCGTTACGTATCTATAAACAGAGATCTCAGTTCATCAGAAAGGGACGAAAACGTTTCTTTCTGTCTTTGATGCCTAATAGAAAGGACATTTCGGTCCATTCTATCGCTAGATGGATTCAATTAACTATCCGTACTGCTTATGAGAGTTTATCTTCTTCTCAGCAGTCTGTGCTTAAGATTTCCACTCATGAAGTAAGAGCTCTTGCTACTTCTTGGGCTTATGCTAATAGTGTTGCTATTACAGATTTAATGAAGGCTGCTTATTGGTCTCAGCCATCCACATTCACGAATTTTTATCTCAGAAATATTGAGTCCATTTCTGGAGACCTGCATTGTTTAGGTCCGTTATCTGTTGCTCAGAATGTCGTCCACTAAACAGTTGCAACTATAGTTATGCAGGCTTTCTGTTCTGGCAGTGACTCCGCCTGGCTGCCCTCTTCGCTCTGGGCTATTTGACCCAGGGCAAGGGGAAGGGGGGGGGGGGGGGCGGGTGTTCCCTTAGGTCACCTGCTTTATAGTGAAAAGCAAGGGAATGCCTCCTCCAAGTCAGTATTTCTGAGTCGCTTCCGGGATGGTTTTAAAGTGTAATATTAATATTAAAATTCATTCATGTCTTATTTTTAAAGTGTAGCTCGGTGTGAAGCATTTGTATATGTCAAGTGTCAAATGGGCTTTAATATACAATACTCGGACACTTTTAAATAACTATAAAGAGTCTCAATTCTCTGGACTACTTTATTTATTGGCTTACTTTAAAAATAATTAGTATAAGGGATATACTGGATGTTAATAGAGAACATGAATATTATGGTGCTCAATTATTAAGGGTATTGTATCTTTCTAATTTAATATTAAATAAGAAAGATACATGTAAAGCATAATACTCCTTTTCTCCTTAAGGGGTTATCTCTTTATTATATAGTTGAGCTTATTGGATTTTCCTCTATGTCCTAGGCCCTCCAGCCTGTTTACTATTCAGCTAAGTCTGGGTCATTGGTACAGTATAAAAATGTTAAAAAATTTATAGTAATTTATATATTTTTTATACTTACCAATGACCCAGACGGGGATGGCCCTCCCAGGAGTTGGGAACTCTTGCCTCCCCGCTGAGTACATAGCGCTGACCAGGCACTGCCAGTAAGAATGATAATTGGCGCCAATTTCGGGACGTCTGCGTCACTGCGCATGCGCAGTAGAGGCGTAGTATGGAGGTCCTTTAGGACATGATTTCTTTTTGTTTTGGATGCAAATTTTGGGGATTGGGGGGAAAAATTTGTGTTTGGCCCTGGTTTTGTTAGAGTTAGCACCAGCTAAGTCTGGGTCATTGGTAAGTATAAAAAATATATAAATTACTATAAATTTTTTAACTTTTATGAAGGGATTTCATTGTAACTTGGTACGAAAACTTGGTATGATATCTAGATGAGACTGTCCTATTTTGGTCATGATCAGTCATGTGACCTAGATTCCTTGAGCAAAGTCTATGAGTTATATTTGTGAAGGGATTTTATTGTAACTTGGTTGGAGGACTCATTTTGGAACTTGGTAACTTCGGTTGACATATATTAACTGTGAAGGCCACATTAACCTAAGCCTCAATTCTTTAGTAAAGTCTACAACTCAATTTATTCTTATTGAAAACATAGCATGTAGGGAACAGAAATTAATATATTCTCAATTATCACAATTCTTGTTTTATTTCATAATCCTTTCATAAACATTGAACATTATCCTTTTCATCAAACACTACACAGTCAAGTTAAGCTGCAGTGTCATTGACACTTTCATTTAGTTGCTTGCAATGATCACCCAAGCCATTCACACCCCACAGCCCCAGTATTGTTATGGTAGTCTGAAACCAAATCTCAAACAGAAATACAGTCCGAGGGATGGCCCTCCCCCTCTGCCGATGTCGGCACGCTTTTAGGCATGTTTCTCACTTGGTGTATATGGTTGGTTTTTGATATATATAGCTATGACAAATGAGTGCAGATGGCTGTTTATCAGCTGTTCTTACCCATGTGGTAAGAACTCTTGTCTGTAAACTGCCCAGCTAATAAAGTCCATGCCGCAGGTGTTGAGCAGGGACTCTGAAAGTAGGTTGTGCAAACCCTGTGTAGCAAACTGCTTACAACATAAGTTGTATAAAAAAAGCATCAAATATGGTCAAGAGTATAAAGTAGGGTAAAATTTGCTAAGAAGCTCAATCAGCATAAGAGGCTCACATTTCTATTGAATTACAGTAAGAGATCCTTTTGGATATACCCTCCTACAGTAACAAGGGGCCTTATCAAAGAGATACTTGCAGAAATAATACAAGAGCAGAGGTTTGTTGACCTGCACACCCAGGTCTCCCCTCCCTGTGAGGATATCTGCTAATGAACAGTGGGTCCAAAGTCTCAACAATGTTCAAGTTGTGTGTGAAGCTTGACAGCTGTGTTGCGGCCTTTTTCACTTGGAGAGATAATTTGTTTCATCATTGAGATATGAGGGTCTCTGGTGATATTAAAGCCATGGCGGGCTGTATCACCTAAGATGCCTTGATGATAGATCTGAGAGCAGCATAGCTCCTCAGATAACAGGAGGCAATATACATCCTGAAAATCAAGTTCTAGCACTATCAGGATGAAGGAGACTGGATATTCAAAGACAAATTTGACCCTCTTAACTGTGTAATCCAGAGGGTGGCTGAGCACTTTGAAGGTGCCCTTAGATGACTGGGTCTAACCCTGACCAGGCATTAGAAAACGAGAGGAGAGAACTGGCATCACAGGTGTGGATGTGACTGAACTCAAAAAGATTCTAAAGAGAGCTATAATTCTTGAGAACATAGCTGGGGAGAATTGAAGCCTGTGCAGGCCTGGGAGGTGAAATCTGGGCAGACAAAATATCAGGATACATCTAAGAAGTCGTGGCCAGAGGAAAGAACAGTTGGAAGACACCAGCCTCTTTCCAACCAGATATTGAGAAGGTCTGTGTGGAGCATGGCTATGGCAGCCTTTGAAATGCAGAATGGTACCATCTCAATGGCATTGTCTGCTTTGACATGAAGGTGTGTTATCCCTCGGGTTTCCAAGATCTGAGTGAGACTTAACCCTACTTTGAGTGCTCTGGTCATCCGTGGGCCAGATTGATCTGTGTAACTGCATAGCTGTTTGCTCCAAAAGATAGGCACTGGTTTTCTAAAAATATGCAAATGGAAAGCCAACCCCAATGTCCATCCGGTTATTCCAGTTTGGTTTCTCAAACATTTCAAAGAGCAGGGATGGACACCAAAGGTTCTCCTCACATACCACACCGAGTCTGACATCTCAACTGTGCTGGAGGTCATTGAGGCCATCATTGCTTTGAAGAGCAGAAATGAAATAAGGCTCTGCAAAGACACTATTTACAGATATGATTCATTATATTTGCACCCTGAAAGTAAAACAGCAACAGATTTACCTCCTGACAGTCTTTACAGAACACCTTCCCACTACATGTATCATATAAAGCAAAAACAAAATGATTGACAAAAACAAGTGAATCTGCCAGACATCACACCTAATAAAGGAGACTGCTCAGGGCTTGTGCTGGATGCAACATTCCTGGATTGCCACTTATGTATATTTTTATACTGTACCAATGACCCAGACTTGGCTGGTGCTAACTCTAACAAAACCAGGGCCAAACACAAATTTTGCCCCCCAATCCCCAAAATTTGCATCCAAAACAAAAAGAAATCATGTCCTAAAGGACCTCCATACTACGCCTCTACTGCACATGCGCAGTGACGCAGACGTCCCGAAATTGGCGCCAATTATCATTCTCTGTTTGGCCCTTCATCAGTCAACATCTCACTGATCTTTGTGCTTGTAAATCTCAGTTTAAAGGATGCCAGACACGTAATTTTTGGAGAAAATGTGATTCTAAGGAGGATAGAAGGAGGAGAGGAAAAAGAAGTGACAAAAAATAATCAGGGCTGTACTTAAAATTTTTTGATGAAATTATGTTAAGTTGCCTATTTTCGAGGCATGGGCCTCTTGTTGTCATTCTTGCTAAATGTTGCACTGCTTATTCAGTGTTTCCTCTCCCCTAGCCTTCTAAAGTCCCCCCTTGCAATTCTCCCATGCTTTTGGCATATTTTTGAGAAAGTTCATTTCTAAAATTTCCTGGGAGAGTTGCTTGGTTACAGAATGTTTTCTGTTATTTTCCCCATAGTTACGTTTTCACCCATGGGTGTATAACGTTGTGTTCTGCATCTTCCATCTGATGTTCTGCAGATTCTCCCCTGGGAGTCTCTGTTTTGCATCAGATAGAGTGTAATTTTGATGACTGATTCCGGGCCAGTTTTTTCAGTGCCTGGAGTCATGTTTTCTGATGTTTTACACTGTTTGTTTACATTGGCAACAGCCTTTTTTGAGGGGGGCTGTTTGCCTTTGCTGTAGTTTATCTCACTATAAGGTACATTTATATTTTCCGTAAGTGTCTCATTAATTATTTAATATAAATTTAAAATTTTTGACCACACTTTGCCATCGGATCCATCGGGGCTCAACGTTACTTTTCAGCAACTTGGGCTTCGCTGAAAAAATATTTTTTCAAAATTATTTTGATTTGCAATTGTTTTTTCATTTATTAATGGATCATGTTATTATGTATCTTTGTGTCAGGGTTTTTTGCGAGTAACTAGGACTTGTTGTTGTCCTTTCACAATGAAGGGACATTGTTCAAATTGTAATAGGAAGAAATCTTCCTCTGACTTTCATGATCATTGTATTAATTGTAGTCTGTTCTCGCATTAATCCCTGTCCTATATGTGAATATTGGGATGAGAAACATTGGAAACGTGTGTCACGATATGTTGTTTCTGGAGAAATGGCTATGCCGGCTCTTTCTCCGCAAGGTCACTCTACTCTCTCAGTTTCTATTTCAGAGGAACAAGAACAGGGTGATGTTTCCATGTTATCTTCTACAAGTGTGCGTCCGTCGTCACAAATGAATTCAGAGCTAGCGGCAAAAGTGCTCATGGAGATTAGACAAATGTCGTCCGCTAGCTCGCCCGGTGTAGCGTCCATTCACCGAATGGTTCGGCAGCCGGGTTCGTCCGATGCGGTCCAGGAGGAAATTTTGGGTGATGCGAGCACTATAAACATAATAGATGCACACCCAGTGACGGCGGATAGTAAGCGAGAACGGAGGAAGCCTTTGAGTCCGGTTCCTAGCTCGTCCAGGTCCAGCCGTGCCGCGAGCGAGAGAGGCCCCTCTCTCGTACAACAACATCTGGGACCAGATGTTGTGGTACAAAATGTGTCTTTAGCGGAGCATACGTCCGTCGCTCGGGACGCTCCGTTGTATAAGCAGTCCGCGGAGACTGTTAAGGCTTCCTCTTCTCGTCAGTGCACACGACCGCACCTTGGCTGCGTGACCGCCGATATATTACCAGCTTCGCCGATCAAGGATTCTTCGGCGACCAGGTCACACCATCCGGCAGCCAGGGATTCGAGACCGATGGACTCCGGACGTTCGCATAGGAAAAGTATGCGGGAGCCATCTGATGCGGAGCTGCCCTCGGCGAAGCAACGAAAGACTGCGCCTACGCAGGTCTCGACGCCGGACATTCTTGTGCAGATAGCACAGCTTATCGCAGCATCCCAGCAGCCGACAGAAACGGTGTCGGATCGAGAATTATCCGACGGCGCTGGGTCGGTACGCTCCGCCGAAGCATCGGGGGCGGACAACCGGGAACATCATGAGGTCCGACCGGATGGTGAAAGGGATACGGATGACTTGGAGCTATCCCTTTCGGAACAACATAAAGCTGCCGTGGACTTCATCCGGCACTTTCTCCCTCAAGTTGTTCCGTCGGGCCAGACTGCTGCGGTTCCAGACAAGAGGATTATAGCGTCATTGGACTCTGAATTTTTTGAGCGGTTCAGGGACATCGCTCCCGAGTTTCTGTCGCAGTCCAATAATGTTGCAAGAACATTTGAATTATTGAACGACGCTATATTTAAACTTGCTTCCAAGACGGGGAAAGCAGGTTTCTTGTCCGCTAATACTCTCAACCTGCCTTTCATTAATGCAAGGAATAAATTTGATACGGCAGGACAGGGTATTCCGAGAGTTCCTCTGCGTATGGACGACGAGGCGGAAGACTTAGAGCTATCATTACCGTCGTCGGCTTCTATTCCAACCGCGGTGTTGGAAACAGCTATTGCGTCTAACAGAGCCAATTTAGATGCCTTATCTTACGCAGATCACCTTACTAAGGCGTTATCACTGCGCCTTCAAGGGAAAGAGTTTCAGGATATACAATCCTCTTTAAGACTTCTTTCAAGGGCAGTAGCTTATTCTACGTGTAACTCCGCCCTTTCAGTGGCAAATCTGGAGTTGGTTAGACGTGACGCAGCCCTAGCTACATCCACACTAGTGGATACTAAGGTGAAGAACTCTCTTAGAGTCGCTTCGGTCTCAGGAGAACTTCTCTTTGACGGCAAGCTTTCTGCTATTTATGATAAAATTACGAAGAAAGCTTCAGATTCTCTGTTGTTCAAATCTGCTTCTAAGAAGTCGGATACAGCAGACAAGAATAAGACAAGCACTTCTGGGTCTAATGCGCCCAAGAGAGGTTCCTATAGAGGTTCCGGTGCGTCCTCTTGGTCTTATTCAAGAGACCGTCAGGGTAGCGACTCTCGTTCGGGACGTCCTTCGGGCCGGGACAATCGGTCGGACGCCCCGAGGTCGACGGGGCGAGGTGCGGGTCGTGGAGGACGTGGTTTCTCCTACCGCAGGCCTCGCAGGTCCAGGAGGTGATGGCTTAAACCTCTATCGCGTACCGGTTGGCGGAAGGTTGTCAAGCTTTTCACAAGAATGGGCGTCGATTACGGACGACCCTTGGGTGAGAGGAGTGACTTCGGAAGGTCTAAAGATATCCTTCAAACGAAAGCCTCCATTAACTCGAAGTCCAAAGTGGACTCATCTTAAGTCAAATCCGCAGAAAAGAGACGCTCTGTTATCAGAGGTGCAGTCTCTTTTAATGAAGAACGCGGTAGAGGTCGTAGAAAACCAGGAATCTCCGGGATTCTACAGCCATCTGTTTCTGGTTCCGAAACCAGACGGCTCGTTCCGTCCAGTCATAGATTTGAGCTGGATAAACAAGCTGATCGTCGTTCCGAAGTTTTATATGGAGACGATTCGGTCAGTCAGAGCGAGTATTCGGGTGAACGATTATGCAACAAGCATAGATCTCAAAGATGCGTACTTTCACGTCATGGTACATCCGACATTCCGAAAGTACCTACGCTTTGCAGTCCTAGGAGTGGTGTATCAATTCCGGGCGATGTGCTTCGGATTGAATCTAGCACCTGGGCTTTCACTCGGGTAATGAACTCGGTAATGATCTATTTCCGAGCTCATTCGTCTGCGGTAACGTCGGCCTACCTGGACGACATTCTTCAGAGGTACGGCAACGAGTTAACGCTTCAGAACGATGTTCAGAATCTTCTTCTATTGCTCCGACGTCTCGGTTTTATAGTAAACAAGGAGAAGTCGGATCTGGTGCCGTCCAAGTCATTCACTCATCTGGGAATGAGCTTCGAGACGCACAACAATCTCGTTCGTCTGCCGTTAACCAGAGCGAAATTAGTCAGTTGTTACGCTCGCTATTGTCTGCACGCAGACAAAGTCACAGCGAGAGAATTTATGAGACTGATAGGTCTGTGCGGAGCTGCCGCAGATCTCATTCCGATGGGGCGGTTGCGCACACGTCCTCTTCAAATTTTCTTGACTCAGAATTGGAGTGTGAAAATTCATTCGCTCGATGTAGACGTTCTCTTGTCAGATCAAGTGAAACAAGAGATTCAGACTTGGGCAAACATTCAGTGGTTAACTCAGGGAGTTCCGCTGCAGTTGCCGGATCCGAGTTTTACCATTATGACGGATGCCAGTCAAACAGGTTGGGGTGCATCATTAATCCCAACGGATTCGAGATGCCAGGGTCTTTGGGATCCGCAATTCCTGTGCAAGCACATAAACATCAAGGAAATGATGTCAATTTGGCTTGCGTTACGTCACTGGATGGACATTATTCACAATGCTCATGTCCAAATCCTATCCGACAATACGACAGTAGTGGCGTATATACGGAATCAGGGAGGCACTCATTCAGTTCCGTTGTTCAATCTAACGGAAAGATCCTTCTGTTTGCGCTAGAACATCACGTTCTTCTTTCGGTCCGTCACATACCGGGTCGTCTGAATGTGCTAGCAGACTCCCTTTCACGAAAGGGTTGCTTGTTGCTGTCGGAGTGGACTCTCAACAAACAAGTATTCAATCAGATTTGCTACCAATGGGAACGGCCAATGATAGACTTATTTGCGACACATCTCAACAATCAGTTGCAGACGTATGTGTCTCTGTGTCCGGATCCAAGAGCATTTGCAGTAGACGCTCTGTCGATCCCTTGGGACGGAATGATAGGATATGCGTATCCTCCAGCGCCGTTAATTCAACAAGTATTGCTAAAGATAAAACAATCTCAATGCAAGATTCTGTTGGTAGCATCTCTGTCGCCACAGAGACCGTGGATAAATCTACTCAGGTGTCTGTTGTGGGACCTACCGCGAAAGCTTCCTCCACGGGAGGATCTTCTTTTGCAGGGGAAATCGCGCCAACTCCATCACAACCCGCAAGGTCTCAACCTTCACGTTTTTCCGTTGTGCGGTCCTTCTTGCATGGCAAACACTTTACAGGACGAGCAGTGGACTCGATTTCTAACTGTAGGAGGACCTCCTCTTCACTAAACTATGCGGCTAAGTGGAAGGTTTTTCGTCGTTGGTGTAGGGATCATTCTGTAGATATATTCGATCCCTCTATACCAGACATTGCAAACTTTCTAGTATACTTGTTTGACGAAATCAAACTGCAGCCTGTTACTATAAAGGGTTATAGAACTATGTTATCTGATACCTATGCACATCATGATAGTTTACAAATTGGATCTAATGTCTCTTTATCTAAGTTGGTTAGAAACTTTTCGATAAATAGACCCAGAACTCTTAGATTAATTCCTAAGTGGAATTTAGCTTGGGTTCTTCTTAAATTGAAGGAAAAGCCATTTGAACCTCTTGGGACAGTAGATTTCAAATTCTTATCTTATAAGACAGCTTTTCTCTTAGCTTTCTCTTCTGCTAGAAGAGTCAGTGAGCTTCATGCACTGTCGGTGGATGATTCTCACTATTGTAGTGTCGGGAACACTATCACCTTCACTACTAATGTGGGTTTTTTAGCTAAGAATCAGGCTCCTAATAAATATCCGGAACCTATTGTTATTAAGGCTCTTCCGTCTTTACTCTGTCCTGTTAGAGCGTTACGTATCTATAAACAGAGATCTCAGTTCATCAGAAAGGGACGGAAACGTTTCTTTCTGTCTTTGATGCCTAATAGAAAGGACATTTCGGTCCATTCTATTGCTAGATGGACTCAATTAACTATCCGTACTGCTTATGAAAATTTATCTTCTTCTCAGCAGTCTGTGCTTAAGATTTCTGCTCATGAAGTAAGAGCTCTTTCTACTTCCTGGGCTTATGCTAATAGTGTTGCTATTACAGATTTAATGAAGGCTGCTTATTGGTCTCAGCCATCCACATTTACGAATTTTTATCTCAGAAATATTGAGTCCATTTCTGGAGACCTGCATTGTTTAGGTCCGTTATCTGTTGCTCAGAATGTCGTCCACTAAACAGTTGCAACTATAGTTATGCAGGCTTTCTGTTCCGGCAGTGACTCCGTCCGGCTGCCCTCTTCGCTCTGGGCTATTTGACCCAGGGGAAGGGGGGGGGGGGGGTGTTCCCTTAGGTCACCTGCTTTATAGTGAAAAGCAAGGGAATGCCTCCTCCAAGTCAGTATTTCTGAGTCGCTTCCGGGATGGTTTTAAAGTGTAATATTAATGTTAAAATTCATTCATGTCTTATTTTTAAAGTGTAGCTCGGTGTGAAGCATTTGTATATGTCAAGTGTCAAATGGGCTTTAATATACAATACTCGGACACTTTTAAATGACTATAAAGAGTCTCAATTCTCTGGACTACTTTATTTATTGGCTTACTTTAAAAATAATTAGTATAAGGGATATACTGGATGTTAATAGAGAACATGAATGTTATTGTGCTCAATTATTAAGGGTAGTGTATCTTTCTAATTTAATATTAAATAAGAAAGATACATGTAAAGCCTAATACTCCTTTTCTCCTTAAGGGGTTACCTCTTTACTATATAGTTGAGCTTATTGGATTTTCCTCTATGTCCTAGGCCCTCCAGCCTGTTTACTATTCAGCTAAGTCTGGGTCATTGGTACAGTATAAAAATGTTAAAAAATTTATAGTAATTTATATATTTTTTATACTTACCAATGACCCAGACGGGGATGGCCCTCCCTGGAGTTGGGAACTCTTGCCTCCCCGCTGAGTACATAGCGCTGACCAGGCACTGCCAGTAAGAATGATAATTGGCGCCAATTTCGGGACGTCTGCGTCACTGCACATGCGCAGTAGAGGCGTAGTATGGAGGTCCTTTAGGACTTGATTTCTTTTTGTTTTGGATGCAAATTTTGGGGATTGGGGGGCAAAATTTGTGTTTGGCCCTGGTTTTGTTAGAGTTAGCACCAGCCAAGTCTGGGTCATTGGTAAGTATAAAAAATATATAAATTACTATAAATTTTTTAACTGTTCTGAACCAGGGCAGTGCAGGGCAGGGCAGGTAATTTTGCAGTTGGTGCTCTTGCACTTTTTCTGTCCCTCTAGTCTACTTTTGTCAGACAGTTTTATGTCCATGTCTTTTGAAAGTGAAATAATTAACAAGTTTTCTACACTAGTCTTGTGAATCCTATGAAAAACTCTTTTGTTTGTAGTTTTCAATATTATGTTTTTCTGTAAAGTTCCCCCCTCAGAAATAAAAAAGAAATGTTTTTTAGCCCTCATAGAAACAACATTTTCTGAATTTAGTTTAAACATTTTTGTCATCGATTGACAAAGAGATTGTAATAAAAGTAAGTTATTGTTGCAACTTGAATATTTCAGTTCTCCTATGATGAACAATTACAAATCTGCCCAGAGTGAATCCATAAAACATTATTCGAATATCATACAATAAATATAGAATAAACATATAGTGTTTTCAAGTAAAAAATTTATTCTGTGAGTAGGATTAAGAACTAAACTGATGGGCCTCTGGCGTGTCGATTTCATTCTTAATCCTACGAGTAGAATAAATCTTTTACTTGAAAACACTAAATGTTTATTTTGTTTATCTGATAAATCATTTACAGGGCAGTCACAGCAAAATTGCTATAAAACATAGCAAGAAGTGATAAGCAGCACATTGGTCCAATTCGATCGACAAGCAAAACTGCCAAAAATAAATAAGGAGCAGTGATACATTTCTGTCTATACATAATTCCCCTACAAACTTGAGCTAAACTTGCAAAAATACTTTATTAAATGAACAATGTGTAGTGTTTTCTACTGGCATTGTGTAATACTTTCAAAAAGTTTTGAAGAAAACAACAATTGAACTGTTAATTATTCTACACGAATGTGGTAGAGGTCAGAGGTCAACAAGTCTGTCTCTACTATAGAAATAAATTCTTTCAATGTTAAACCTATGGGGAATTTATCACCCAACTAGGCGAATAAAGTAAAAATTCATCCAAGGGTTTTATTGTTCAAATAAATGGCCATTTATGGGATAAATATGTTTTACATTCTGGTAGAATACACTAGGGTACAAAAAGGTAAAAAAGTTAAAAAAAAGAAGCTTTGAAATTCAATTCAATTGGAAATCGTCTCAATGAGTCAATTGAGGTTGCAGTGATTAAAAAAATGTTCTCAAAATCCTACAAGTGTCTCCATCTTGAACTCTTCTGAAAGTAGTTTCAGAAGCAGAACCTCTTTGAATGCTTCTTCTATCATCAGCTTTTCTGTACAAGAGACCGGATGATAGAAAAAGAGTTCAAGGAGGGTTCTCTTCTGAAACTACATTGATTGCATTTGTGGAATATTTTGCTTTACCTTGGCTTGTCCACACCAGATTGACTTGTCCACACAGACAAGTTGCCATTGAATGCAATACTTGAAGGCAGACTGGTGGTATTTATAGCTGTAAAAATGTGCAATATTTACAGTTTCAGTGGTGATAAGTCCATTCAATTCAATTAGAGTCCTCAGTCGGATTTATTTCAGGATTTGATTCATCGAAAAAGTTGAGATTTGCAGGTCCCAGAAGTTGATTGTGAATAGTGCATATTATTACTTTCCAAAGTGTGATTTACTAGGATTTCCGGGTTTGATTATAAACGATAATTTCACAAGTGAATTATGCAATCAACAATTGTATCATGTATTCACACGTGCAAACGAAGATGTTTTGCTGTGGATGTAATGGGAACTTCATTGTTTTTCTTTAACCCTTTACCTAATATGAAAAGCAGACGACACTTGCAAAATAATTCTTGAATGGCTATTATTTTCATTTTTTTGTCTCAAAAACATAGGTTATGGCCCCTCATTGGAACGAGCTCGACGAGCTTGTTCCAATGAGGGGTCATAACCTATGTTTTAGAGAAAAAAATGAAAAAAATAACGAATAGTTTTCATGTAAGGTAAATGCCATGATGTTTGATAAAGTGAAAGCTGTTATGAAACAGTCATCATCATCATCAGATGTTCCAATCAGAGTAAAATTTCTGCTCTCTGATTGGATGAGAGCTGGCATAGTTTATTTTATGTTTCCTTTCATTTTTCTGGATTTTTCACACATGCAGCAGACGAAAGTGTTCCAGATGAAATGTTGTTTAAATTACAAACTGATTTACGATATGAACTGAAATGGAATGAGTTTATCTGGTTTATTGATTATTTATCCAGTGTTTCACAATGTAGGTTTTGGGCTATGGGTAGTGTCAGGGGCACAGTGGCTCAGTTGGTAGAGTTGCAGGCTGCAAGCCGAGAGGTCCTCGGTTCAAATCCCACCTGCGGCAACCACGTTGTGTCCTTGGACAACACACTTCTCCCCCCATTTCCCATGTGGGGGCAAGGTGGCATTGTGTACTAAGGCATACTGCACATTGATGGTGCACCTGTCTTCAACCAATGCTAACCCTGCTTGTGTAGAGTTGGTATGTTGGGGAGCTGACAATTGCTCGCCATTGCTCGGTGGTTCTCTCCGGGTACTCCGGCTTCATCCACCGGTAAAACTGTCATGGTCATGATTGGCCATTGTGCAGAAATATGTGACCTTAAAACACGAATAAATCAAAAATAATAATAATGGGTAGTGTCTTATTGGAACATATACGTTATTGTGATAACATCCAGGATTGGGAGGAGTTATTGCATTGATTGACTTAATGCCATCTTAAGTTTGTGTGGCAACATTTCTCGATGATGTTCAAGCAATTCAGTTGTATAGAGATCAGTGGTTCCTATGCAAAACAAGAGTGCAAATCACAACCAATGATGTGTACAGAATTCTTAGTTGATATTAGGAAAAGGAATTCATATTCAGCAGTTACAATTCCCTTAACTCTTTCAACCTGGTTCACAAAGATTTTGGGCATAAAGGAAGACAACAAAATGAATAATAAATCAGTTTATAGGATCAGTATCAAGTTAAATCTACAGCCTACAGTCCTATCATACTGTGGAATTAAATTGCTTCTGAAACCTTCCCTAGAAAATAGATTCTTACAATTACTGAAAACAGTAATATTCTGAATGATTCCATTTATGAACACAGTGTGGAGGAGGATATGTCTTCAGCTTATTTAGGATAACAATAAAGCTTGGAAGAATTTGTTTTCAAGATATTACCATGGAATTTTTCTTTGCTCTTCATATTTTGTAGACACATGGCAAACAGAATAGGCAGCTTACACTTCTTATTGTAAAGTTTATCAGGTTCCTTTATCAGTTTGTGCTTTTTGACCCACAGCGTTCGGCTAATGTTTTACAGAAGTACAGTGAACTGCTGAAGTAAGTCATTTTAACATGCAAGTCATATGCCAAATGACTGAGTGGTTTCAACATCCTTATCACTCTTCCTTGGTGTCTGTCCTTCATCCTACAGCTTTTCTGCAGCAATAGACCATCTTTTCATAGCCCCACTTCAAGGAGTGGGGACTATAATGGTCACCCTGTATGTCCATACGTCCATTTCTCCATCCTTAAGTCTGTTCATACCGGTAAGCCCATATGTTAGAAATGAAGCTTCTCAAACATGACCACTAACTAGTCGACATGCATATATTCCCAAATTTTTAATTTACAATGATTTCAAAAAAGTGGGTTATCTCCCTTTGAACTTTGAAGATTTAATATAGATTTCTACATGAGATTATTGTGTGTGAAACTCCTTCATTTATGAATCTAAGTGGATAAAAAAATACATGCTCTTTTCATGAATTTTCAGTCTACAATGATTTTAACCACGTTATTTCTCCTTGAACTTAGATGATTTCTAAATAAGTTCTTATGTACACGTCACCTCCTACATGTATGAACCGATTTCGATGAAACTTCTTACATGAATACTATCAAGGTAATATGTTATTATTCCCAAATTTTTCGATCTGTGATGAGTTCAACCAGGTTATCTCCCCTTGAACTTAAAAGATTTATTTATAGATTTCTATAAGACTCCAATATAGGCAACTCCTCATACAGTAACACACAGACACATTAATACAGACATTTGCATTAAATCTAAGTTCAAGAAGAGATAACCCAGTTAAAATTGCAGATTGTAAATTTGGGTACTTGCATATGCTCACTTGTTGGTTTATCATGTTTGAAAAGTTTCATATTTGAGAAGTTGCATCTAAATCAGTTCATAAATTACTTTTCCTACAAAGGTGATTCAGTTTGATGAAACTTGTTCTATATGATGACTTGTAAGTGGACATGTGTATATTTCAAAGTTATCAGGTGACGTTTTGGACCTACTTTAAAACTCCCCTTGAACTGATTTAATTTTGATTATTGTATATAATTTTTGGGTGTACAACTTTTCCTACATTTCTGAACTGATTTTGAAGCTCCACATTCAGAGATGTATTTTGGAAAGCCCGTAGTTGGGATATTAATCACCTTCGATGATAGTTCTAGTTTCAAATTTGGAAAATGACTAGGTACAACTATGACCTCCATAAGTACATAAGTTGCTAAGTAAATGGTGAATGAAATTATGTGCTAATAATCCCTGTCTGTGGCCATGAAAAGAGAAAATATTTCAAGTAACAAATATTTCCTTTTACCCTTAAAGCGTCTGATTAATTTTTTGATAACTACTACCTTACATATATGTACACAGCTGCAGATGAGTAAAGAGTATATCTGTATCATTGTTGGCAGCTTGTACAGGCAGCCAACAATGAAGTAAAATACTGTCAAAATGAATTCAGCCTTCTGGATGAAATCTCAAGAAACTATACACTTGGATGAAACCATTTCAGAACAATATAAAAGTGGCACTTTGTGGCTGTATGGGGTCTTGACTGTTGATACAATCAAGCCAGAAAATAAGCAGACTGTCATCTGCAAAAGGAGGTCCCCAGAGGGTGAATTTAGTGATGCAACCCTGCACAGCAGGGTAGCATCACAAAATTTACCCTCTGTGAACCTCAGTATGAATCAGGGTCTCAAAACTAAACAGGAAGAAGTACCCAGAGGATAAATTGGCCCACTGTATGGGATATCATCATCAAATTCCGCCTCTGGGGGGTCAGATTCAAGTGTGTTCAAATCGAGTCCCAGGGTTAAGATTTGGGCTCTCTATTGGAGCCCAAATTTTAACTTAGTGCAATATGTGGAATATTCTTGAAAAATCTTCTTCTTCAGATCCATCAGTTGAAATCTTTTGATATTTGGTATACAATATCTCTAGGGGGGTCAGCTTCAAGTGTGTTCGAATCGGGTCCCTGAGTTAGTATTTGGGCTCTGTATTGGAGCCCAAAGTTTAACTTGATGCAATTTTAGGAAATTTCTTTAAAAATCTTCTTCTTCAGATCCACCAGTCAGAATCCTTTCATGTTTGGTATACAACATCTGTAGGGAGGTCAGATTCAAGTTTGTTCAAATCGAGTCCCTGGGTTAATAATTGGGCTCTCTGTAAGAGCCCAAAGTTTAATTTGGTCCAATTTGAGGAAATTTCTTTAAAAATCTTCTTCTTTAGATCCACCATTCAGAAGCCTTTTATGTTTGGTATGCAACATCTATAGGGGACAGACATGTTACCTCTCCCGGAATGCCTGGGAAAATCAAAAAATTTCAGTGTAGTTGCCAGCCTTCCAGACAGGAATCAGTTTTGGACCAAAAATCCCAGAAAACAAGTCGAATATTTCTTTCCCGTTGTAACTTATGTAAAATGTTTGGGGTCAAATGAAATTCATTTCAAACTCTGGTAAAAACTCACAAAGCAGTAAAATATGGATTTAAGTTAAATTTATTTAAGAAAAGGGTATTTTATGATATATATTTCACCTGTGTTCATGTTTATTTCTGTTTTTTTCTTCGTAATCAGAGATTCATGATCAATGTGTGAGTGTCAAAGTGAAAATAGGTGACTTACTTTCATAAAATTGAAATCTCCACCTTCATTTAAATGCAGTTTTTTGGTAAATAAAATATATGAAAATGAATTAAATAATATATATTTATTTATTCATAGAATAGCTTTAGTTCTCATCCCTTTTCCAAATCAAAATGTAAACAACACCTTGACCTCAGCAAGTTAACACAGTTTAAAAATAGGATAAAATCGCTTAGGATGCCAAAAAATTAAGACTGCATATTTATACACAATGGACTTATTTGCTAACACTACATTTATTCCGTTGTGCTGACTCCAGAACTGTTAACTGTTGGCCGTCTGTACTCAAAAAATTACGAATGGAATTAAAAGAAAACAAAAAAAATGCTTCAATGATGAAAAGAAAAGTTTTGTGCAGGGCACAAACGTCCACAGATGCGTGAAGGATTTTGATAAAGATACTTTCCAAGTACTAATCTTCTTGAAGTAACTGAACACTAGGACATCTTTTCCTGTTAACATTTCCAGACTTGGGAAATTATTAGCTTAGTAGACTTTGATAAACCACCGGTGGTGGTGCTCTGTGGGTGCAGGTGATGAAGAAGAGTATGGTGAGGGGGGTTGGGAGGTCAAATCAACAATTATTTTATGTTTCTTTAACACAGCATAAATGCATCAGCATAATTGAGAACTAGATCTGGATATAACCTGGTGTTAATGGTGGTCCATGAGCTGAAAATTCGTAAGTTTTTTCTTTTGTTCTCACGCAAACTTTTTCCTGAAATCCATCCCATTTCCCAGAAAATCACCCTCAGGTTCCCTGAAAAATTATTCTAGAGGTTAACATGTCTGATTGGGGGCAGATTCATGTTTGTTCAAATCGAGTCACTGGGTTAATATCTGGGCTCCCTAAGAGAGCCCAAATTTTAACTTTGTGCAATACGTGGAATATTCTTTAAAAATCTTCTTCAGATTCACCAGTCAGAATCATCTCATATTTGGTATACATCATCTCTAGGGGGGCCAGATTCAGGTTTGTTCAAATCGAGTTCCTCGGTTAATATTTGGGATCCCTATGGGAGCCCAAATTTTAACTTAATGCAATATGAGGAAATTTCTTTAAAAATCTTCTTCAGATCCACCCGTCAGAATCCTCTCATATTTGGTATATATCATCTCTAGGGGGGCCAGTTTCAAGTTTCTTCAAATCGAGTTCCTTGGTTAATATTTGGGCTCCCTATGGGAGCCCAAACTTTAACTTAGTGCAATATGAGGATATTTCTTTAAAAATCTTCTTCTCCAGATCCATCAGTCAGTTGAAGTGTTGATGAACCATGTCGAACTGAATTTGACCCCAAATACTTCTTTTAACCACTTTGACAGGTGAGTGATTAAGGCCCCTTGCAGCCTTTTGTCTGATTATGGAGAAACTGACCACAATAATTATCAGAAGTATACTAAGATACATATTTGTAAGCATGATCTGCTATAGATATAGTAGGTTTCAGTCAATGGCAGTTTTGCCAATGGTTTTTCAGATTGTCATCTCATATTGATATTGAACAAGCATTGGAATGATCAATAAATTCTACAATTTTTTTTTCTTGTTTAGTTCATTAACCTTCTTTCACTTGACGGCAAATATTTTTTTTAAGTGTGAATTTGTCCCATGAGAGGAAAAAGGTGCCAACTGCAATGCTAAATTAATTCATAAAATATGTCATTGAATGTCATCATTCTTGCTATTGATTACACTACTGTTTGTTAAATGTTCCTTCCCTCTCCTTCCATGAACCCTCCTATTAAACTCCCAAGCTATTTCAGCTTTTTTATTGAAATTTTTTATTAAATTTCTTGGGAGTTTAATGTGTTCTACGGAATGTTTATTCCGTTTTTTCCCCATGGTTACGTCCTCATCCTAGGGGTGTTTAGGACATTTGTAGTCTTGCATCTTCTACCAGATGCATTCTTTTTTCTTCCTATGAAGATCTAGCTTTGCATCAGGTAGTGGTTGATCGGTTACTGACTTTGGGCCTATTTTGTGCCTGTTGTTTAGTTTCCGGTATTTCCTCTTGATGTTGTTCTCCGTCTAACAACGCTTTAAATACGTATTATATCAGTATTTAATATGGCACAGTTATTGTATTTATACCAGGATACATTTCATTAAGTATTCCAATAGCTTAGCTTTAATTATGTAGTGTTTGTCCACACTTAGGCTCTATCAGAATGCCCTTGGGCTCGTGAGGTTCCCTTGGGGTACTTAGGCTTTTTCCCCAAAAAAATTATCAGAAAATTTTTAAAAATTTCTTTCGAAATGTTTTTGATTGCCTACTTCTTGTATCCTTATTATGTATAAATCATACGTTATGTTTTAGGAGTGCAGTTAACCTTGGCTTTGGCTTCAAAATTCAAAATGAAATCTTTCTGTTCCAAGTGTAAGTCAAGGAAGTCTTCCGTGGATTTACATGCTTGTCTTGCTTATAGTCGCTGCACTCCTGCTTGTGCTACTTGTGAAGTTTGGCATGCCAAACGTTGCAATTGGGTGTCGCACTACGTGGTGGGTGGGGAAGTTCTGATCCCAGAACTTTCACCGCAGGCTAATTCTAGCTTTTCAGTTTCTTTTTCAGGAGAACAAGAACTTGGTGATGGTTTGTCGACATCCATCCATAATGTGCTGCCTTTGTCGCGCTCTGATGAGCAAACAGAGCTAGCTGCAAAGATGCTCATGAATATTAAGCAAGGGATAAGGCCTCTAGTTAGTGTTCTTGATCCTTTGCAAGCAGCTAGCTTGACCGGTGAACCAGTTACCCCATAACTGGGAATCGGGACACTGGGTTAGTCAGTATTGGTCAAGGAGAGCGTAGACGTTGGTCGAGCGAGCACCTCAAAAATAAAACCACACCCAGCAACGATGGCAAAAGGGAAGAAACCTGCAAGTTTCTCCCCAGGACGTTCAGCAAGATCAGGGGCCAGATCACGAGCAGGAGAACCCTCTCTGTTCCGTCAGCAGTCAACTGTTTCTGTTGCGGGAAACTTCACTGAGTCGGAGCTAACGTCCTAGCCTGCAGTTCGGGACACTCCTTCTACACTGCAGGGTCGGCGGCAGTTGGCTTCTTTCTCGTCTTCGGCAGAGCATATTAGACTGCTCACTAGCTGTCTGACTTCGGATGTTCATGCTGTTTCGCGAAAACGTTCCCAGTCTTCACCACCGAAGTTGGTCCATCCGGTAGCTAGTTGTTCATGGCTTGCACATATGGGACATTCGTCGAAGAGATCTGGGGACAGATCTCCGTCCTGCGAGCAGCATGCAGCGAAAAAACAGAAGACCGCTGTTCCGCAAACCTCAGTTACGGACTTGCTACTTATCGCAGCATCCCTCATTCAATTCCTCTATTCTAATTGACAGAGAAAATTCTCCTATTTGCTAGTGATGAACCGATTATTAAAACTTGCTATCAACCAATTACCGATTATTTCTCTGCCGATTTCGATGCCTATTCCGATGGTTGAAATAGGACACTGAAGAAAATCTGTTGGTGGCTGTTATACTACAGAATTTTGTTGATAAATCATCAATTACGAAAGCTTAATAACCTTATAAGTTCTCAGAGTATGCATATTTAGTGCTGGGCAATATGAGCCAAAATAATATTTGCATTTTGGTTGGGGTGTGGGGAAAAGATCTTTATTTACAATACAATCACACAATATTGTTCTCGTGAAGATTGTATTTTATTCTGGTAAATAGTGTTAATACGGTTTTGTGTAAGGATACAATACACCTGGCTGTATTAACCAGGAATATACTGAGCACACATACTTTGTGTCTTAAATGAATAATAATTTTGATGTTAATGTGTCTTGTGAAGTCGTATTACACGTATGTCAGAATGTATTATTCAGTGTTCTTTTTTCAACTTGTTACCTCCCTTGATGTGTTTTTCCAATGTTTACTTGAACTCTACAATCTAAGGGAAATGGTGGCGATCTCGTACCGATTGCAGTTGGTAAATTCCGTAATATCTCTGCTCTGCAAATCCCTAAATTTTCTGCTATGCACTACACAAGTTTTTAATGGGGAAACGTTATTGAAATGGCCAGATATCAAAGGGATTTTTAATAGTCAGTTTTAAATACAGAATAACCGGAAACTGCCGGTTTTTAACTGCCGGTTGTCATAATCGGCCAGTGCCCCATAACCGGCCAGTTCCGATTGCCAATTCCGATTATCGGTTCATCACTACTATTTGCTCTGAGTCATCACGTTCTTATCTCAGTCCGTCATATTCCGGGTCGTCTGAAGTAGTAGTAGACTCGCTCTCAAGAAAACGTCGCCTGGAGCCATCAGAGTGGACTCTCAACAAACACGTCTTCATGCAGATTTGCTACCAGTGGGATCGTCCCATGATAGATCTCTTTGCCACGAACCTGAACAATCAGCTTTCGACTTTTCGTGTCACCGTGTCCAGATCCTCAAGCATATGCGGTGGACGCTCTATCGATCTCATGGAACTGAATAGTAGGATATGCATTTCCTCCAACTCCACTCATTCAGGAGATTCTGTTAAAAATCAAACAGTCTCATTGCAAGATTCTGCTGGTAGCATCTCTGTCAGCTCAGAAACCTTGGATCAATCTTGTCAGGTGTCTGTTATTGGACATTCCTCGGAAGCTTCCACCTCTCAAGGACCTTCTGTTTCAGGGGAAGTCCCACGCACTGCTTCACAACCCAGAAGGTCTCAACCTTCACATATTTCTGTTGTGCGGTCCTTCTTGCACAGAAAGCAGTTTTCAGGATGAGCAGTGGATGCAATTTCTAACTGTAGAAGGACCTCCTCTTCGTTGAATTATGCACCTAAGTGGAGAGTCTTCTTTCGTTGTTGTGCAGATCAATTGGTGGATATTTATAATCCATCTATACTTCTAATTGCCAATTTTCTGGTCTACCTGTTTGACGTATTAAAACTGCAGCCTGTACCTATTAAGGGCTATAGGTCTTTGTTATCAGACACATATGCTCATCATGATAACTTGGCTATTGGATCAGATACCTAGAACCCTCAGATTAATTCCTAAATGGAATTTGGCTTAGGTTCTCTTGAAGCTTCAAGAAGCTCCTTTTGAGCCGTTAGACGAAGTAGAATTTAAATTCCTTTCTTATCAAACGGTATTTCTCTTAGATTTGCTTCTGCCAGAAGAGTTAGTGAGCTTCGTGCATTATCTGTAGAAGATTCCCATTTCCGTAGTGTGGGTAATACTATTACTCTTACTACGGAAGTGGGTGTCTTGGCCAAGAACCAAATTCTGGATAAGCAGCTCGAGCCTATTATTATTAAGGCTTTACTGTCTCCAGACAACCGTAGGCCAGTGTTGTGTCCATTGAGAGTGATGCACATTTAGAAATATCGATCTAGCTTTATTAGAAAAGGAAGAAAGAGATTTTTTCTTTCACTTGTTCCAAACAGAAAGGATATTTCTGTTCATTCGGTTACTAAGTGGATCCAATTGCCAATACAAATTGCTTATGAGAATCTATCTTCAGATCAACGTTCTGTCAATCAAATTTCAGCGCATGAGGTTAGAGCACTGTCTTCTTCTTGGGCTTATTCCAATAGTGTTGCCATTACTGATTTAATGAAGGCAGCTTTCTGGATGCAACCATCTTCATTTACTAAGTTTTACCTTAGAAATTTAGAGTCTATCTCCAGTGACCTTAGATCCTTGGGTCCTCTTTCTGTCGCACAGAGTGTCGTCCATTAATATTACATCTAGGTGTCTGAGGCAGTCTGCTCGAGCACTGACGAAATTCCGCCGCCTCCTTTGTTCTGAGGATTCTTCTTCAAAACAAGGGGAAGGGGAGGTGGGGGGGGGGGGGGGGGGGCGGTTTTTCGCTTAGTATAATCTGGCTTTATAGTGAAAAGCAAGGGAATACCTCCTCCAAAGACAGTAGTGCAGCATCGTTTTAATGCATAGCTTGGTGTGAAGCAACAATTATGTCTAATTCGTGTATTGTGTTTTTAAATGTAGCGCATTGTGAAGCATTATGTATATGTCACGTGTCAATACAAGCATTTATATACAATCCTCATACACTTTTAAATGAGTATAAAGTGTCTCATTTTCTGGACTTGCTTTATAATTGGTTTCCTTCACCAAATTGGCATAATGTGTTTTGCTGGCATTAAATGGATAATTTATTATGTATTGCTCTTGTATATTGTTGGTGTTATGGCTTTCTCCTTTTCTTTTTTTTTTGTAAGAGAAAGACATATGTAATTCCCCTTTTGTCTCCTATTATAATGTAGGAGCTATAATTTTAATTTGGAGTAATAGCGCTATTGTATTTCCTCTGAGTCCTAGGCTCCCCAGCCTTTTTATTCAGCTAAGTCTGGGCCATTGGTGTTAGTATAAAAATGTGATAAATTTAAAGTAATTTGTATATTTTTATACTGTAACCAATGGGCCAGACTTAGCTAGTGCTAACTCCAAAATATTCAGGGCCAAACACAAATTTTGCCCCACAAATCCTCCAAATTTTCATCCAAAAACAAAAAAATAATGTCCTATATGGTCCTCCAAATTTTGTCTACTGCACATGTGCAGTGTCAAGGAAGTACCGAAAATGACGCCAAGCCTCATTTTCTTTGTTTGGCCCTTCTGTCAGTAACAGCTAACTGACTTCTGTGCTTGTAAATCTCAGTTTTTATGATGCCAGACACAAAGTAATGGTGATTTTGGTGGATCCAAGGATGCATTAAGAGGATGAGAGGAAAAAACAGTGGTTTAATGTGTTCAGGGCTGTAACTTATAATATTTTTATACTGTACCAGTGACCAGACTTAGTTGGTGCTAACTCTAAAATATCTATGGCCAAACGCAAATTTTACCCCCCAATCCCCAAAATTTGCATCTAAAACCGAAAATTACATGTCCTATATGGTCCTCCATACTTTTACTCCACTGCGCATGCGCAGTGTCAAGGAAGTCTCGAAATTGGTGCAATTATCATTCTTTGTTTGGCCCTCAATACAGTTACACTTCACTGTTATTTGTGCTTGTAAATCTCAGTTTTAAGGATGCCAGACACATAATTATGAGAGAAATGGTGGATATAAGGAGGAAATAGAAGGAGGAGAGGATAAAACAGTGGAAACAACTGTTCAGGGCAGTAACTTATAATTATTTTACGAAATTATTCATGTTACCTATTTTCGAGGCATGACCTTGTTGTGGTCATTCTTGCTATGAATGTTCCATTGTTTAATCAGTGTTTCCTCTCTCCCTTTCCTTTATTCCCCCTAGCTATTCTCCCATGCTTTTGGCTTATTTTTTGTAATGTTTATTACTCAAATTGCTTTCCCCATGTTTACGTCCTCACCCTTGTGGTTAGGCATTTTGGTCTGCATCTACCATCTGATGTTCTGCAGTTTCTTCTCTGGAAGTCTCTGTTTTGCATCAGATAGTGTTTAAATTGGTAACTGATTTCGAGCCATGTTTATCAGTGCCTGGAGTCATGTTTCCGGTTTGTTCACACTTTTTGTTTATGTTGACAACGGTTACTTCTTATAGTGATTACTTGTCCTCTGCTTAGTTCTGTTCATAGCAAGATACATTAATATTGTCCATAAGTGTTACATTAATTTTTTGAAATGATTTTAAAATTTTTGTCCACACTTAGGCTTTTTTGGGATCCATTTGGGCTCATTGTTCCCATTGGGAACTTGGGATCTTCTGAAAATTTTTTCAAATTTTTTTTTGGGGGAAATTATTTTCTTTTGAAATAATTATAATGGATTATAATATATTATGTATATTTATTTCAAGGGTTAGTGCGAGTAATATGACTGTGTATATTTTTTCATGTTGAAAAAATATTCTTCAATTGTAATGCGAGGATATCTTCCTCTAATTCACAGGTTCATTGTGTTTCTTATAGTCAATGTAGTCGCACTAATTCTTGCCCTCTGTGTGTTGATTGATATGACAACGTTGGACACATGTGTCATGGTATTTTGTTAGTGGTGAGGGGTCCATTACGGTCCTCTCTCTGTAGGGTCACTCTGTATTATCAGTTTCTTTTTCAGAATTCAGAGTGATGCTTCCGTGATGTCTTCAACAAGTGTGTCTCCGTCGTTGCAATATTAGGGCTAGCAGGAAGTGCTCAAGATATTACAACAATTGCCGGGAGTTCGCTAGTTTGATCGAAGGTATTGATCGCCTGTTAGTCCACCCGGTGTCGCAACCATTCACCAGGAAAGAATGGCTCAGCACCCGGTTTTGTCCGTCGTGGTCCAGGGAAGCAGATTGGGTGATGCAAGCACTATAAAACATCAGATGTGCACACCCAGCAACGATGGATCCGAGGATAGTACGGAGGAAGCCTGTCAGTCCGGTAGCTAGCTCGTCCAGGTCCACCCGATCCGTGAGCGAGAGAGGCCCCCTCTCTCTTGCATCAACATCTGCGTCGCGATGTTGTTGTATGTCTGTTCACTTAGTCGGAGCTTACGTCGACTCCTCCTGCTCGGGACGCTCCGTCGCATGGCAGTCCGACGTGGCTGTTATATTGGCTTCCTCATCCTCGACAACACACATGACCGTACCTTGGCTATGTGACCACAGATTTCCAGGGGACGTTCGCATATTATATAAATGCAGGATTGAACGTCCCTGTTGCTCCTGCTTCGCCGACCAAGGAATACACGTCGACCAGGTCACTTCATCTGCTAGCCAGGGATACGAGACCTTTCCAGTTGGGACGTTCGCATATTATGTAAATGCAGGAATGAACGTCCCGGGAGCTTACAGCGGATTATTCACAAGGGACCGCAGCTCCACAGGTCTCAAAGTGTAACATGAACAAGGTATTGTTACCGTGATGTCTTCATAATGTGTGCTTCAGTCGTCACAGGCAAATGAAGAGCTAGCGGCAAAAGTGCTCATGCAGATACGTCAATTACCCGGGAGTTCGCTAGTTCGATCGAAGGGTTTGACGAATGGCTCAGCACCCGGGTTCGTCCGTTGCAGTCCAGGAAGGAAATTTGGGTGATGCAAACACTATAAAATACAATGTGCATACCCAGTGACGACGGATACGAGGAAGGTACGGATTAAGGCTATTAGTCCGGTTCCTAGCTCGTACAGGTCCATCCGGGCTGCAAGCGAGAGAGGTCCCTCTCTCATACTACAACATCTGGGCACAGATGTTGTAGTACAAAACGTTCCTCAGTCGGGGCATACGTCCACCACGCGGGACGCTCTGTTATATAGACAGTCCAGAGAGACTGCTCTTTCGGCTTCCTCATCCTCACGGCAGCACACGCGACCACACCATGGCTACGTGACCAGTCATATTCAACCAACATTGCCAGCCAGGGATTCTACGGCGACCAGGTCACGCCATCCGGTAGCCAAGGATACGAGGCCTTCATACTCCGGACATTCGCATATTAGAAATATGCAGGAATCAACGTCCAAGGAGGTTCTAGCGGCTAAATTTTGTAAGACTGCAGCTCCATAGGCCTTCGTTACGGATGTGCTATCGCAGATAGCACAAATTATCGCAGCATCCCAGCACCCGACAGTAACTCTGTCGGATTAAGAATTATCTGAAGAAGCTGGGTTGGTACATTCCGCTGCAGGTTCAGGCATGGACGACCAAGAATTACAAGTGGTCTGACAGGATGGCGAAAGGGATATTGATGAGCTGTATTTTCCCTTTCGGAACAACATAATTGCTGTAGAGTGCATCCAGCATTATCTTCTGACGTTGTTCCTCCGGACCAAAAATTGCTGTGTTGCCAGATAAGAGACTGATAGCGCCACTGGACTCAGAATTATTATCGGTTTAGGGACGTCATTCCTCAGTTTCCTACATAGTTCAGATATGTCTCATGGACATTTGATCTGTTGAATGACGCTATATTTATATAACTTGCTACCTAAATGGGCAGGTCAGGTTTCTTATCGGCAAATGCTCTACATCTGCCTTTCATCAATTTATGGAATATTTTGTAACGGCAGGACAGAGCATTCTGAGAGTTCTCTGTGTCTAGACGACCAGGTCAGGACCTAGTATTGTTTAAACCGTCGCCTATGTCAATTCCAACCACGATGTTGGAAACGACAATATTGTCCAGCAGGGTCAGCTTAGATGCATCATCGTACACAGATCACCTTACCAGAACGTTATCATTACGTCTCAAAGGAAAAAGAATTCTAGGATGTACAACCTCCTTAAGAGTTCTTTCAAGGTCCTCACGTAAAACTCCGTCCTTTTAGTGGCAATATGGAGTTGGTTAGACGTGACGCGGCCCTGGCTACATCCACGCGTGTGGAGAGTAAGGTGAAAAACTCTCTCACAATCACTCCGGTCTCTGGAGAGTTTTCTTCGACGGCAAGCTTTCCGCAGTCTGTGATCAGATAACTAAGAAAGCTTCAGACTCTCTGCTATTCAAATCCGCTTCCATATAGTCAGATTCAGCAGAGAAGAGTAGGACAGGCCCTTCTGGGACGAATACGTCCAAGGGAAGTTCCTATAGAGGTTCCTGTGCGTCCTCTAGGTCTTACTCTAGAGACCGTTAGGGTAGTGACTCAGGTAGGGGCTGTAATTCTGGCCGAGACATCCGGTCAGACGCCCCTAGGTCGACAGAGCGAGGTGCGGGCCGTGGAGGACATGGCTTCTCCTTCCGCAAGCCTCGCAGGACCAGGAGGTAATGGTATTAACCTCTATCGTGTACTAGTGAGCGGAAGACTGTCGAGTTTCTCAATTAATTGGGAGTAGATTATGGACGTCCTTTGGATTCAAGGGGTGATTTGGGAAGGACTAAATTGTCCTTCAAACGAAAACCCCCGTTAACTCGGAGTCCAAGATGGACTCAGCTTCCGTCAAGTCAGCAGGAAAGAGGCTCGCTTCCATCAGAAGTCCAGTCTCTTCTGGAATGATCGCGATAGAAATCATAGAAATCCAGGAATTTCCAGGTTTCTACAACCATCCTTTTCTGGTTCCAAAACCAGACGGCTCATTCCGTCCACTCATAATTCTGAGCTGGATAAACAAGCTGATCGTGGCTCCAAGTTTATATATGGAGTCCATCCGATCGGTCAGAGCGAGTATTCAGGTGTACGACTATGCTACATGCATAGATCTCAAGATGCGTACTTTCACGTCATGGTACATCAGGCATTCAGAAAGTATCTTCGCTTCTTCATCATAGGAGTCGTGTATCAGTTCCGAGCAATGTGCTTCGGTCTGAATCTAGCCCCCTGGGCTTTCACTCGAATAACGAACTCGGTAATGACTCATTTCCGAGCTCATTCGTCTGCGATAACGTCAGCCTACCTGGACGACATTCTTTAAAGGTACGGCAATGAGTTAACGCTTCAGAACGATGTGCAGAATCTGCTTCTATTGCTCTGACGTCTCAGTTTCATAAGTAAATGAGAAGTTGGATCTGGTATCATCCAAGTCATTCATCCACCGGGGGATGAGCTTCGAAATGCACAACATTTTCGTTCGTCTGCCGTTACCCAGAGTGAAATTAATCAGTTGTTATGTTCACTATTGTCTTCGCTCAGACAAGGTCTCAGCGAGAGACCTCATGATACTGATACATTTGTGCTGAGCTGCAACGATTTTATTCCGATGGGGCGGTTACGCACTTGTCCTCTCCAATTTCTTCTGATCCAGAATTGGAGGGTGAAGATTTTTTCGCTCGATACGGACATCTTCTTGTCAATCAAGTGAATAAGAGATTCAGACTTGGGCAGGTTTTCAGTGGTTAACTCAGGGAGTTCCACTGCAATTGCCGGATCCGGGTTTTACAGTCTTGACGGATGCCAGTCAAACAGGTTGGGTCGTATCATTGAGCCCAACGGATTTGAAGGGCCAGGGTCTTTGGGATCTGTAGTTCCTAATTAAGCACATTAACATCAAGAATGATGTCATTTTGGCTTGCGCTACGTTATTGGATGAACGATTATTCAGAATGCTCATGTGCTAATTCTGTCCGATAATTCGACGGTATTAGCGTATTTTCGGAACTAGGGAGACAATCATTCCATTCTGTTTTTCATGTTAACGGAAGGAATCTTTCTGTTTGTACTAGAACATCAAGTTCTATCGGTCCATCATATTCCGGGTCATCTGAATGTATTAGCGGACTCCCTTCAAGGAGGAGCCGCTTGTTGACGCCAGAATGGACTTTCAACAAACGAGTATTCAATCAGATTTGCTACCAAGGAGAGCGGCATATGATCGACTTTTTCGTGACGCATCTCAACAATCAGTTGCAGAAGTATGTGTCACAATGTTTGGGTCTTCAAGCGTTTGCAGTCGACGCTGTATCGATCTCATGAGCTGGAATAATAGGATATGCGTATCTTCCAGCGCCGTTGATTCAGCAGATATTGCTCAAGTTATATATCTCAATGCAAATTCTGTTGGTAGCATTTCTATCTCCACAAAGACCGTGGATTAATCTACTCAGGTGTCTGTTGTGGGACATGCTGTGGAAGCTTCCTCCACATTTCGGTCCATTCTATGGTCAGATGGATTCAATTTACTATCAGTACTGCTTATGACAATATCTTCAATCAGCAGTCTGTGCTTTAGTTTTAAGCTCATGAAGTAAGAGTTTCTACTTCATGGGCTTACGCTAATAATGTTGCTATTACAGATCTAGTGATGGCTGCATATTGTTCTTAGCCCTCCACTTTCTCGAATTTGTATCTGAGAAATATTGAGTCCTTTTCTGCAGATCTGCATTGTTTAGGTCCGTTATTTTTTACTCAGAATGTCGTCCACTAAATAGTGGCAACTATATATATGTAGGCTTTCGATTCCTGCAGTGACTCTGTCCTGCTGCCCTCTTCGCTCTGGAGTATTTGATCCAGGGCAAGGGGAAGGGGGGGTCACCTGCTTTAAAGTGTAAAGCAAGGGAATACCTCCCTTGGAGTCAGTAATTCTGAGTCGGTACCAGGATGGTTTTAAAGTAAAGCTAATGTTTACTCATCTATGTAATATTTTTTAAGTGTTGCTCGGTGTGAGACGTGTATATATCACGTATTAATCAGGCATTAATATAAATCCTTGGACACTTTTATATGAGTATATAGAGTCTCATTTTGCGGGACTTCCTTATTTATTGGCTTTCCTTTAAAAATATTAGTATAAAGGGCTATACTAAATGTTAATAGAGATCGTTGATGTTATTGCGCTCAATTACAGAATGGTGTTGTGTCTTTCTTTTTGTTACAAATAAGAAAGATACATGTAAAGCCTATCTCTCATTTTCTCTTTCAGGGGATAGTTCTGTTATATGTAATTGAGTCTATTGGATTTTCCTTTATGTCCTAGGCCCCCCAACCTTTCTACTATTCAGCTAAGTCTGGGTCATTGGTACAGTATAAAAATGTTAAAAAATTTACAGTAATTTATATATTTTTTATACTTACCAATGACCCAGATGGGGATGGCCCTCCCATGAGTTGGGAACTCATACCTACCCGCTGAGTACATAACGCTTACCAGGCACTGGTTGTAAGAATGAAAACTGCGCCAATTTCGAGACCTCCTTGACACTGCGCATGCGCAGTGGAGTAAAAGTATGGAGGACCATATAGGACATGTAATTTTCGGTTTTAGATGCAAATTTGGGGGATTGGGGGGTAAAATTTGCGTTTGGCCCTAGATATTTAAGAGTTAGCACCAGCTAAGTCTGGGTCACTGGTAAGCATAAAAAATATATAAATTACTTTAAATTTTTTAACATTTTATTGGTTTTCTCCTAGAATGAACACACTAAGAATGATTTTTTCCTGGAAAATAAATTTTCTTTTTAATGGCGTCACATCCCTAAAATGGTGGGAGAAAAATCATCCTCAATCGGTATCTGGGTGGGACAGGTAAATCTCACCCACGGGGCAAAATATTTGAGCCAGACACTCGGCAAACCTCGTGTCTGGCTCAAATATCTTGCCCCTCAGGTAAGATTTCCCCATCCCATCCAGATACCCATGGAGGAAAATAATAGTCTAAAAATAAAAGTAACAAATATTATCAGACTCCCCTGATTGTTTCTGTATCTGTTGAGTAACTGAAAACTTTGGTTTTGCTATATTTTAGTATAAGGAGTTAAATTTCTAATTCCAACTGTTTTCAGGTCTTTTTTTTTGGTGGATTAACCAAAATAAAACAAAAAGGCTCATTCCTTCATCATAAAATTGAGGAAAAATTGACTGAGAAGCAATACATTTTTTATAGTCCTAATTAGACTTGTGATATAGTCTCTGAAAAAAAATTGAAATTACATTCAAAAGTCTCTCAAGGGTGTAGAAACTCTACCCTACATGCAGAGGCATATTCATGAAACCAATGTAATTAATTATACTTGTATTTGGAAAATTGTGGGGATATTGTCAGAGTCTCCCTCCATGCGACCTTACATCCACAAGTCCAGTTTTTCGATTTGAAATGCTGAGACTCTGCATGTGTTCACTTGGGTATGTAAAATCAGAAAATGACACTTTTGAAAATACTTTTGCAGAGCCAATCGAAAGATCACACTGCCACTGTTGCATTAGGGTCTGTAGATGTGCCTGGAGGTTACAAATTTCTATATGCCACTTGGCTGCACCACATTAGTGTTTTATTACACCATTTCCAGTTAAAGTCTTTTAGGATATGTAATTTGTAATGCTAAACTCATGCTCAAATGTTGCAATAGGGTCTAGATGTGCATAAGGGTTTTGTATTTTCCGTGTGTTTTCTGATACAGTTTATGGAGAAAAGCCTCTTGGGGTGTCATTTGAAATGTAAACCATGCTAAGATATTGCAATAGGATTGGTAGATGTGCATGACGGTTTCTGATTTTCCATATGCTACTTAGCTGTGACACCTGTGCCACGTTAGGGTGTTGGACTGTTTCCAGTGAAAGGATTCTAGAGTTTCTAGTTCTTATGCTAAAAATATGCTCAGATGTTGCAATACAGTCTCAAGATGTGCACAAGTATTTCAGAGTTTTCTTTTGACTGTGCTGCCTGTGTTACTTAAGTGTTTTCTTAGACTGTTTCTGGCAAAAGGCTTCAAGGATATGTAATTTGAAATGTTATACCATGCTCAGAAGTGCACAAGTGTTTGAGATTTTCCTTGTGTCACTTGGCTGTGCCACCTGCGCCACTTTAGTTTTTTAGTTCTGCCTGACAAAATATCGGCAGAGCTTTTCTGATGCTAAGTTGTCCATTATCTGTGCATTCATCTATCCGTCCTGCCGTCCATCTATCCATCTGTCAACATTGTGTTTGTCCAGCCCACAATTTCTTAACCACTGAATATTTTTAACAAAACTTTGTAACCATATGTAGTGAGGTCTGTCCCCTGAAGATGTAGGTCACTGGCCCCATAGATCAGGTAACAGTCGAGAAAACTTTGATATTTTACTATTTTTGTTCGGTCCATATAATTCGATTTAATTGGCAGACCCTGTTCATACTTGGTACACAATTATTGCTCATGACTCAAAGGTGTGTCATGATTTTGATCCAAGGTCAAGATTACAGGCAGCAAAACTTTTATATTGTTATACAGCTCTTGTCCGGTCTATATAACTTGGCGTGATTGACACATCTTATTCATAGTTGGTACCATTATTGCTCATGACTCAAAGGTGTGTCACAACTTTGATCCAAGGTCATATCGTCAAGGTCACAGACAGCAAAACTTTGATATTGTTATGCAGCACTTGTCACATCCATATAGCTTGGTATGATTGACAGATCTTATTCATACTTGGTACAATTATTACTCATGACTCAAAGGTGTGTCATGACTTTGATCCAAGGTCATATTATCAAGGTCAAGGTCATAGGCAGCAAAACTTTGATATTGATATACAGCCCTTGTCTGGTCCATATAACTTGGTATGATTCACAAATCTTTTTCATACTTGGTACAATTATTACTGATAACTCAAAGGTGGGTCACTTCTTTGATCCAAGGTCATATCATAAAGGTCAACGTTACAGACAGCAAAACTTTGATATTGTTATACAGCCCTTGTCCGATCCATATAACTTGGTATGATTGACAGATCTATTCATACTTGGTACAGTTTTTGCTCATGACTGAAAGGTGTGTCGCGTCTTTGATCCAAAGTCATATCATCAAGGTCACAGACAGCAAAACTTTTATATTATCATATAGTCCTTGTCTGGTCTGTATTATTGAATCTATGTGACAGATCTTGTTTATATTTTGCACAGTTGTTCCATAACCTAATGTTGTGCCATGACCTTGACCCATTGTCATATCATGAAGGTAAAGGTCACAAGCAGTAACACTTGGATTCTCATCTTGTATTTAGTTTCCCCTAAAGCAAGGACCCTGGGCAGAGCTGTCTTAGCTGAGAGGCCTCTTGTTCTTGGACTGTTTCCAGCATAAGGCTCCAAGAGTATGGCATTTGAAATGGTTAAACTATGTTCAGATGTTGAAATAGGGTCTGGCTTCAGATTTTCCGAGTGCCACTTATTTTCTTAGTATTCAGTGAAAGGCCTCGAGGATATGTAGTTTGAAATCCTTAATCCATGCCCATGTTGTAGTTTGGTTGGTAGATGTGCACGAGTGTTTCAAAGTTTTTGATCGGCACTTAGGTGTACCTCTACTTTAATATTATCTTAGACCATTTCAACTAAAAGTCTCCTCAAGTATTCATGTTGAAATGTCCAGATATTTAAATATGCTCTGGGAATGTGCAGGAAGATTTCTGATTTTCCTTGGATGCCAACTGTGCCTTTTTATACCCCTGGCGGGGTATATAGTATTCCTTGTGTCTGTCAGTCAGTCAGTCCATCCATTAGTCCATTCATCCCGTGGTTATATCATACACTACACTCGCACCTTTAAAGACAGTCATATGACATTTTGCACTATGCAAAAATACATTCAGCACATTACCATGTTAGAAGGTCAGACAACTCAGTATATTTTTGTCACAGATATTGTCCTTTATCAACTTGAAAAATTTCATGTGTTTTTTAATTGAGGGTACTTTCATGGTGTAATTAACTCCTCCCACAGTTGCTAATGTAGAGAGTTGAAACTTTATGATATGGTTACACGTGTCTTGAAGATGTGCAGCATCTATAAAGTTTGCAGAAAAAATATTATTGCACACACTTATTGCCCTTTATCATCTTAGAAAATTTCAAGTGTTTTTTAATTAAGGATACCATCATGGTGTAATCAGTTCCTCGCGCAGTTGCACAGTTCCTAATAACATCTATAAAGTTTACAGAAAAAAATATTTTTTTTTGTAAAATTATTGCCCTTTATCAGCTCAGAAAGTCTATCCATCAGTCCATTCATCCCAAAGTTGTATCATACACTACACTCACATCTTTAAAGACAGTCATATGAAATTGTACGCAATGCAAAACTACATTCAGCACATTACCATGTTAGAAGGTCAGACGACTTTGTATATTTTTGTCACAGATATTGACCTTCATCAACTTGAAAAATTTCATTTGTTTTTTAATTGAGGGTACCTTCATGGTGTAAATGGTGTAATCAACTCCTCCCACAGTTTCTTATGTAGAGAGTTGAAACTTTAGAATATGATTACACATGCCTTCAGGATGTGCAACATTTTTCAAGTTTGCATAAAAAGATTTTTTCACAAAAATAATCAAATCAAGTAACTCTTACATTTGGTGGAGAGGTTCGGGTACCTTTTTGTGTCACTCTGTGGTGACATTCCATAGTTTTTATGATAATGCCCCAATGGTCTGTCATCCTTCATCAATCTCCCAGTAATAAATGTTTCATTTCTGTAATGATATCCATAGTATTGTAGACATGGTATTGCAGGTGAGGCCATATGCCACCCTCTGCGTTGCTCTAGTTTATGTTTTCTCAGATGGTTTCTGGGGGTATGTAATTTGAAACACTAAATTCATACTCTGATGTTTCAATGGGGCCTGTGGACGTGCATGTTGTTTTCAGATTTCCATGTCCACTGGGCAATGCCAACTGTTGCACTTTAGTGTTTTTGTTGATGATTTCCGTAAAATGGTTTCTGGGGTATGTAATTTATTTGTAACACTAAAACCATGCTCAGATGTTTGTGATACGGTCTGTAGATGTGCTCGAAGGTTTTGGATTTTCCATACATCACTCGGGTGTGCTGCCTGTTCTACTGTGGTGTTTTCTTAGACCGTTTCTGATTAAAGTATGTAATCCAAAATGCTAAAACCATATACAGATGTGTGAAATAGGGTCTATAGAAGTGGACAAAAGTTTCTCATTTTCATGTGCTACTTGTCTCTGCCACCTGAGCCACTTAAGTGTTTTGGTAAACAGTTTCAGGCGAAAAGCTTATTGCGTTAGTAATTTAAAATTCTAAAACTATACTCAGATGTTGCAATAGGGCTTGTAGATGTGCATGAAAGTTTCAGAGTTTCCATCTGCCGCTTGGTGGCAGCTTCTTTATTAATATTATTATATTGATGCTTTCCCTCAAAAATAAGATGCCTGAATGCAGGGATACATCTTAGTGTATTTGCACATATGCCACATTCTACTTATTTTTGTGCCAAAGCCAATCTCAATTGTCCAAGAATATCCTAAAATGTTGCCTATAGTTTATTTCAGTGAGTTGATAATATGCTATATTTGGGCACACTGGTGAAAAAAATACTTGTTCCAAAAGTGCATCACGTTATCAACATTCCATGAGTGAATGTGAAGATAATCAAAACCTGTGTCCGTATTCTACAATAGGGCCCAAAAATTAAGTATTTTGAACAGTTAATGGGATAATAGGCTGCAATTTTGAAAAAAAATAAGTTGACCTTTCAACAAAACCACAATTTCCATTATGCGAAAGTACCCCTATGTTTTATATGCCATCCATATAAATGTCAGACTCAATTAACCCTTTACCCAACGCAGATGATATCAAAATTTATTATTTTAATATCATTTTTTCAAATTTTTCAAAACATTTCAACAAAACCATATCATGCGACCCCTCATTGAAACGAGCTCATTCCAACGAGGTGTCATATGATATGGTTTTGTTGAAATTTTTTGAAAAATAATATTTTTTCAACAGCTGAATTTACATATTACACGGGTGGATGCATGCGATTTGTTAGGTAAAGGGTTAAAGCCCTTTTCAAATATCTGATAACAGGGTTTGCACAAAAATGAAAAGTCCTTGGATTTCAGTCCTCTCCATGGAAAGTGCTTGAATTTAGTTTCAAACTGGAAAAGTACTTGAAAACCTGTACAATGCCTTGAATAGTGCTTGGATTTGGCAAAATGGTGGATTGTGATTACTTTGCCAACTTGAGAACCACTGTTAAAACAAAAAGTCACAAACCAATCCTCGGAAATAAAGCGTAATTTACGCTTCGTCAAAGTACAGTGTTATCCTTCCATAGTGATTAATATGACCAATTTCGCACTCCGTAGTTTTCCATTCTTCAACTAAAATGTGGGGCATTCTCTTTTCATGCAGTGTTTGAATGATAATATACAGGTCAATTTTAACCAATCAGAAAATTGAAACGGCAGCATGTGATTTATTTGCATACTATCATGTGGCTTACTGTACACACAGGCTGCTATACTATGAAGAGCATCCAATTAAAATGAGCGGTGAATTGTGTTTTGCAAACTTGTTTTTCCAATCAATGTCTGCATCTCCACCTGCTTCGTTTATTTCATCGTGTCACACAAAAGGATAGTTACTGGAAGCGATAATATATCAAAGATTCACCTTGACTTTGTATGAAAATAACAGAGGTATTTGATAATAAATCATGAATTATTATTTGTGAACAATCGAATTTGAATGTCGAATTACCACAAACAATCCAACAACTTTGCAAGAAGTCTTGAAAATTAACCAAAAGGACAGAAATGGGCCTGAATATTACCTGACACACACTCATTTTTCAAATATGTGCGGAGAGCAGTTATAAAAAGAACATGTCACAGTTGGTTTCTTAGAATGAAAAAATAGTCCTTGAAAATGAATGACATAGCCCTTCAAACGTGCTTGAATAGTGCTTGAATTTCATTTTGCTAAACCTGTACGAACCCTGGATAATAAGCTGTGATTTTTTAAAATTGCTGCTTATTGTCCCTTTAATTGGAAAACTAACTGATGTTCAATTTGCACAGAAGATGGCAAAGAACAGAAATATAACCACAACTTTTGCTTTCTTCACTTACAACTCTCAAGCCTTTACCTAATATAAGAAACTAAAACTGGCCTGTGATATTTACAAAAATTGCCATTCTAATTTGTTGTTTTTCCAATTTGTTGCATCAAAAACATAACTTATGACCCCTATATTTATTGTTCCAAATATGAGTTTTTGTGTCCTATTCTATTCATGTTGGGTAAAGGGTTAAAAATATTGTACAACAATTAAAAATACGCATAATTGCAACTTCAGGCCTAGCATTTGAAAATAGCTGGAGATTCACAATTGCCCACCTTAAATCACCCTAAAAGAACTCTAATAGTTCACCTAAATTCCCTGCAAGAGAGCCAGGTGAGCCATCACTCTCAGAAAGTCCCATAACACCTTGATATTTCCTCATATTCTGTTAGAAGTTATCATATAAATATATAGTAGGCCGTGGTTATTTGATTTTCAGTTCAGCCCAATCAACCGCATTTCAGTTTCTGATCGAAATAATAATGTATTTTTTTCTGTTATTGGTATATCCAAGAATTATATTCAAGCACTTCTTTTCAAAGACTATGTCAGTGATTTTCAAGTTCTATTATAACATTCATATTGCTAGTGTTACGATGGTCAATCAGGGACTACTCAGGATTGCCGATGATTCAGATCTTAGGTGATTCGGACCTTGGGAAATAATATAAACAATCAATAATTGTGCAGGGTTACCCAATATTAGTTTGAAAATCAGTTTGTATGAGAATGAAAAATATTCCAATCCGTCAATATTTTAATTTTTAATCTTTGTAAAAAAACCCTTGACTGCTGCGAACATTGCATCAAATGACAGAAATATTACTGGCTTCCCCACATTGACTTCATGCAGTACAACCAATGAAATGCTGCTGTTGTTAAAAGTACAGGGGATTCCTTACTAAATTTATGTTATATAGCAAAGTGGCAGTTCTATTGGTTACATGCACACTAAAACTCTTCACATCCCAAATTTATTGTGTGTAGACCTTCATTAACATAACTGAAATCCATGAGTTCGTTCAGTAAATACAAACACATTCAACCTGTCATCCATAAAAATCGAACTGTTTGGCCCCATGCATTGAATTCAGTGGAACATTCTAATGAAATTCAGCTAAACATTTATCGCTTACGAATAAGAAAAAAGCCCCATCTCAAGTTGTGTGAGAAAAAAGCCCCATATCAAGTTGTGCCAATTATGATTTTTTCACCCATTCAAAACATGTGAATATGATTTTAGGAGGGTTCTCATTTCCTGTAGAGGTGGGCATTCAGGATCTTTTGAGGTGATCTTGATAGTTTTAATTTAATCCTTTGTTCAAATTGACATTGGGCAGGCAAAATCTTCATGCCTTGTTTTGAATGTGATGGAAGCAGGCCTGGCATTTTTAGGAGAGTGATTTATTCGCTCGCCAACTGCTCGCCTTAAAAAAATTAGGGAGGGTGAAAACTAACCCTCCTGGCCTTAGAAAATAATGATTACCATAACAGCCTATTCCTTAAACCGCCATCTTTTCAGATTTCTGATGTGTTAGTGGTCTTTGTAAGATGGCCACACTGCCCCTCCCACACCTCCGGGCCTTGCCAAGGCCTGGAGGTGTAGGAGGATCAGCGTAGCCGTATCACAGAAACTACCTTGTTAGCAGTACCAAATAAAATGTACAACGCGCACTAGGCAGAATTCAATAATAGTAAAACTTCATTTTGCCACTTTTAGCTTTTGTAAGCTGAAGGAGAGCTAATCGCTCCCCTAGGCCATGCAAGGGGAGTGATTTTTAGCCCTCCTGCATTTTTAAGAATGTCAGTTCCGAAAGTGCTATGTATTGTTTTTGTCAAGTATACAGAAGTGAGATACACTACATAATAAATTCCTCGGATAGATGGGTTAAATCCATCAAAAGTAAACAATGTAGAAATAAAAGTCTGTTATACAAAACTAGTGAGCTGACTTGTCCCAGGACAGGTAGTCCTGCCCATGCAACAGAAAATTTCTAGTTATATTGCATATCAGTTTCTAGCTGACACAGACTGATTCACTGAGTCATGGAATCACACATTCCCCTTTTATATAATAGATTAGTATACTGCTAGTGGAAATTAACTGTAGGATGGATAAATACCAGCCCTGAAATTGAATCTTGGAAAGCTCTTGATGAGAGCTTCTGATAAATCACTGTCTACAGACAAAATTATCAGTGTAAGAAATAAACAATCAAATTTTGTTGGATTTCATATCATATTTCTCTGATACCACAGGACATTGATTACAACTGAAAACTGACTTATTTTTTTTTTTACCAAACACCCCCCCCCCCCCCCCACCCCTCCCCCCGGCTCTAATTGTACTTGTTTGTCCTGATATTTATTTCAGTCTTTGCATTCTGTTTCAGTGCTCTTTCATATGGTTACCCAGATTTATCAGATCTCAAGTCTTTGTTAGCAGCACTGTCAGTTCCAAAACAAGATAATGCCACAGACCAACAAACAGTAACATTATCAACATTACCAGCTCGACCAATATCACCATGGTCATTTGCTCAGCTAGAGCCATTCAAGAAAAAATTAAGGAAAAGTGTTTGCACTGATGGTAAGTTTGACGAATAGAGGAGAAGAGAAGGAACTGTTTGGCTGTAGTTCTTCTGTTTCTCAAGCCATTTATCAAGCCATTTATATACAAATGCATGCATACTGGTGTTTTTTTGTTTTATTTTTGTAATTATTATTTCTGTTACCCTCAGAGATTCATATTGTCCCCTGAGTGTAACTAGGTGCCATCTGCAATGCTTTTAGCATTGCAGTTGGCACCTTGTTGCACTCAAGGGACAATATACTTGCTTTGCTTTATGTGTTAGGCTTCATAATCTATAGAATAACATGGGCAGTTGTGTATTTTATCCATTTTATTAACTTTGGTAATTCTCAGTGGTTACAGCTTTGGACTTCAAACCGAAAGGTCCATCGTTCGATCCTGACCAGTGGTTTCTGCATTGTGTCCTTGTGCAAGGCACTTAATTGACCATGTGGAGGCATGGTGGTGCTGTGTGCTATGCCAAATGACCTGAGAAACAGATTTTTATCTTTTTCAGGCCTGGTGTGTTTTTCATCTAGCTGCTTCAGAACAAATTACCTAATAAATCATAATATGATAAACAAAACAAATAACAGGTCACTGTCTTGACATGTTTTTGCATCCAATGCATTCAGATAGACATATTGTCCAGTGGAATGGAATTACCATATCTAACATGTCTGACATGGGAGCTTTGGTTACTGGGCGAATGCTGCATTTCACATGTCTTTTCCATAGACGAATAGGAAAGCAAGTTAAAAGGTTTTTAATTTAGTTGAAATTAATTGTTATAAGTGCTTATTATAACTAACAACAAAGAAATGCTCAGATATGCAGTTACATCTAATATTATTGGAAAAAAAACCCAAAGTATTCTATATTTAGCATTGCTGATTTCCACACTTTTATTGATTTCATGTTACTTGTAGGGGACAAGGTGGAATATATTTCCACACCTCCATTCTCCACATAATGCTTACGATCTCTCATCAACAACATGATGAGAGTTGTCTGGTATTTGTCTAATGCTTGTAACTTCTCATGGTTATCTAATTCACTACCAAGGCCCACCTTGAGTTTTTGTCCATTCAACTGAAGATTTCCTTTTTCTGCCATAGAATGTTTGAAAGGCTCAATGAAACAAAGACAAAACTCAGTAGTATTGTAACCATGCTTATACGCTCTGTATTAGAACTCCTCATGGTTACACTGTCTATGTATGTTGAATTGATATTCCGCTGAATCTAAAGTGAAGAATCAAACTTGACTGCATGCTGCCACATGGGGCTTGGAGGGTATGGGACTTGTGTCCCAGACTATTCTTGAAAAGGGTCAACCTAATTAATTAATTTATTTATTTATTGGGGATTAATGACACTTTCAGCAGTTTTACTGGTGGAGGAAGCCTGAGTAACTAGTGAACTACTGATCAGTGGCGAGCAACTGTCAGACTCCCCAACATACTAACTCCGTACAAACAAGGTTAACATTGGTTGAGTAGTTGGATGGGTGACCATTTCAGCGACTGATTCGTGCTCCCGCATTGTGTCCTTGGGCAAGGCACTTAACCCCAATTGCCTACATGGGGGGCACGATGACGCTGTGTACTAAGGTGTACTGCACGTCGATGGTGCACATGTCTTCAACCAATCTAACACTGCCTGTGCCGGTGTGCAGAGTTCAGAGTTACGATGTTGGAGAGCTGACAGCTGCTTGTCGTTGCTCGGTGGTTCTCTCCGGGTACTCCGGCTCCCTCCACCCATAAAACTGTCACCGACATGATATGACCCTGGCTGTTAATGTGTCGTTAAACCCTAATAATAAAAAAAAAAAACAGTGGTTGAAGCCCAGTGCACCATCAATGTGCAGTACACCTTAGTGCACAGAGCCATCCTGCCTCCATGTGGCTCGCACTCCCATCAACCTTATATGCATTCATGCCTGAAATCCCTAAAGCTAGTTCAAGGACTCTCACCCTGATATTTCTTTGGTCATTTTGATATAGTTATTCCTTCACTTTCTGGGTACTTAAGCCTTCAAAAGGTATTCCAATTACCATGAAAAGGTATAGAGGATATCTAGTGTTTTTGAGTAGATACCAAAAATTATTTCATGAGTGACCAAGACAAATGTTTATTTTTAGCGTGAGTGAAAATGACCATTTGTCTCAGTTAAAAGTGAGAAAATTTTCAGTATCTACTCAAAAACACTAGATTTTCTTTTTAGCTCACCTGACTTTCAGTCAGGAGAGCTATAGTGATCACTCACCGTCCGTCGTCCGTCATCGTCCGTGAACATGGTGTTTGCGTCTTCTCCTCCCAAACCGCTGAACCAATTTAATTGATATTTGAGATAATAGTTTGTTATGACATTGCAATTTGATTTTGTTCAAATCAAGTTGCCTCGCCCGTGGGTAGGGCCACACCCAAAAAGTGTGCTGAAATCTTGAAAAATCTTCTTCTCATGAACCAGCAGTAGCAGAGACTTGATATTTGGTGTGCAGCTTCCTTTTGAGGTGTAGACTCAGATTTGTTCAAGAGAAGTTTGTGGGGCTATACTTGGCGTCGTTATGGGAGGGGCAAAATTTTTGGCCCCGCCCAAAATTTCTTTATTTTTATACTGTACCAATGACCCAGACTTAGCTGGTGCTAACTCTAAAAAATCCAAGGCCAAACACAAATTTTGCCCCCAATCCCCAAAATTTGCATCTAAAACCAAAAGAAATCATGTCCTATAGGACCTCCATACTTTGCCCTTACTGCGCATGCGCAGTGTCAAGGACGTTCCGAAATTGGCGCCAATTATCATTCTCTGTTTGGCCCTTCATCAGTCAACATCTCACTGATCTTTGTGCTTGTAAATCTCAGTTTAAAGGATGCCAGACACGTAATTATTGGAGAAATGGTGATTCTAAGGAGGATATAGAAGGAGGAGTGGAAAAAGGAGTGACAAAAAATAATCATGGCTGTACTTAAAATTTTTTATGAAATTATGTTAAGTTGCCTATTTTCGAGGCATGGGCCTCTTGTTGTTATTCTTGCTAAAAAGTTGCACTGCTTATTCAGTGTTTCCTCTCCCCTGGTCTTCTAAGTCCCCCCTTGCAATTCTCCCATGCTTTTGGCATATTTTTGAGAAAGATCATTTCTAAATTCTCTTGGGAGAGTTGCTTGGTTACAGAATGTTTTCTGTTATTTTCCCCATAGTTACGCTTTCACCCATGGGTGTATAAACGTTGTGTTCTGCATCTTCCATCTGATGTTCTGCAGATTCTCCCCTGGGAGTCTCTGTCTTGCATCAGATAGAGTGTAATTTTGATGACTGATTTCGGGCCAGTTTTGTCAGTGCCTGGAGTCATGTTTTCTGGTGTTTTTACACTGTTTGTTTACATTGGCAACAGTCTCTTTTGAGGGGGTCTGTTTGCCTTTGGAGTAGTTTATCTCACTATAAGATACATTTTTATTATCCGTAAGTGTTGCATTAATTATTTAATATAAATTTAAAATTTTTGACCACACTTAGCCATCGGATCCATTGGGGCTCAACGTTCCTTTTCAGAAACTTGGGCTTCGCTGAAAAAATATTTTTCAAAAATTATTTTGATTTGCAATTGTTTTTTCATTATTAATGGATCATGTTATTATGTATCTTTGTGTCAGGGGTTTGTGCGAGTAACTAGGACTTGTTGTTGACTTTTCACAATGAAAGGATATTGTTCAAATTGTAATAGGAAGAAATCTTCCTCTGACTTTCATGATCATTGCATTAATTGTAGTCAGTGTTCTCGCACTAATCCCTGTTCTATATGTCAGTATTGGGATGACAAACATTGGAAACGTGTGTCACGATATGTTGTTAGTGGCGAAAGGGCTATGCCGGCTCTTTCTCCGCAAGGTCACTCTACTCCTTCAGTTTCTATTTCAGAGGAACAAGAACAGGGTGATGTTTCCATGTTATCTTCCGCAAGTGCGCTTCCGTCGTCACAAATGAATACAGAGCTAGCGGAAAAAGTGCTCATGGAGATTAAACAAATGTTGTCCGCTAGCTCGCCCGGTGTAGCGTCCATTCACCGAATGGTTCGGCAGCCGGGTTCGTCCGCTGCGGTCCAGGAGGAAATGTTGGGTGATGCGAGCACTATAAACATTCAACGTGCACACCCAGTGACGGCGGATAGTAGGCGAGATCGGAGGAAGCCTTTGAGTCCGGTTCCTAGCTCGTCCAGGTCCAGCCGGGCCGCGAGCGAGAGAGGCCCCTCTCTCGTACAACAACATCTGGGACCAGATGTTGTGGTACAAAATGTGTCGCAAGCGGAGCACACGTCCGTCGCTCGGGACGCTCCGTTGTATAGGCAGTCCGCGGAGACTGCTCAGGCTTCTTCCTCTCGTCAGCACACACGACCACACCTTGGCTACGTGACCGCCGATATTTTGCCAGCTTCGCCGATCAGGGATTCTTCGGCGACCAGGTCACACCATCCGGTAGCCAGGGACACGAGGCCGATGGACTCCAGACGTTTGCATAGGAAGAGTATGCGGGAGTCATCAGATGCGGAGCTGCCCTCGGCGAAGCAGCGAAAGACTGCACCTCCGCAGGCCTCGATGTCGGACGTACTTGTGCAGATAGCACAACTTATCGCAGCGTCCCAGCAACCGACAGAAACGGTGTCGGATCGGGAATTATCCGACGGCGCTGGGTCGGTACGGTCTGCCGAAGCATCGGGGGCGGACGACCGGGAGCATCATGAGGTCCGACCGGATGGTGAAAGGGATACGGATGACTTGGAGCTATCCCTTTCGGAACAACATAAAGCTGCCGTGGACTTCATTCGGCACTTTCTCCCTCAAGTTGTTCCATCGGGCCAGACTGCTGCGGTTCCGCACAAGAGAATTATAGCGTCATTGGACTCTGATTTCTTTGAGCGGTTCAGGGACATTGCTCCCGAGTTTCCGTCTCAGTCCAATAATGTTGCAAGAACATTTGAATTATTGAACGACGCTATATTCAAACTTGCTTCCAAAACGGGAAAAACAGGTTTCTTGTCCGCCAATACTCTCAACCTGCCTTTCATTAATGCAAGGAATAAATTCGACACGGCAGGACAGGGTATCCCGAGAGTTCCTCTGCGTATGGACGACGAGGCGGAAGACTTAGAATATCATTACCGTTGTCGGTGTCTATTCCAACCGCGGTGTTGGAAACAACTATTTCGTCTAACAGAGCCAGTTTAGATGCCTTATCTTACGCAGATCACCTTACTAAGGCATTATCACTGCGCCTTCAAGGGAAAGAATTTCAGGATATACAATCCTCTTTAAGACTTCTTTCAAGGGCAGTAGCTTATTCCACGTGTAACTCCGCCCTTTCAGTGGCAAACCTGGAGTTGGTTAGACGTGACGCAGCCCTAGCTACATCCACACTCGTGGATACTAAGGTGAAGAACTCTCTCAGAGTCGCTTCGGTCTCCGGAGAACTTCTCTTTGACGGCAAGCTTTCTGCAATTTACGATAAAATTACAAAGAAAGCTTCGGATTCTCTGCTGTTCAAATCTGCTTCTAAGAAGTCGGACATGGCAGATAAGAGTAAGACAGGCACTTCTGGGTCTAATGCGCCCAAGAGAGGTTCCTATAGAGGTTCCAGTGCGTCCTCTTGGTCTTATTCAAGAGACCGTCAAGGTAGCGACTCACGTTCGGGACGTCCTTCAGGCCGGGACAACCGGTCGGACGCCCCGAGGTCGACGGGACGAGGTGCGGGTCGTGGAGGACGTGGTTTCTCCTACCGCAGGCCTCGCAGGTCCAGGAGGTGATGGCTTCAACCTCTATCGCGTACCGGTTGGCGGAAGGTTGTCGAGTTTTTCACAAGAGTGGGCGTCGATTACGGACAACCCTTGGGTGAGAGGGGTGACTTCGGAAGGTCTAAAGATATCCTTCAAACGAAAGCCTCCATTAACTCGAAGTCCAAAATGGACTCAACTTCCGTCAAATCCGCAGAAAAGAGACGCTCTATTATCAGAGGTGCAGTCTCTTTTAATGAAGAACGCGGTAGAGGTCGTAGAAAACCAGGAGACTCCGGGATTCTACAGCCATCTGTTTCTGGTTCCGAAACCAGACGGCTCGTTCCGTCCAGTCATAGATTTGAGCTGGATAAACAAGCTGATCGTTGCTCCGAAGTTTTATATGGAGACGATTCGGTCGGTCAGAGCGAGTATTCGGGTGAACGCTTATGCAACGAGCATAGATCTCAAAGATGCGTACTTTCACGTCATGGTACATCCGACATTCAGAAAGTATCTACGCTTCGCAGTCCTAGGAGTGGTGTATCAATTCCGGGCGATGTGCTTCGGATTGAATCTAGCACCCTGGGCTTTCACTCGGGTAATGAACTCGGTAATGATGTATTTCCGAGCTCATTCGTCTGCGGTAACGTCGGCCTACCTGGACGACATTCTTCAGAGGTACGGCAACGAGTTAATGCTTCAGAACGATGTGCAGAATCTACTTCTATTGCTCCGACGTCTCGGTTTTATAGTAAACGAGGAGAAGTCGGATCTAGTGCCGTCCAAGTCATTCACACATCTGGGAATGAGCTTCGAGACGCACAACAATCTCGTTCGTCTGCCGTTAACCAGAGCGAAATTAGTCAGTTGTTACGCTCGCTATTGTCTGCACGCAGACAAAGTCACAGAGAAAGAATTTATGAGACTGATAGGTCTGTGCGGAGCCGCTGCGGATCTCATTCCGATGGGGCGGTTACGCACGTGTCCTCTCCAAATTTTCTTGACTCAGAATTGGAGTGTGAAAATTCATTTGCTCGACATAGACGTTCTCTTGTCAGATCAAGTGAAACGAGAGATTCAGACTTGGGCAAACATTCAGTGGTTAACTCAGGGAGTTCCGCTGCAGTTGCCGCATCCGAGTTTTACCATTATGACGGATGCCAGTCAAACAGGTTGGGGTGCATCATTGATCCCAACGGATTCGAGATGCCAGGGTCTTTGGGATCCGCAATTCCTGGGCAAGCACATAAACATCAAGGAAATGATGTCAATTTGGCTTGCGTTACGTCATTGGATGGACATTATTCACAATGCTCATGTCCAAATCCTGTCCGACAATACGACAGTAGTGGCGTATATACGGAATCAGGGAGGCACTCATTCAGTTCCATTGTTCAATCTAACGGAAAGAATCCTTCTGTTTGCTCTAGAACATCAGGTTCTTCTTTCGGTCCGTCATATACCGGGTCGTCTGAATGTACTAGCAGACTCCCTTTCACGAAAGGGTCGCTTGTTGCCGTCGGAGTGAACTCTCAACAAACAAGTATTCAATCAGATTTGCTACCAATGGGAACGGCCAATGATAGACTTATTTGCGACACATCTCAACAATCAGTTGCAGACGTATGTGTCCCCGTGTCCGGATCCAAGAGCATTTGCTGTAGACGCTCTGTTGATCCCTTGGGACGGAATGATAGAATATGCGTATCCTCCAGCGCCGTTAATTCAGCAATTATTGCTAAAGATAAAACAATCTCAATGCAAGATTCTGTTGGTAGCATCTCTGTCTCCACAGAGACCGTGGATAAATCTACTCAGGTGTCTGTTGTGGGAGCTACCGCGAAAGCTTCCTCCACGGGAGGATCTTCTTTCGCAGGGGAAATCGCGTCAACTCCATCACAACCCGCAAGGTCTCAACCTTCACGTTTTTCCGTTGTGCGGTCCTTCTTGCATGGCAAGCACTTTACAGGACGAGCAGTGGACGCGATTTCTAACTGTAGGAGGACCTCCTCTTCGCTAAACTATGCGGCTAAGTGGAAGGTTTTTTGTCGTTGGTGTAGGGATCATTCTGTGGATATTTTTTATCCCTCTATACCAGACATTGCAAACTTTCTAGTATACTTGTTTGACGAAATCAAACTGCAGCCTGTTACTATTAAGGGTTATAGGTCTATGTTATCTGATACCTATGCACATCATGATAGTTTACAAATTGGATCTAATGTCTCTTTATCTAAGTTGGTTAGAAACTTCTCGATAAATAGACCCAGAACTCTGAGGTTAATTCCTAAATGGAATTTAGCTTGGGTTCTTCTTAAACTGAAGGAAAAGCCATTTGAACCTCTTGGGACAGTAGATTTCAAATTCTTATCTTATAAGACAGCATTTCTCTTAGCTTTCTCTTCTGCTAGAAGAGTCAGTGAGCTTCATGCACTGTCGGTGGATGATTCTCACTATCGTAGTGTCGGGAACACTATCACCTTCACTACTAATGTGGGTTTTTTAGCTAAGAATCAGGCTCCTAATAAATATCCGGAACCTATTGTTATTAAGGCTCTTCCGTCTTCAGACGGGCGTAGGCCTTTACTCTGTCCTGTTAGAGCGTTACATATCTATAAACAGAGATCTCAGTTTATCAGAATGGGACGAAAACGTTTCTTTCTGTCTCTGATGCCTAATAGAAGGGACATTTCGGTCCATTCTATTGCTAGATGGATTCAATTAGCTATCCGTACTGCTTTTGAGAGTTTATGTTCTTCTCAGCAGTCTGTGCTTAAGATTTCCGCTCATGAAGTAAGAGCTCTTGCTACTTCTTGGGCTTACGCTAATAGTATTGCTATTACAGATTTAATGAAGGCTGCTTATTGGTCTCAGCCATCCACATTCACGAATTTTTATCTCAGAAATATTGAATCCATTTCTGGAGACCTGCATTGTTTAGGTCCGTTATCTGTTGCTCAGAATGTCGTCCACTAAACAGTTGCAACTATAGTTATGCAGGCTTTCTGTTCCGGCTGTGACTCCGTCCGGCTGCCCTCTTCGCTCTGGGCTATTTGACCCAAGGGAAGGGGGGGGGGAGGGTGTTCCCTTAGGTCACCTGCTTTATAGTGAAAAGCAAGGGAATGCCTCCTCCGAAGTCAGTATTTCTGAGTCGTTTCCGGGATGGTTTTAAGTGTAATATTAATGTTAAAAATTCATTCATGTCATATTTTTAAAGTGTAGCTCGGTGTGAAGCATTTGTATATGTCAAGTGTCAAACGGGCGTTAATATACAATCCTCGGACACTTTTAAAAGAATATAAAGAGTCTCAATTCTCTGGACTAACTTTATTTATTGGCTTACTTTAAAAATAATTAGTATAAATTATGGATGTTAATAGAGAACATGAATGTTATTGTGCTCAATTATGAAGGGTATTGTATCTTTCTAATTTAACATAAAATAAGAAAGATACATGTAAAGCCTAATACTCCTTTTCTCCTTGAGGGGTTGCCTCTATATTATATAGTTGAGCTTATTGGATTTTCCTCTATGTCCTAGGCCCTCCAACCTTTTTACTATTCAGCTAAGTCTGGGTCATTGGTACAGTATAAAAATGTTAAAAAATTTATAGTAATTTATATATTTTTTATACTTACCAATGACCCAGACGGGGATGGCCCTCCCAGGAGTTGGGAACTCTTACCTCCCCGCTGAGTACATAGCACTGACCAGGCACTGCCAGTAAGAATGATAATTGGCGCCAATTTCGGAACGTCTTTGACACTGCGCATGCGCAGTAAGGGCAAAGTATGGAGGTCCTATAGGACATGATTTCTTTTGGTTTTAGATGCAAATTTTGGGGATTGGGGGGCAAAATTTGTGTTTGGCCCTGGATTTTTTAGAGTTAGCACCAGCTAAGTCTGGGTCATTGGTAAGTATAAAAAATATATAAATTACTATAAATTTTTTAACTTTCCAAACCGAGAAGATGATTTGAACTAAATTTTATGTGAGGGCTTATTGGGTCATAAGTACCTAATTTATGCTGATTTTTTTTTTCCTGTAGCCCCATGGGAACCGCAGGAGCTAAAAATAGAAAAAAAATTAAAACGCCCTTATCTCCAAAACTGCACGGCACCGAGAATTTTTATTTGGTGTGAAGCTTCCTTAGGACCAACAGAAAGAATTGGTAAAAAAAAATTGCCATCGGTTTTATCATAGGGTACAGTTTCTGGACTTTGAAAAAGTGCTGAGTCAGCACTTTTTAACACTGTAGGCAATGGGAAAAACATGAAAAAATCTTCTTCTCCAGATCCAGCAGGCAGAATCTTTTGATATTTGGTATGCAACATTGTAGGGTGGATCTGATTCAAGTTTGTTCAAATCGGCCCCCTGGGTTCATATTTGGGCTCAGTATAGGAGCCCGATTTCAAACTTACTGCATTTCAGGCAAATTTCTTAAAAAATCTTCTTCTCCAGATCCAGCAGGCAGAATCTTTTGATATTTGGTATGCAACATTGTGGGGTGGATCTGATTCAAGTTTGTTCAAATTGGCCCCCTGGGTTTATATTTGGGCTCAGTATAGGAGCCCAAATTTGAACTTACTGCATTTCAGGCAAATTTCTTTGAAAATCTTCTTCTCCAGATCCAGCAGGCAGAATCTTTTGATATTTGGTATGCAACATTGTGGGGTGGATCTGATTCAAGTTTGTTCAAATCGGCTCCCTGGGTTTATATTTGGGCTCAGTATAGGAGCCCAAATTTGAACTTAGTGCTTTTCAGGCAAATTTCTTAAAAAATCATCTTCTCCAGATCCAGCAGGCAGAATCTTTTGATATTTGGTATGCAACATTGTGGGGTGGATCTGATTCTATTTTGTTCAAATCGGCTCCCTAGATTCATATTTGGGCTCACTATAGAAGCTCGAATTCGAACTTAGTGCATTTCAGACAAATTTCTTCAAAAATCTTCTTCTCCAGATCCTGCAGGCAGAATCTTTTGATATTTGGTATGCCACATTGTGGGGTGGATCTGATTCCAGTTTGTTCAAATCGGCCACCTGGATTCATATTTGGGCTCACTATAGAAGCCCAAATTCGAACTTAGTGCATTTCAGGCAAATTTCTTCAAAAATCTTCTCCAGATCCAGCAGGCAGAATCTTGTGATATTTGGTATGCAACATTGTGGGGTGGATCTGATTCAAGTTTGTTCAAATCGGCCCCCTGGGTTTATATTTCGGCTCAGTATAGGAGCCCAAATTTGAACTTAATGCATTTCAGGCAAATTTCTTTGAAAATCTTCTTCTCAAGATCCAGCAGGCAGAATCTTGTGATATTTGGTATGCAGCATCCTTAGGGGGGTGAGATTCAAGTTTGTTCAAGCCATGTCCCTAGGTCCATATTTGGGCTCACTGTGGGAGCTTGAATTGTAACTTTGTTCGAAATGAGGAATTTTCTTAAAAAATCTTCTTCTTCAGATCCAGCAGTCGGAATGGTTTGATATGTGGTGAGTAGCATCCTTGGGGGGAGGGGGGGATTCAAGTGTGTTAAAGCCAAGTCCATGGGTCCATATTTGGGCTCCCTGTGGGAGCCCAAATTATAACTTAGTCAATATGAGGAATTTTTCTTTAAAACTCTTCTTCTTCAGATTCAGCAGTTGGAATGTTTTGATATTTGGCATGGAGCAACCTTAGGGGGCTGAGATTCAAGTTTGTTCAAGCCAAGTCCCTTGGTTCATATTTGGGCTCACTATGGGAGCCTGAATGACAACTTAGTTCAAAATGAGGAATTTTCTTTAAAAATCTTCAGATCCAGCAGATGAATGCTTTTGATATTTTTTATGCAGCATCCTTAGGGGGGTAAGATTCAAGTTTGTTCAAGCCATGTCCCTAGGTCCATATTTGGGCTGATTGTGGGAGCTCGAATTGTAACTTGGTTCAAAATGAATTTTCTTTAATAATCTTCTTCTTCAGATCCAGCAGTCGGAATGTTTTGATATTTGGTGTGCAGAATCCTTAGGGGTGTGAGATTCAGGTTTGTTAAAGCCAAGTCCCTGGGTTCATATATGGGCTCCCTGTGGGAGCCCGAATTATGACTTAGTTCAATATGAGGAATATTCTTTAAAAATCTTTTTTTAGATCCACTGGTCAGAATATTTGGATATTTGGTTTCAGCTTTTCTTAGGAGGAGCAGATGCAACTTGTGGAAATCAATTCTCTGGGTTGATATTTAGGCTACCATGTCAGTTGAGCACCCTCAGGCCCCCCTGGGGCCTCTTGTTATTATACACTTTTTATTATAAGAATCTGCTCATTCCTATCGATAATTCCACTTGTTTCAACCTTGAATTGGTGCATGAAAGTAAACAGCTGATACACATTGATACGTGGAAGTGATTTGATTAATACTCTGAACAGGTAGCGTTTTGTGATCTGATTTATCTGGTGGGTTTCATGCATCAGTTCAAGGTGAATATGTGTTGAATTTTTGCTGGAAATGATCGGTATCCACTCAAAAACACTAGATATTTTTATACTGTTCCAATGACCCAGACATAGCTGGTGCTAATTCTCAAAATCTAGGGCCAAACACAAATTTTGCCCCCCCCCCCCCCCCCCATCCCGAAAATTTGCATCTAAAACCGAAAAAAATCATGTCCTAAATGGTCCTCCATACTTTTCCTCCACTGCGCATGCACAGTGTCAAGGAGGTCTCGAAATTGGCGCCAATTATCATTCTTTGTTTGCCCTTCATCAGTTCACATCTGATATTTGTGCTTGTAAATCTCAGTTTAAATGATGCCAGACACATAAATATTAGAGAAATGGTGGATCTAAAGAGGAAATAGAAGGAGGAGAGGAAAAATTAGTGGCAGGAAATAATCAGGGCTGCAACTTAAAATCTTTTTTATGAAATTATGTTATGTTGCCTAATTTCAAGGCATGGGCCTGTTGTTGTCATTCTTGCTATAAAGTTACACTGCTTGTTCAGTGTTTCCTCTCTCCCTTTCCTTTAGTCCCCCCTTGCTATTCTCCCATGCTTTTGGCATATTTTCTGTAATATTATTACTAAAATTTCTTGGGAGTTTTAGCTTGGTAACAGAATGAATTCTGTTTTTTCCCCATGTTTATGTCCTCACCCATGGGTGTTTAAGCGTTGTGTTCTGCATCTACCATCTGATGTTCTGCAGTTTCTTCCTGGGAAGTCTCTGTTTTGCATCAGATAGTGTTGTAATTGGTAACTGATTTCGGGCCATGTTTATCAGTGCCTGGAGTCATGTTTCCAGTTTTTATACACTTCTTGTTTACATTGACAACGGTTTCTGTTGAGAGTGATTTCTTGTCTTTGTATTAGATTAATCATAACAAGATACATTATTATTATATTTAAGTGTTGCATTAATGTTTTTGAAATATTTTAAAAAATTTTGTCCACACTTAGGCTTTTTGGGGATCCATTGGGGCTCAACATTACTTTCAGAAACTTGGGCTTTTCTGAAAAAATATTTTTTCCAAAAATATTTTTGATTTCAATTATTTTTTCTATATGTTAATGGATCATGTTATTATGTATGTTTGTTTTCAGGGGTTGGTGGGAGTACTAGGACTGTTTGTGTTCTTTTCACAATGAAAGGATACTGTTCAAATTGTAATAAGAGGAAATCTTCCTCTGACTTTCATAATCATTGTATTAATTGTAGTCAGTGTACTCACACTAACTCCTGCTCAGTGTGTATCAATTGGGATGACAAACATTGGAAACGTGTGTCACGGTATGTTGTTAGTGGGGAAAAGGCCATGCTGGTCCTTTCTCCGCAGGGTCACTCTAGTTTATCAATCTCTTTTTCAGAGGAACAAGAACAGGGTGATGTTTCCATAATGTCTTCCAAAAGTGTGCCTCCGTCGTCACAGTTAAATGAAGAGCTAGCGGCAAAAGTGCTCATGGAAATACGTCAATTGCCTAAGAGGTCCCTAGTCGGATCGACGGCATTGGCGTCCGCTAGCTCGCCCGATGTAGCGACCATTCATCGAATGGTTCGGCAGCCGGGTTCGTCCGTTACGGTCCAGGAAGGAGATTTGAGTGATGCGAGCACTATAATAAGACAAAGTGCACACCCAGTGACGACGGATCAGAGGATAGAACGGAGGAAGCCTATTAGTCCGGTTCCTAGCTCGTCCAGGTCCATCCGGGCTGCGAGCGAGAGAGGTCCCTCTCTCGTACAACATCTGGGACCAGATGTTGTGGTACAAAACGTTTCGCATTCGGAGCATACGTCCGCCGCTCGGGACGCTCCGTTATATAGACAGTCCAGAGAGACTGTCGATATGGCTTCCTCATCCTCACGGCAGCGCCAGGGACACGAGGCCTGTAGACTCCGGACATTCGCATAAAAGAAGTATGCAGGAGTCAACGTCCAGGGAGCTTCCAGCGGCAAAGCAACGTAAGACCGCTGCTCCACAGGCCTCAGTGACAGACATGCTATCACAAATAGCACAACATCGCAGCATCCCAGCAGACGACAGAATCTCTGTTGGATCAGGAATTATCCGACGACGCTGGGTCGGTACGCTCCGCTGAAGCATCAGGTACGGACGACCGAGAACTTCATAGGGTCCGACAGGATGGCGAAAGGGATTCAGAGGATCTGGAGCTTTCTCTTTCAGAACAACATAAAGCTGCCGTAGATTTTATCCGGCATTATCTTCCAGAGGTTGTTCCGTCGGACCAGAATGCTACGATGCCGGATAAGAGACTGATAGCGTCATTGGACACAGAATTTTTTTGATCGGTTTAGGGACATCGTCCCTGAGTTTCCGACACAGTCCAATAATGTCACAAGAACATTTGAATTATTGAATGACGCTATATATAAGCTTGCTACCAAAACGAGCAAGTATGGTTTCTTGTCCGCAAATGCTCTACATCTGCGTTTCATCAATTCAAGGAATAAATTTGAAACGGCAGGACAGGGCATACCGAGAGTTCCTCTGCGTCTAGACGACCAGGCTGAAGACCTAGAATTGTCTATACCGTCGTCTATGTCAATTCCAACCACGACGTTGGAAACGACAATTATGTCTAATAGAGTTAACTTAGACGCTTTATCATACGCAGATCACCTTACTAAAGCGTTATCATTACGTCTTCAAGGAAAAGAATTCCAGGATATAATACAATCCTCATTAAGAGTTCTTTCAAGGGCAATAGCTTATTCCACGTATAACTCTGCCCTTTCAGTGGCAAACCTGGAGTTGGTTAGATGTGACGCAGCCCTAGCTACATCCACGCGCGTGGATGGTAAGGTGAAAAACTCTCTCAGAGTCGCTTCGGTCTCCGGAGAGCTTCTCTTCGACGGCAAGCTTTCAGCAATTTATGATAAGATAACTAAGAAAGCTTCGGATTCTCTGCTATTCAAATCCGCTTCTAAAAAGTCGGATACAGCAGAAAAGAATAAGACAGGCACTTCTGGGACAAATACGCCCAAGAGAAGTTCCTATAGAGGTTCCTATGCATCCTCTCGGTCTTATTCTAGAGACCATCAAGGCAGCGACTCATGTGGGGGACGTTATTCTGGCCAAGATAACCGGTCAGACGTCCCTAGGTCGACGGGGCGAGGTGCGGGTCATGGAGGACGTAGTTTCTCCTCCCGCAAGCCTCGCAGGTCCAGGAGGTGATGGTATGAACCTCTATCCTGTTCCGGTAGGCGGAAGATTGTCGAGTTTTATAAATAATTGGGCGTCAATTACGGATGACCCCTGGGTTCGAGGGGTAATTTCAAAAGGACTAAGAATATTCTTCAAATGAAAGCCTCCATTAACTCGAAGTCCAAAATGGACTCAGCTTCCGTCAAATCCGCAGAAAAGAGACGCTTTTCTATCAGAAGTACAGTCTCTTCTGAAGAAGAACGCGGTAGAGGTCGTAGAAGACCAGGAATCACGGGGTTTCTACAGCCATCTGTTTCTGGTTCCGAAATCAGATGGCTCGTTCCGTCCAGTCATAGATCTGAGCTGGATAAACAAGCTGATCGTCGCTCCGAAGTTCTATATGGAGACAATTCGATCAGTCAGAGCGAGTATTCGGGTGAACGACTATGCTACAAGCATAGATCTCAAGGATGCGTACTTTCACGTCATGGTACATCCGACATTCAGAAAGTATCTACGCTTCGCAGTCCTAGGAGTTGTATATCAGTTCCGAGCGATGTGCTTCGGTTTGAACCTAGCACCCTGGGCTTTCACTCGAATAATGAACTCGGTAATGATACATTTCTGAGCTCATTCGTCTGCGGTAACGTCGGCCTACCTGGACGACATTCTTCAGAGGTACGGCAACGAGTTAACGCTTCAGAACGATGTGCAGAATCTGCTTCTATTACTCCGATGTCTCGGTTTTATAATAAACGAGGAGAAGTCGGATCTGGTGCCGTCCAAGTCATTCACCCACTTGGGAATGAGCTTCGAGACGCACAACAATCTCGTTCATCTGCCGTTAACCAGAGCGAAATTAATCAGTTGTTACTCTCGCTATTGTCTTCACTCAGACAAAGTCACAGCGAGAGAGTTCATGAGACTGATAGGTCTGTGCGGAGCCGCTGCGGATCTCATTCCGATGGGGTGGTTACGCACTCGTCCTCTCCAAATTTTCTTGACTCAGAATTGGAGTGTAAAGATTCATTCGCTCGATATAGACATTCTCTTGTCAAATCAAGTGAAACAAGAGATTCAGACTTGGGCAAACATTCAGTGGTTGACTCGGGGAGTTCCACTGCAGTTGCCAGATCCGAGTTTTACTATTATTACGGATGCCAGTCAAACAGGTTGGGGTGCAACATTGATCCCAACGGATTCAAAGTGCCAGGGTCTTTGGGATCCGCAGTTTCTAGGCAAGCACATAAACATCAAAGAAATAATGTCAATTTGGCTTGCACTACGTCATTGGATGAACATTATTCAGAAAGCACATGTCCAAATCCTGTCCGACAATACAACAGTAGTAGCATATATTTGGAACCAGGGAGGCACTCATTCCGTTCTGTTATTCAATTTAACGGAAAGAATCCTTCTGTTTGTACTAGAACACCAAGTTCTACTTTCGGTCCGTCATATTCCGGGTCGTCTGAATGTATTAGCAGACTCCCTTTCACAGAAGGGTCACTTGTTGCCATCAGAATGGACTCTCAACAAACAGGTATTCAATCAGATTTGCTACCAATGGGAGCGGCAAATGATAGACTTATTTGCGACACAGCTCAACAATCAGTTGCAGACGTATGTGTCACCATGTCCGGATCCCCGAGCATATGCAGTAGACGCTCTATCGATCTCGTGGGACGGAATGATAGGATATGCGTATCCTCCAGCGCCGTTGATTCAGCAGATATTGCTAAAGATAAAACAATCTCAATGCAAAATTCTGTTGGTAGCATCTCTGTCTCCACAGAGACCATGGATAAATCTACTCAGGTGTCTGCTGTGGGACATACCGTGGAAGCTTCCTCCACGAGAGGATCTCCTTTCGCAGGGGAAATCGCGTCAACTACATCACAACCCACACAAGGTCTCAACCTTCACGTATTTCTGTTGTGCGGTCCTTCTTGCATGGCAAGCATTTTACAGGACGAGCAGTGGACGCAATTTCTAACTGTAGGAGGACCTCCTCTTCGCTAAACTATGCGGCTAAGTGGAAGGTCTTTTGTCGTTGGTGTAGGGATCATTCTGTTGACATTTTTGATCCCTCCATTCCAGACATTGCAAACTTTCTAATATACTTGTTTGATGAGATCAAACTGCAGCCTGTTATTATTAAAGGTTATAGGTCTATGTTTTCTGATACCTATGCACACCATGATAGTTTACAAATTGGATCTAATGTCTCTTTATCTAAATTAGTTAGAAACTTCTCGATAAATAGACCTAGAATCGTTAGATTAATTCCTAAATGGAATTTAGCTTGGGTTCTTCTTGAACTAAAAGAAAAGCCATTTGAGCCTCTTGAGACAGTGGACTTCAAATTCTTATCTTATAAGACAGCATTTCTCTTAGCTTTCTCTTCGGCTAGAAGAGTTAGTGAGCTTCATGCACTATCTGTGGACGATTCTCACTATCGTAGTGTTGGGAACACTATTACCTTTACTACTAATGTTGGATTTTTGGCTAAGAATCAGGCTCCTAATAAATATCCGGAACCTATTGTTATTAAGGCCCTTCCGTCTTCAGACGGGCATAGGCCTTTACTCTGTCCGGTTAGAGCTTTACGTATCTATAAACGAAGATCTCAGTTTATCAGAAAGGGATGAAAATGCTTATTTCTGTCTCTGATGCCTAATAGAAAGGACATTACAGTCCATTCTATTGCTAGATGGATTCAATTAACTATCCGTACTGCTTATGATAATCTATCTTCAACTCAGCAGTCTGTGCTTAAGATTTCGGCTCATGAAGTAAGAGCTCTTTCTACATCTTGGGCTTACGCAAATAGTGTTGCTATTATAGATTTAATGAAGGCTGCATATTGGTCTTAGCCATCCACATTCACAAATTTTTATCTCAGAAATATTGAGTCCATTTCTGGAGACCTGCATTGTTTAGGTCCGTTATCTGTTGCTCAGAATGTCGTCCACTAAACAGTTGCAACTATAGTTATGCAGGCTTTCTGTTCCGGCAGTGACTCTGTCCTGCTGCCCTCTTTGCTCTGGGCTATTTGACCCAGGGCAGGGGGGGGGGGGGGGGGGGTGAGGTGTTCCCTTAGGTCACCTGCTTTATAGTGAAAAGCAAGGGGATACCTCCTCCGGAGTCAGTAATTCTGAGTCGGTACCGGGATGGTTTTAAAGTGTAAAGCTAATGTTTAAATTCATTCATGTCATATTTTTAAAGTGTAGCTCAGTGTGAAGCATTTGTATATGTCACGTGTCACACGGGCGTTAATATACAATCCTCGGGACACTTTTAAAGAGTATAAAGAGTCTCAATTCTCTGGACTTACTTTATTTATTGGCTTACTTTAAAAATAATTAGTATAAAGGGTTATACTGGATGTTAATAGAGAACATGGATGTTATTATGCTCAATTATGAAGGGTGTTGTGTCTTTCTAATTTATCATAAATAAGAAAGATACATGTAAAGTCTAATACTCCTTTTCTTCTCGAGGGGATAACTCTATTATATATAGTTGAGCTTATTGGATCCTAGGCCCTCCAGCCTTTTTTCTATTCAGCTATGTCTGGGTCATTGGTACAGTATAAAAATGTTAAAAAATTTATAGTAATTTATATATTTTTTATACTTACCAATGACCCAGACGGGGATGGCCCTCCCAGGAGTTGGGAACTCATACCTCCCCGCTAAGTACATAGCGCTGACCAGGCACTGCTTGTAAGAATGATAATTGGCGCCATTTTTGAGACCTCCTTGACACTGCGCATGCGCAGTGGAGGAAAAATATGGAGGATCATTTAGGACATGATTTTTTCAGTTTTAGATGCAAATTTTGGGGATTGGGGGGCAAAATTTGTGTTTGGCCCTAGATTTTGAGAATTAGCACCAGCTATGTCTGGGTCATTGGTAAGTATAAAAAATATATAAATTACTATAAATTTTTTAACTTTCTTTTCATTATACGTTTTTAAAACAAATTGATCATTTCCAGTGATAATTTGACTCGTATGCAATTTGAAGTGATCCTTTGAAAGCTGCCATTTTGATTGGTACCGTGAAAGTGAAAATTTCTATATCTTCACAGTGGGGGATACGATATCTATCTTTCCACAATTTTTAGCTCACCTGACTTTCAGGCAGGAGAGCTATAGTGATCACTCACCGTCCGTCGTCCGTGAACATGGTGTCTTCTCCCAAACCGCTGAACCAATTTAATTGATATTTGAGATAATAGTTTGTTATGACATCGCAATTTGATTTTGTTCAAATCAAGTTGCCTCGCCCCTTGCCCAAAACGTATGCTTAAATCTTAAAAAATCTTCTCATGAACCAGCAGTAGCAGAGACTTAATATTTGGTCTGCAGCTTCCTTTTGAGGTGTAGACTCAGATTTGTTCAAGAGAAGTTTGTGGGGCTATATTTGCCGTCGTTATGGGAGGGGCAAGAATTTTTGCCCCTCCCAAAATTTCTGTTTTCCAAACCGAGAGGCAGATTTGGACCAAATTTGATATGAGGGCTTATTGGGTCATAAGAACTTAATTTATGCCCAATTTTTTTTTCCCGTCGCCCCATGGGAACCGCAGGAGCTAAAAATATAAAAGAAAAAACACCCATATCTCCAAATAAGAATAACTGAGAATTCTTATTTGGTGTGAAGCTTCCTTTGGACCAACAGAATGGAATGGTAAAAAAAAACTGCTATCGGTTTTATCATGGGGTACTTTTCTAGGGCTTGGAAAAAGTGCTGAGTCAGCATTTTTTAACACTGTGGGTAATGGGAAAAACATTTAAGACTACTTTTCTCCCAAACCACTGCTCCAAAAGCTTTCAAATTTCACATATAACATCTTTGGAAGATTGTTTCACATGTTTATTGGAATCAATTCCCTGGGTCCATATTTGGGCTCTCTATGGGAGCCCAAATGTTTAAATTAGTGCAGTATGAGGAATATTCTTTAAAAATCTTCTTCTTGAGATCTACCAATAAGAATCTTTTGATATTTGGTATGCAGCATCCTTAAGAGGGTGAGATTCAAGTTTGTTCAAGCCAAGTCCCTGGGTTCATATTTAGGCTGAAAATTTGGGGTCCCATTCCAGACTTGGAAATTTTGGACCAAAATCTGGAAATTTTTTTTTTGTTTTTTTTTTTTGCGTTTCGCTCAGTTTTAAGACAAAATTTTTTTATTTTTTTTTCACTGAAAATTTTGGGTCTGGGTGGGACTTAGAAAATTTCCGAACAAAAATAAAAAAAATTCTGTTTTTTGGTGTGAAGCTTCCTTTGGACCAACAGAATGGAATGGTATCTCAATTTTGGGACGTAAAAGTGCAAGAACTGAAAATAGAAGGAAAATCCTGTGTATTGTGTGGGCACAACTGCTTCATCTAGTTGGTATATGCTTTTCTTAGGAGGGGCGTATGCAGCTTATTCAAGTCAAGTCCCTGGTTTGATATTTAGACTGTCATGTCAGGTGAGCTCCCTCAGGTCCCCTGGGGCCTCTTGTTTTGATAATCTATCGTTTAGCATATAATAAAATTTTCTATTCCCAGGGAAGTCCGTGGACAGTCACCTATGGGGGATACACACTACAAACACAGCACAATATAAAATGAAGTAGGGATGGGAGGAATGTTGCCTTTAGTATCAGAAGATATTTTGTCTACCTCTCTTTATTACGCTGGCTACACCCCTGACTATGTGACTTTATTATATAACCTCTGTAAAACCTAAGTGATCTTCAGTATTGACAACAACAAAATTTCTTGCATGTTTTATGTTCATATGGATGATACATGTTTGTGATGTGTGTGTATTATCGCCATTATGTTTATGTATAAAATGTTTCGAGTCCCACTCTTGTTTCTTTCTGTACCATTATACCAACACAAAGTGCTTATCACTGTCCACCTCTCTAGTTTGAAAAATGTGACAAGTTTGATATCTCCCCAAGAGTAAGCTTCAGTTTGGCTCTGCTTTGTTTTCTCTTGAAAAATTTTAGTTTTCCAAATGCCTTATAAAGGGGAGATATTAAAATTGCTGCATTTTCCATTCTAGACATGTGGATATGGATAAGCATGTTGTGTTGGTGTGGTCGGTATAAACAAAAAACACATTTGATTCGAAGAATTTCTAAAACAAAGATGACTCGAGATATTAGAGATGAGCCGATTAGTAAAATGACCCATCATACGAATGCCGTTTATTTTAGACAACAATTGGCTGATAACGAATGCCGATGTCAGATGGTTTCTTTAATATTCAAGCTTACTGCAGAAGCTGGCTGATTTACAGTAAATGGAATTTAATTTACATGCCATTGATCCCCATCAACCCGGAAGATAACACACTTTTAATACTTACTTAAACAAGTTAAATAACAGACATCAAAGGGTTAATTTTATGTCAATGAAGCACCATCAGTGCAGTATATTTTCGATTTAAAATAAACAGCTAACAACTGGGTCGAGAAGTTATCAAAAGCCATCGTTGGAACCACAAGTTTTAAAGATGGAGTTTCTTTTCGGTAAACCCATATATGAGATTGTGTCACACGAGTCATGATGTTAAGCTGCATTATCTATTTTTATCACATGCTCCACACATTTCAACATGAGAAAAATTCAGTGACTTCATGTTGGTAAATCCCACCCCGAATGGCCTGATATTAAACTTATTGCACCCAAACCTCTCACACTTAACACGGATTACTAATATGGAGGAATTATCTGTCCAATATGGGAATAAAGAATGCCATTATATATTTAATGAGACGATGAGCGTGGTTGAAAGAAATATTGCTACATTTTGCAGAATGCAGTACAGTTTGGGCAGTGAAGAGCATCCGTATTCACCTGATGGATAAAAAAACAACTCGGTACACAGTTACACTATCAAAATTTTTAATATGATATTCTGCCTTTTCTTTCACGAACCATCACTTACCTGATATCAGTAACAGACGAGTGATGTACCGATCACTTTCCACTGGTTGTCCCATGAAGGGGAAGAAAGTTCATTACAGATCATCCACAACACTTTCACTTTCACTGAGTTTCAGACAATCGACGAAGGCTGATGTTGAACCACCGAGTGCCGATGGTGAACCGATGAGCTCTTATCGGCCGAGTGTCAATGTTACACCAATTAATCATCTCATCTCTGCGAGATATTGCCTTAGAAACAAGAGCAAGACAACTCTGATATAAACTTTTGTATATACTGATGATAAGATTCTTCCAACAATTCTCAACTGTAGCATGTAGGGTCAGTAACTTTGACTGACATGTGTTTTGATTTTAGAATCAATTTCAAACTCTGAAAATGCTACATGTATCAATCAAAACTGTATGCAGGTGCCTTGAAGTCTGAATCTCCAAATAAATTTGATGCACACATTTTTTTAAGATTTGTAAACATTGAATGTTGTACCTGCATGTTGTTTCAGTTTGAATGCTTTCAGTGATTCAGATATAAAAACACTCATATTGATGTGATTTCAGAATTTTATAATTATGTTTTTTGAGTTGTGTTTGTTTTCTTTTCATATACCAAAATAATTTTACATGTGTTGTGAAGTATATTGTCTCTCGCAAACATCTTGAGAAAGATTGCAATGATTTGTAAATAGAGACATAAACAAATCATGTCTAAGCACATGCATGTATACTTCAGTGATGAGATAAAGAATTTGTGATAATTATTAATCTGTATTACCTCCTCTAAATAAACGAATAAAATACCTGTTTTTGAGCATCATACATATTTATTGTATGATAAAAATGTTGGAAGTTCTCTATATGAACTTTTTGAAGATCAATGTCTGGGTTATTTATCATCAGTGAACATCAAAGAAAAGTTTCTGAACTCATTAATTCAGATATTCCTTGTCAGTTTCCATCTTTGTATCTACAAGACACCATATTTACTGATATTCTTATGTTGCATTTCTAATGTTTAATTTAAAATATATTCAAAAAACATATTTAGACTGGTTATGCATGTGAACTGTATAATTGATGTGAATGGACAAGCTTTCAGTCAACCGGCCAAATATTTGACTGAATCTGACTCTGCTGTAGTGTGGAACCAGTCTAGACCTTACAGAGTCTATCGCCTATTTTTAGATTCAGTTGTAGGGAATATTTCAGATGGTTGGAATCGTGAACCTGTAAGGTTTGTTTTTCTGACAAACTGAAATATTCCAGCTGTTTGAATTTAAAAATACTATAAAAATTCATTTCATTTTCTTTGAATCAAGGCAAGAAATGTTTCTCAATCAAGACTTGATCTGACAGAATATTTACTGATATTACAATTACTAGTAGACATGCCAGTTTATTAAATATTATGAAGGTTGACTCACCACAGTTGTATGTTTGCACTGCATAATTCCACTAATTGGGTTCATATTTTGATGTTTCACAGTGAATTAATTACTTATTGATTGGAATATCTATAACTGGAGCATGAAAGAATATCTATATATCTGTAAGTGAAGTGACATCACATTATGTTGACAATGATCTGCGAGCACACTCTACAGAAAGTAAACAAATAACAGATAAGGGCATTGAATTCCTTTCAGAATTTGTCTGGCTACCTCAGAGCTTGGTGAATGGATTAAATATTCATATGTAATAATTGCATTTTAAGGTTTAATTATTAATCACTAATATATACAGCAACATGAATGAGCATGTCTTCCCCGTGGGAACCCCGGGAAGTAAGCAGCACTTGTTTACTGCGGTAAACCAGTTCCGCTTTACTAGTAAAATAGGACCCAGTCACCAATGCTTGGGGTGAAAGTCCTCTAAAATGGGCAACATGTTGATCAACGATTGACTATCCTTGACTTCATCGCCATGTTGTGTCACGATTAGCCATTGTGCATAAATATGTGACGTTAACCACCAACAAACAAACAAACATGAGCATGTCTAGAAAATCTTTGCCTGTCCATCTGTTGTGGACCGGTGCAATTGTCAATATTAAATGCATTGCTTCAAAAATACGCTTATGCTTTGCTTTGATTCCAACGTGTGATCACATTGAGGTAGATGCAGATACTCAGGACAAACATCAATTGATGCAGCTATTATGCACAGGTGTTTTAAATAGAAAGCACTGTGGAAAAATGTTATATTTACCCTTTCACAAATGTTATCAAATTCTAAAGGGTTAATATCATTACATTTTATGTGGAAATATCAGATCAGGCATTGCCCAAAAGCACATCCTGTTAATCAGTAGAGTGCTAAATTATTTTTGGTCATCAAAATTTGTTTGCATATCTTTGCCTTGTTACTATTTATGGGAGAGTGCCTGCAGGTGCTCTCCCATAAATTGTAAAAAAGCAAATCCATGCAGACAAAATAATTTTCAATAAGATAATAAGAACCACATCCACAAAATATGAAGCTTTGAAGTTGCAGTACCTGTACTTCAGAATGGAGGATAAATATGGGCTTCCAGCTTTCAACCAGATGACCTATAACAGCATATCGGGGGCGCGGTGGCCTTGCGGTAACCGGTTCTCGTCATCTCACGGAAGTTAAGCAACGTCAAGCCCGGTTAGACTGTCACTGACGCGATATGACCTTGGCTGTTAAAGTGTCATTAAACCTTAATAAATAACAGCATATCACAGAAGCACCCTGCGGCTTTGTGGTATTATGTCACAGATTAATGGTGCTATAGGCATATGTCAGTCTGAAGTTGTTATTCTTTGGGTAGAATTTGGAGTCGACTGAAAAAGTATTTTTACCTCTCAAATGTGAAAGATACCTTTTCAATACACTTTTCAAAGACTGTAAATGAAGTAATTGAAATGGTTCCAACTCATATATTTTTATACAACAAGCAATGGCCCAGACTAGCTGGTGCTAACTCAAATTAATCCAGAGCCAAACACAAATTTTGTCCCCCAGTCCATAAAATTTGCATGCAAAACCGAAAATATCAAGTCCCAGATGGTCCTACATACTTTTGAGATCTGCATATTTGCAGTATCCAGGAAGGTGCGGAATTGGTGCGAACAGTCATTCTTTGTTTGTCCCTAAAGTCAGCAACAATGAACTGACATCTGTGCTTTTAAATCTCCTTTTTAGCTTAACTTGAGGGAGCGCGGTGGCTCAGTAGGTAGAGGTGCAGGCTGCAAGCCGAGAGGTCCTCGGTTCGAATCCCACCTGCGGCAACCGCGTTGTGTCCTTGGGCAAGACACTTCATCTCCATTGCCCGCGTGGGGGCACGATGACGCCGTGTACTAAGGCGTACTGCACGTCGATGGTACACATGTCTTCAACCAATCTAACCCTGCCTGTGCTGCAGTGTGGGGCGGGGTTACGATGTTGGGGAGCTGGCAGCTGCTCGTCGTTGCTTGGTGGTTCTCTCCGGGTACTCCGGCTTCCTCCACCCGTAAAACTGTCACGGTCATGATTAGCCATTGTGCATAAATATGTGACCTTAAACATCAATAAATAAATAAATAAATATTAGCTTAACTTGACAAAGTCAAGATAAGCTATTACCATCACGCGTGCGGAAGTCTGTTAGTCTGTGGGTCTGTTCACATTTTCCTTTAGCACAGGCTACACCCCGTAGTTCTTGTCTAATCATCACGAAATTTCATATGCAGATTTGGGGTCATGTCTAGATGAGAACGTCCCCTTTTGGCCGTGATCGGTCAACCGGTATGGCTGCCCAAGCCCAAAACCTAAAAACCATTATCACAGTCTACAGGTCGTATTTATGAAGGGATTTTATTGTAACTTGATAGGATGCCTTTGTACAATGCCTAGGTGAGAACGTCCCCTTTTGGGCATGATCTGTCAACCGTGATGGCTGCCCAAGCCCAAAACCTTTTAGCACAGTCTCCAGGTCATATTTAATATGGAGAGATTTCATTGTAACTTGGTAGGATGACTCCATATGATGTCTAGATGAGAACGTCCCCTTTTGATCGTGATCATCCTGCCTTGATGGCTGCCTGAGCCCAAAAACCTTTAGCATACACTATAGGTCATATTTATGGAAGGATTTCATTGTAACTTGTTAGGTTGACTCCATATAATGCCTAGATGATGACATCCCCTTTTGGTCGTGATTGGTCAACTGTGACGGCTACAGGTGCCCGAAACCCAAAAACCTTGAGCACAGTCTACAGGTCATATTTATGAAGGGATTTCATTGTAACTTTGTAGGATCAATCGAGATGATGCCCAAATGAGAATGTCTCCTTTTGGTTACTATCATTCAGCCATGATGGCTGCCCAAGCCCAAAGCCCGAAAATCTTTAGCACAGTCTACAGGTCATATTTATGAAGGGACTTCATTGTAACTTGGTAGGTTGACTTCATATAATGTCTAGATGAGAACGTCCCCTTTTGGACACGATTGGGCAACTGTGACGGCTACAGGGGCACAAAGCCCGAAAACCTTCAGCACAGTCTACAGGTCATTTTTATGAAGGGATTTGATTGTAACTTGGTAGGATGACGCCAAATAATGTCTAGATGGGAACATCCCCTTTTGGTCGCGATCATTCAGCCTTGATGGCTGCCGAGCCCAAAAACCTTTAGCATAGTCTGTAGGTCGTATTTATGGAAGAATTTTATTGTAACTTGTTAGGTCGACTCCATATAATGCCTAGATGATGACATCCCCTTTTGGGCGTGATTGGTAAACTGTGATGGCTACAGGGGCCCGAAGCCCGAAAACCCTGAGCACAGTCTACAGGTCATATTTATGAAAGGATTTCATTGTAACTTTATAGGATCACTCCAGATGATGCCCAGATGAGAATGTCCCCTTTTGGTTGCGATCATTCGACCATGATGGCTGCCCGAGCCCGAAGCCCAAAAACCATTAGCACAGTCTACAGGTCATATTTAGGAAGAGATTTCATTGTAACCTGGTAGGTTGACTTCATGTAATGTCTAGCTGGACGTGATTTGGCAACTGTGATGGCTACAGGGGCCCGAAGCCCAAAAACCTTTAGCACAGTCTACAGGTCAAATTTATGAAGTGATTTCATTGTAACTTATTAGGATGACTCCAAATAATGACTGGATGAGAATGTCCCCTTTTGGTCGTGATCATTCAGCTATGATGGATGCCTGAGCCTAAAAACCTTTAGCATAGGCTACAGGTCGTAATTATGGAAGGATTTCATTTTAACTTGTTAGGTTGACTCCATATAATGCCTAGATGATGACGTCTCTTTTGGGTTGTGATTGGTCAACTGTGACGGCTACAGGTGCCTGAAGCCCGAAAACCTTGATCACAGTCTACACGTCATATTTATGAAGGGATTTCATTGTAACTTCGTAGGATCACTTCAGATGATGCCCTGATGAGAATGGCCCCTTTTGGTCACAATCATTCAACCATGAAGGTTGCCCGAGCCCGAAGCCTGAAAACCTTTAGCACAGTCTTCAGGTCATATTTATGAAGGGATTTCATTGTAACTTGGTAGGTTGACCTAATATAATGTCTAGATGAGAACAGTGTCTTTTGGACACGATTGGGCAACTGTGACGGCTACAGGGGCCCAAAGCCTAAAAAGCTTTAGCACAGTCTGCAGGTCATATTTATGAAGGGATTTCATTGTATCTTGGTAGGATGACTCCAAATAATGTCTAGATGAGAACATCCCCTTTTGGTCGTGATCATTCAGCCTTGATGGCTGCCCGAGTCCAAAAACCTTTAGCATAGTCTATAGGTCGTATTTGTGGAAGGATTTCATTGTAACTTGTTAGGTTGACTCCATATAATGCCTAGATGATGACATCCCCTTTTGGTCATGATTGGTCAAATGTGACAGCTACAGGGGCCCGAAGCCCGAAAACCTTGAGCACAGTCTACAGGTCATATTTATGAAGGGATTGTAACTTTGTAGGATCACTCCAGATGATGCCCAGATGAGAATTCCCCTTTTGGTTGCGATCATTCAACCATGATGGCTGCCCGAGCCCAAAAACCTTTAGCACAGTCTACGGGTTTTATTTATGAAGGGATTTCATTGTAACTTGGTAGGTTGACTTCATATAATGCCTAGATGAGAACGTCCCGTTTTGGTCGTGATCATTCAACCTTGATGGCTGCCCAAACCCAAAACCCCAAAACCTTTAGCATAGTCTATAGGTCGTATTTATGGAAGGATTTCATTATAACTTGTTAGGTTGACTCCATATAATGCCCAAATGATGACATCCTCTTTTGGTCATGATTGGTCAACTGTGACAGCCTGAAGCCCAAAATCCTTGAGCACAGTCTACAGGTCATATATATGAAGAGATTTCATTGTAACTTCCTAGGATCACTCCAGATTATGCCCCAATGACAACGCCCCCTTTTGGTCGCGATTATTCAACCATGATGGCTTCCCGAGCCCAAAGCCCCGAAAAACTTTAGTACAGACTACAGGTCGTATTTGTGAAGGGATTTCATTGTAACTTAGTAGAATGACTCAGTATAATGTTGAGATGAGGATGGCCCCTTTTAGTTGCAATCGGTCTACTGTCATGGCTATGCAGGCCTGAAGCCTGAAAACCTTTAGCACAGTCTACTGGCCATATTTATAAAGGGATTTCAATGTAACTTGATAGGATGACTCGTTTTGGAATAATTTCACTGTAACTTGGTAACTTTTGTTGACAAACGCTAACTGTGAGGGCCACATACATTAACTGTCAGGTCATATTAACCCATCCCTCAGCTCTTCAGTACAGTGTACACCTCATATTATTTTTATTAAAAACATAGCATACAGGGAACAGAAATGAACATATTCCCAATTATCACAATTCTTGTCTAATTTCATAATCCTTTCATAAACATTGAACATTATCCTTTTCATCAAACACAACACACAAGTTAAGCTAATGAGTCATTGACACTTTCATTTGAGGATGCCAGACACAAATCAATGATAAAATTGGTAGATCCAAGGCTGTAAATGGATGATGGAAGTGAACAATGGTGGCTAGAAACGTTCAGGGCTGTAACTTTATAATAATTATAAAAATTATTTCATGTTTCCCAATTTCGGGACATACGCCTGACATCATCATTCTTGCTAATGATTTATCCACTGTTTGTTAAGTGTTCCTTCCCTATCCCTCCTTGAAGCCCTCCTGTTATAACTCCCAAGCTTTTTGGCTTTTTTTTATCAAAATTTTTTATTAAATTTCTTGGAAGTGTAACGTGTGTAACAAAATGTTTATCCCCATGGTTACGTCCTCACCCTAGGGGTGTTAGGTCGTTTTGGGCTTGCATCTTCTATCCAGTTTATCATTTTCTCTGAAGATCTTGCTTTACATCTGGTAGCTTTAAAATTTGTTACTGACTTGGGTCCTTTTTTCTGTGCCTGATGTCTTTTTCTGGTTTTTCCTTTGATGTTGTTTACATTGGCAACGTCTGTAAATATATGTAGTATTTAGTTATTATTACTGTAGGATGGTTGTCAGATACATTAATTAATATTCTGGTAGTGTAGCTCAAAAAATTTGGATTTTGTCCACACTTTGCATCTATTGGGATGCCCTTGGGCTCTTCGTGTTCCCTTTGGGAACTTGGGCTTTTTCAAAAAAATTTCAAAATTTTTTCTTAATTTAAATTTTCGATTTTGATGTTGATTGTTATTATTTATGTATCTTTATCATGTACTTATTTTGGAGTTTGTGGGAGTATGATCGACTTGATTAATTATGAAAGCTTACTGCTCTAAACGCAAGGCGAGGAAGTCTTTCTCAGATTTACATGCGTGTTGCCCTGCCTGTAGTCGATGTACTCCTGCAGATTCTTGTCCTACATGAGTGAATTTGGATGACAAACATTGGAAGTGGGTGTCACGGTATGTTGTTGGCTGTGAGATGTCTATGCTAGTGCTCTCACCGCAAGATAATTCAAGTTTTTAATAACAGCGAGGGAGTTCATGCGACTGATGGGGCTGTGCGCAACGGCTGCGCATCTTATTCCAATGGGTCGTCTGCGCACGCGTTCTCTCCAGATATTCTTTACTCAGAACTGGAGTTTGAAGACGCATTTGCTCGAAAACCAGTATTGTTTTAACAGACCTAGTAAAACAAAAGGTTCAGATTTGGACAGATCTTCAGTGGTTAACTCAGGGAGTTCTGCTTCAACTGCTGGATCGGGCTTTCACGATTATGATGGATGTGAGTCAGGCGGGCTGAGGCGCGACCCTAAGTCCCGCAGACTTGAAGTGCCAGAGTCTTTGGGAATCTCGGTTCCTAGAGAAGCACATAAACATCAGAGAGATGATGTCAATATGGCACGACAACATTGGATTTGCAAACGTCCACGTTCAAATTCTGTCAAACAATTCGACAGTTGTTGCTTACCTCAGAAACCTTGGATCAGTCTTCTCAGATGTCTGTTATGGGACGTTCCCCGGAAGCTTCCCCCACGAGAGGATCTTCTTTATCAGAGGAAGTCACACACACTGCATCACAACCCGGAAGGTCTCAACTTTCACGTATTTCCGTTGTGCGGTCCTTCTTGCATGGAAAACATTTTACAGGACGAGCAGTGGACGCAATTTCTAACTGCAGGAGGGCCTTCTCTTCATTGAATTATGCAGCAAAGTGGAGGGTTTTCTTCGGTTGGTGTAGAGATCAGTTGATAGACGTATATGATCCGTTCATACCAAATATTGCTGATTTCCTGGTCTACTTGTTAGACAATCTCAAACTGCAGCCCATCACTATTAAGGGCTATAGGTCTATGTTATCAGATACTTACACTCATCATGATAACTTGGCTATTGGATCAAATACTTCATTATCCAAGTTAGTTAGAAATTTCTCTATCAATAGACCTAGAACCCTTAGATTATTTCCTAAGTGGAATTTGGCTTGGATTCTGTTGAAGCTCAAAGAAACTCCTTTTTAGCCGTTAGACGTCGTATAGTTCAAATTCTTGACCTATAAAATGGCGATTCTCTTAGCCTTTGCATCTGCTAAAAGAGTCAGTGAACTTCATGCATTATCTGTTGATGAATCTCATTATCGTAGTGTGGGTAATACCATTACCCTCACTATGGAAGTGGGGGTTTTGGCTAAGAATCAGATTCCGGATAAGCGGCCGGAGCCTATTGTCATTAAGGCCTTACCATCCTCGGATAACCGTAGACCTTTGCTGTGTCCAGTCAGAGCTATGCACATTTATAAACGTCGATCAGATTTCATTAGAAAGGGAAGAAAACGTTTTTTTCTTTCTTTGATACCTAACAGAAAAGATTTTTCTGTTCATGCTGTCGCTAGATGGATTCAGTTGGCAATATGCATTGCCTTTGAAAATATATATTCGGATCAACGTTCAGTCAATAAGATCTCAGCGCATGAGGTTAGAACACTGTCCACTTCTTGGGCTTCTTCTAATAGTATAGCCATTACTGATCTCATGAAGGCTGCTTACTAGACACAGCCCTCTTCATTTACCAAGTTTTACTTGAGAAATTTAGAGTCCATCTCCACTGACCTTAGATCATTGGGTCCTCTTTCTGTTGCACAGAATGTCGTCCATTAATGTTACATCTATAAGGTCTTTAGGCAGTCCGCTCCAACACTGACGCTGTTCTGCTGCCCTCTTCGTTCTATGGAATTTTACCTCAGAACAATGGGGGGGGGGAGGTTTTTATCTGGCTTTATAGTGAAAAGCAAGGGAATACTTCCTCAGGTGACTGTAGTCCTTCGTCGGTGCTGGGGTAGTTTTAATGTATAGCTCGGTGTGAAGCAATAACTATGTTTCATTTATGTACTGTTTTTAAAGTGTAGCTCACTGTGAAACATTTGTATATGTTATGTGTCAAACGAGCGTTAATACACAATCCTTGGACACTTTTAAATGAGTATAAAGAGTCTCATTCTCTGGCCTATCTTTATATATTGGTCTTCCTTTACCGAATTATCATAATGGGTTATGCTGGCATTAAATGGAGAATTATATATTATGTAATAATTACATTGTTGGTGTTATGCCTTTCTCTTTTCTCATAAAAGAGAAAGACGTATATAATTCCTATCTTTTCCTATTCTCCTGTGGGAGATATCCTTTACTGAAGTAACTGAGAGATTGAATTTTCCTTCAAGTCATAGGCCCTCCAGCCTTTTTACGATTCAGCTAGTCTGGGCCATTGGTTGTCGTATAAAAATACGATCAATTTTAAGTAATTTGTATATTTTTTATACTTACCAATGGCCCAGACGGGTATGGCCCTCCCATGAGTGCGCACTCATACTTCCCCACTGTTTATAACATTTAACAGGCATCTGTAGAAAGAATGATGGTTGGCGCCAGTTTTGGTACCTTCCTGGATACTGCACATGCACAGATCTCAAAAGTATGGAGGATCATCTAGGACTTGATTTTTTCGGTTTTGCATGCAAATTTTGGGGATTGGGGGGCAAAATTTGTGTTTGGCCCTGGATTAATTTGAGTTAGCACCAGTTAGTCTGGGTCATTGGTAAGTATAAAAAATATACAAATTACTTAAAATTTATCATTTTCTAAATCCTGTATTGGCACCAAATTAGATTAACAGTTACATTTTACTGTTGTTTTTAGGGTCCAACAAGTAAACTCTTGTACTACTCATGTATTTGGGATGGTGTATAATGTATTCAAGTTTTCAAATATTTTTTTCGTAGATGTGCTGGAAGTTTTACATGACATCGATGAAACATCAAAGAGGAAGGTGGCCATTTTGGAACATTTTGTTGTGAGTAATTGATTCAGGTTACTAGTTTTTATGACTCTAAACTCCTTCAACCAAGGAATATAGTTTTTAAATAATCTTCTGAATTGAAAGTTTAGAGTTCAACAGAAATATTCTTCATGAAGTTATTATGTTTGCCACTCACTTTACTTGATGTAATCAACCACAGATTTTGTCTTGGGAAGTATTCCTGAACTTGCTATATAGAAAAAAGAATTGCCTGAATTCTTCACTTTTATATCATCTCATTGTGAGTGAATGTATGTAATTATTTTTTAACTGTGAAGAGCTGTTCTATATGTGGCAATGTCAGTCCGTCTGTCAGTCTGTCACCAACGAGTTTTGAAAGTCAGTAACTTTTAAAATACTGGGTGGAATGACATCATACCTGGTATGAAGTTGTTTCTTATTGATGTTCAGTGAAGTGGTTTTACTCAAAGACGTTTGGCAGAGTTATTGCCCTTGATGGACTTTGAATTTGTTTAGGTTTGACCTCACAATTTTTTTTCACATGTCCACTCTCTCTCATTAAAGTTATCTGTATAGAGCATTCAGCTTTTCCACAACTCCCTCCCTCCCTGCCTAAGTTCTCTACCTGCAACCATGTTTCAAGATTCTGTTGGAGATGGCATGACTGAATTATGCTGAAACACACATTGTCAACTCCACTTTCTGACCTCATAAGATTTATGCCAATTGTTTACATGCATTCAGGTCTGATCTAAATGTTTTTTTGCAGAATTTGAGATTTTTTAGTTTCCGTCAAATAAAATCAGTTTGAAACAGCTATTTGTTTTTAGACTTCTGGAGTATGTTAACTTTGATGAAAGATGAGTCAAATTTGATTTTTGTGTTTGTACCTTTTGCAGTTTAGTAGTTAGGACCAGACCTGTTAACCTCTGAAGGTGACTGTCAGTGAGATTTTGATGAGCTCTCAGTGAGATTTGGATGCTTGTCAGTGAGATTTTTACGTGTGGACAATACATCAATATTTTCCATGTTATGCCTCCCACGCCCCCCCCCCCAACCCAAATGCATTATATTTCATTTTAATCATTTATTTTAACACTTTTAATGGTATTTGTCAGTAAAAGCATACAAATATGGATATCACTGATCTAAGCCTCCCCCCCCCAAACACAATGCGCTCCCTCCCCCTCCCCCGACACACACACAAATGTGAGTGGATGCCTATCTAGCCTTTGCCTGTGCCAATCCCCCCCCCCCCCCCCCCCCCACACACACTCAGTCCAGCCATTTTTCCTTCCTCATGCAAACCCATCCCGGTGCTTCAATACATGGAGGCGGAAACATCTTGACCGAAACGTCCCAGGACCAAAACGTTCAAGAACCAACACAAGCATTCCTTCTTCACTCATGCCATTTATTCATGTAAATTCTTTGTTCAATCTGTACATTTTTAGTGGGAAAATATTCATTCTTATTATCTTTTAACAGGTTTTATTGTACAATAAAAATTACTCAATGCTAACAATACATATTGTTTTGTTTAAAAAAAAAACACCTGTTGTTGCCGGTACAATGAAGTTGTGTGTAGTTGTGGTAATTTCGTTTCTGTTTTTTATTAAAAAAAATATTTGAACTGTGTTTTGTATTACTCACGTTAGAGAAGGTGCCCTTATTGTTCATAACTCCCATTGTGAAACAAACAAAATAATCCTGTTGGTTCAAAATGAAAACAAAATACTCCGCTTGACATGTTCTGAATTTGTTTGAATATAAGTAAGGGGAGGTAACTTAATTCTTGTGATATCTCACAACAGATTTTTTTTCAGTTTTCAACAAACTTTCAATTATATTTTTTTTTACACAAAACGGATGAATTTTGTATGAACCATAACAATAGTATATATAATAGGTCAGCTGAAGTTAATCATACTTGAGAGATTATGTTTTTATTTAATTTATATTTCGAGTTTATATAATTTTAATTTCACATAACCATATATATATGAGAATATATTTGGCATACAATTCCACTTGATAAAAAAAAACTATATTTAATTTGATCGCCTTGGAGCACATAATGTGTCCCCATTGTTGTAAACAATATGGTTCTCCCTTGTTTTGTTTTCCAAAACAGTCTTTCATGTAGCATGGATCAAACTGGATATTACAACTCGGGGGTATTAATTCATATTTATTTTTGAGCTGCTATTTTTGCAGGTAATAATAATAATTGGGTCTTCTTCCTTGCTCCAAAAACCTTGGGACAAAACGTCCCAGTCCAGCATGGCCTTACGAAAATAACGTCTTTAAAAACAGACTATAATACACTTCTTTTCGATTTGCTACTTTCGATTTCCATGACTTTTCCATCAACAACATGGGAATTCTCGGATCTCAGAATTGGTAAAACTCAATGTGTATCTTTGATTTGTTCCCAACAAGCATTCTGCGTTATAAATTTATATATCGTGATCAACTTGTTTAATTTTCAAAATAGAACAGGACAACTATTTTGAAAAGTTTCAAATCGGGAGAAAATAGGACGTGACCGTGAGAGCATGAGTTGGTGCCTCAAACCGGGAGACTCAGAGTGAAACCGGGGGAGTTAACAGGTCTGGTTAGGACCCACCATAAATTTGGAAAAAATGAAAAATTGGAGTTTTTCTTTAGTTTTCATCAGATAAAGCCTATTTCAAATAACCAATTGTTCTCAAACCACTGGAACAGCTTAACATTGATGTAATACAGTCAAGTTCATTTTTATATCCCCGACTTAGTTGTCTGTGTGTGGGTCTGAGCAAGTAACTCAAAAACTATTGGGTCTAGGTCATCAAACTTCACACAATTATAAAGGACAATAGGAGGATGTGTCGCACACCATAACTAAAGGTCAGTGTTATATTTCAAGGTACCACTTAAAATCCGTCAATATTCGTGTCTTAGCCATAACTCAGAAATGAATCAAACTTCAGTTATCAAACTTCATACTTAATAGTCAGAAGGTGTGTGAATGAATGAATGAACTTTATTTTGTAGCAAACACAAGTACAATATAAATTAACAAATAACAAGGTAAGTGTACACTGCATGGAAATGGCATAGCCGGAGAGGCTGTCTTCCTGCCATCCCCAAACACCAGATTTCTTGACATCAAAGCCTTTTCCTTTTGTGTTTTTCTCAGGAGTTTTGCCTAAATAAAATAAAAACAATCTTCATGTACAGACCTGAGACATTTTTTGCTAAAGTCACAACAGTTTAACAGGCTAAAATTTTGAAAGGAGAAATAATGGGTTTGGAAGATGATATTCCTTTATTCAGACAAAACAATCAGGACAAGATGGATTGGCACACGTAATGATACAAATACGAATTTAGAGTTGTATTAATTGTTGCCTTTTTAAACTATGTTGCTTTGTTTCTGGCTTTAAATCGTTCCAAATTTTCAAAAAAGAATGAAGTGGAAGATCTGCAGTGAAACGTGTTCTCAGTTTGAGTATACGCAGACTCCAAGACTGTCTGGTTTCCATTCCAGATGGATTTAGGTAAATTTCAAAAGTACATGTACTGTCAAAAGACCCTGGTAGTTTGTTATGATACCAGTCATACATAAACAAAAGAGCATGTAGCTTATATAGGTCATCGAATTTCAGTATGCCACAATTTTTAAATAATGGTTCTGGGTGTGAGGTATATTTATGTCTCCCCTTCCCAGAAGGGAGACATATTGTTTTAGTGCATATTCTTCTTCTTCTTCTTCTTCTTCTTCCTCTTCTTCTCATACAAACTTTGTCTGGGCCATAACATTTTTGTCTTTTGACCTACACCTTAGATACTTGGCATGTGGATGTATCACCATGAGCCGGTGTGCATTGTACCATAGTGACCTTCATGTGACCTTGACCTTCGACCTGAACGTCAGATTTATGTGTTTTTTTTTAAGGGAAACATCACACAAACTTTGTCCGGGCCATAACTCTTTTGGTCTTTTGACCTACACCTTAGATACTTGGCATGTGGATGTATCACCATGAACCGGTGTGCAGTGTACCATAGTGACCTTCATGTGACCTTGACCTTTGACCTGAAGGTTAGATTTATGCGCTTTTTTAAGGTAAACTGTCTGGACCAGAACTTTTTTGTATTACGAGTCAGGCTTTAGATATTTGGCATGTGGATGTATCACCATGAGCCGATGTGTAGCGTACCATTGTGACCTTCATGTGACCTTGACCTTTGATCTGAAGGCCAGATTTATGCTTTTTTCAAGGAAACTTTGTCCTGACCAAAACTTGTTTGTCTTTTGAGCCAGGCCTTAGATGTTTGGCACGTGGATGTATCACCATGAGCCGGTGTAGCATACCATTGTGACCTTTATGTGACCTTGACCTCAAGGTCAAATTTATGTACTTCAAATGGAGAGTAATTGTCCAGACCAGAATTTTTCTGTTTTTTGACCTAGGACTTGGTTATTTGACATGTGGATGTGTCACCATGAGACCGCATGTCGTGACCTTCATGTGACCTCGATCTCAAGGTCAAATTTATGTACTTCAAATAGGAAGTAATTATCCAGACCAGAATTTTTTTGTTTTTTGACCTAGGACTTCGTTATTTGACATGTGGATGTGTCACCATGAGACCGCATGTCGTCTACCTCGATAACCTTCATGTGACCTTGACCTCTGACCTTAAGGTCAAATTTATGTACTTCAAATAGGGAATAATTATCCAGACCAGAACTTTTTTGTTTTTTGACCTAGGACTTAGATATTTGACATGTGGATGTATCGCAATTAGACCGCATGTCACATGTTATCATGACCTTCATGTGACCTTGACCTCAAGGTCAAATTTATGTACTTTAAATAGGGAGTAGTTGTCCAGACCAGATTTTTTTTTTGGACATGTGGATGTGTCACCATGAAACCGCATGACCGCTACCTTGATGAACTGCATGTGACCTTGACCTATGACCTCAAGGTCAAATTTATGTACTTCAAATAGGGAATAATTGTCCAGATCAGAACTTTTTTGTTTTTTTGACCTAGGACTCAGATGATTGACATGTGGATGTATCACAATGAGACCACATGTTATCATGACCTTCATGTGACCTTGACCTCAAGGTCAAATTTATGTACTTTAAATAGGGAGTAATTTGTCCAGACCAGAATTTTTTTTTTTTTGACATGCGGATGTATCACCATGAAACCGCATGTCCGCTACCTTGATGAACTGCATGTGACCTTGACCTCTGACCTCAAAAGGAAGGGGAGACATATGTTTTAGTGTGCTAAAACACTTTCTAGTTTCTATTTGGATGCGGATAGCCTTTTTTTTCAGGATTAGAACTCTATTTGTTGACGGTACATGACCTCAAACAAGTATACCATACAGCAAGTGGCTGTGTATGAGTCAGTAATATAATGTCTTTAAAGCCTTAAAAGGGAAGAAATTTTTTCGCTGTATTCTAGGCGAAAGTTGCCCTAGCCATTTTTAAACAAACCATTGAGGTGTGTTGTATAAATTTTAGATTTATTTAGACTCCAAGATATTTAACTGATTTTTAGAATTTGAGCTTATGCCATGGCCAGTTGTCTGTCGTCCGTCTGTCCGTCAACAATTCAATACGGCTCAGGCTAGAGGCCGTATTTATGAACCGATCTTTACGAAACTTCTTGGGTACCTTTGTTATGACTGTGGGACGAGAACGAGTGTTTTTGGGCCCGATCCAAAATTCCAAGTTGGCCGCCAGCCGCCATTTTGTACAAACGATGCAGAAATCTGTTTTTTGTTCAGAACTTCCATATGAAAGTGCTGATTTGAATAATTTTTGTATGAATGTTTAGTACCATGGGATACATCACATATAATACAGGTTTTTTTCTCGTACGTAAATTATGCAAATTAGACTAACTTTGATGTATTTAGTGTTACTTTCAGCACTGTAAGTGTAAATGCCAATATGGCTCGGGCTAGAGGCTGTATTTATAAACCGATCTTTACGAAACTTCTTGGGTACCTTTGTTATTACTGTTGGACGAGAACGAGTGTATTTGGGTGCGGTCCGAAATTCAAGATGGTCGATGGCAGCCATTTTGTACAAAATTAGGTGCAATCAGATTTTTGTACAGAACTTCCATACGAAAGTGCTGACTTGAATAATTTTTTGTGTGAATGTTTGGTACAATGGGATACATCACATATAATACGGGTTTTTTTCTCGTGCAGAAATTATGCAAATTAGATGAACTTTAATTTTTTCAGTGCTACTTACACACAGTAAGTGCACATGCCAATACGGCTCGAGCTAGAGGCTGTATTTATCAACGGATCTTCACAAAACTTCTTGGGTACCTCTGTTATCACCTTGAGACGAGAACGAGTGTTTCTGGGTGCGGTCTAAAATTCAAGATGGCTGCTAGTGGCCATTTCGTACCGAAATTAGGTCTAATCAGTTTTTTGTACACAACTTCTATACGGCTCAGGGTAGAGGCCGTATTTATGAACCGATCTTTACGAAACTTCTTGGGGACCTTTGTTATCATCGTGGGATGAGAACGAGTGTTTTTGGGTGTGGTCCGAAATTCAAGATGGCCACCAGCAGCCATTTTGTACCAAAATTAGTGCAATCAGTCTTTTGTAAAGAACTTCTGTATGAAAAGTTCTGATTTGAATAAATTTTTGTATGAATGTTTAGTAACATGGAATACATCACATATAGTAAGGGTTTTTTTCTCGTGCAGAAATTATGCAAATTAGATGAATTTTGATTTATTCAGTGCTATTTATACACTGTAAGTGCACATGTCAATACGGCTCGGGCTAGAGGCTGTATTTATGAACCGAAATTAGGTCCAATCAGTTTTTTGTCACAACTTCTATACACCTCGTATTTGTGAAATGATCTTCACGAAACTTCTTGGGTGCCTTTGTTTTCATCTTGGGACAGGAATGAGTGTGTTTTGGGGTGCCTTTGTTATCACTGTGCTATGAGAACAAATATTTTGGAGTTCAGTCAGACCCACTCTGGGACTCAAAGATTTCTTTTCTAGTTTAGCATCTGACTGTCACCCACCTTTACAATACTTTACCTATACATTTGTTACAGGCTATGGTCAGTATTTATGTTCAGACCGTTACAATACTTTATATGTACCTTTGTTAACAGGTCATTACCTAGATGTTTGTCATTGCTGTGTCACATACTATACATCTACATGTCTTAACAAGTTGAGCTACAGTGTCATTGACCCTTTCATTTTTGTTTGGGGGGGGAGTGGGGGGGGGGGGGGGAGCTGCACGCCTCCTTGTCCCTTCATGTTACAGGTGTGCAATTTAAGAAGAGAATTGACAAGGTCCGTCATCTGTGCAACCATCAACCTTTCGTACGCGATTGTGCAAATAAAACCTTTACGGTTCACAGATGTGGTATGAAAATGGGATTTTAAGGCTTTTGTGACTGGGTACAGACCTTGTAAAGTAGTAGAGCGATATGTGTTAGTATGTACAGTATATGGCTAGAAGCCCACCTGTATCCCCATGCCTATGGTAAGGGTCTCTGAAGAAGGTCCATGACCACTAAAGCAGTTTTATTTACGTAAACAAATCCATTGGATTTTCCAGGATGTGGTCTGTCGGTCAGCGGGGCCTTAACGTCGCTGGGGCTTTTGGGCCTTTCCAATACAACTCGACCTGATGTTTTTGCCGAGGCTATTGCACATCACCTTCTTTCCATAGCCTGTTTACCCTATATAACACTGTACCCCCCCCCCCCCCTACACACACACCTCCATTGTTACAATGACACAAGCATTCTCAGTTCACAGCCGCCCTCTCGCTCTGATGTCACTCATGCCCATGACTCTTTTGAGATGTCACTCTAGTAGCCTACAAGGCCTCTTTGTCTCAACTGCAACTACAGAATTGTGCCCCACCCAAATGGGCCTTACCATGCTTTCCCCCTTGTAACACTGTACTGCTACGGCCCATTCACTTTAACACGTGAGGACGCGGAGCAAATCCCATGCAGTTCTACCGACTTGATACACCGAGCCCAAACATCTGACAGCCACCTGGTCTTTAGTCGACTTTTTGTGACTGGTGTCAACGCGCGCCCCTACCTCCGTTTCTTCTTGCGATTTTTAATGCCATATCTTACGGGAAATCTTTCGGACTCTTTAATTCACCTGTTCTATAGCACAACGCAGCCACACGCATAAAATCTTCATCAGTCCAGTAGGTGATTAAATTATGCAACTTGGTATTTTGACCGGATCCTCCCCCGATCCCCGCCCCACCCCGCCCCAAATATACACTGCACCACTGACCTATTTAGAAATAAGCCGTAACACATGACTCCTGTTGGCCCCCATATATATTTACTGGCCAAGTTTCTGTGAGGCGACGCCTTATCCTGGTACCCAAGTCTGTACTTTAGTTCTCTAATTTCATAGAAAAATAAACTGAGACTACCTTTATAATTCTGTATTGGTGTTGAGACCAATTTGTTTCAGCCACTTCTCACTCTACCGTTCAAAAATAAATTCAGACTATTCTTATAATTCCAATTCGGTGTTGAGACCAAACTGTTTCAGCCACGTCTCACTCTACCATAAAATAAAACATTGTTGAAAGCTATTGCAAGGTTCAAACTTTCCAAAGGTTTTGCACATTGCAGTTACATTAAGTGTCAAATCTACTTCCATTCACAGGCACTCGACTAATTATCAGATTTCAGTTTTAATAAAATATATGTTATATTATCAACATTATTTTTTAGTATTGATAATATAATATATATTTTATTAAAAATGATAAAATCTGATAATTTGTCGAGTGCCTGTGCACAGAATAATTCTTGTTAGCTGCCGATAACGCAACCAACTTTTTCTGTGTCGTCGGTTAATTCTTTGATGAGAAATGCAATCTTGATCCATATCGATTATTCTGAATATCATGTAACGTCAAATGAACGTTTCCTTGAGAATAAGATTCTGTAACTGAACTGCGCATGACACACTAGTCGGTGGAATTCTGAATACATTCGGAATGGCCCACGGAAACATACCTACTGAATTCGAGCCGGGTTTTTCAGTGCTTGGAGTTTTGTTTCTGGTTTTTATAATTTTTTGTTTACGTTGACAACGGTTACTTTCCTTAGTAATTTCTTGTCATCTGTTAGGATATATATGTAGTCAGATACATTAATATATTGCATAAGTGTTACATTAATTTTTTAGATTGTTTAAAAAATTTTGTCCACACTTAGGCATTTTTAGGATCCATTTGGGCTCATCGTTCCCATTGGGAACTTGGGCTCATGTCAAAATTTTTCGAAAATTTTTTATGGGGGAATTATTTTTCGAAATTTTGTTATGGATTGTATTATTTTCATGTATCTTTGTATTATAAGGGTTAGTGCAAGTACTTAATAAAATTTTATAATTATGAAAGATTTTTGTTCAATTGTAATTCGAGGAAGTCTTCCTCAGATTCTCATACTTATTGTGTCTGCTGTAGTCATTGTACTCGTACTAACTCTTGTTCTGTTTGTGTCAATTGGATGACAAACGTTGGAGACATGTGTCACGTTACATTGTTAGTGGTGAGCGATCGATGCCTGTTTTCTCACCACAAGGTCACTCAAGTTTTTCAGTTACTTTTACAGAGGAACAAGAACATGGTAATGTTTCTGTGATGTCTTCCGGAAGTGTACTGCCGTCGTCGCAAATTAATGAAGAGCTAGCGGCAAAAGTGCTCAATGAAATTAGACAAGTGCCTAGGTCCCAAAAGGGATTTACGGCCTTGTCAGAAATTAGACAAGTGCCTAGGTCCCAAAAGGGATTTACGGCCTAGTCGCCAGCTAGCTCAACCGACAGTTGAATCACCCCACAAATGGGTGGTATGACGCCGGGTAAGTCTGTTGCATTCCAGGAGAGGAATGTGAGAGGGTGTTACGAGCAATATTATCTCGGATGACGCACACCCTGCGATGATGGAACGGAGGATGGAAAGAGGAAGCCACTCACTTCAGTAGTAAGCTCGTTGAGGTCATCCCAGACCGCGAGTGAGAGAGGCCCCTCTCTCGTACAACACCATCTGGGGTTAGATGTTGTTGTTCATAATGTTTGTCAGTTGGAGCATACATCCACACCTGTTCGGGACGCTCCGTCTTATAGACAGCCGGCCTCGTCTAGGTCACGCCATCCAGTAGCCAGGGATACGAGGCCTCATCAGTTGGGACGTTCACATAAAAGAATTATGTTGAACACACCGTCCTAGGAGCTTTCAGCGGCTAAGCAACAGAGGACCGCTGCTCCACAGGCCTCCGTGAGGACTTGCTATCACAGATAGCACAGCTCATCCCAGCAACCTACGGAACATCCCACAACAGTTTCCGTTCAGGAACTGTTGGATGAAGCTGGGTCGGTTCGTTCCTATGCTAGGTCAGACAGGGACGACTGAGATTCTCATCCAGTCCACTTGGATGGAGAAAGGGAAATAATGGAGCTGGATTTTTCCCTTTGGGAACAACATGAGGTGGCGATGGAGTTTATCCATCAAAACCTTCTGGACATTGTTCCATCGGACCAGGTTGCTGCGACAGAGGATAAACATTGGACAAGTGATCTTTATATTGCTCAGGGCTATAAACCGTGATGAGTGATTTCAGTTCCCTGGCGCCGGTGAAGTGGTTAAGATTGAATATGAGGACCGTGACACCGGATGTGTCACATGTGCATTGTATTCAGAGCTAGTGGAAAAGTGCTCAATGATTTTCGACAAGGGCTAGGCTTCAAAAGAGGTTTACGGCCCTTGTCTCCAGCTAGCTCAACCGGCAGAGCCACCACGTAGACTAGTGGTGTGATGCCGGGTATGTTCGTAGCGGTCGAGAGAGAATAAGGGTGTAGCGAGCACTATTTAATCCATTCATGCTCACCCTGTGTTGATGGAAGTAGGAAGCCGGCAAGTTCTGAGGTGCGCTTGTTCAGGTCTCTCCAGACTGCGAGCAAGAGGGAGACCCCTCTCTCTATTTTAACAACATCTGGGGCCGGGTGTTGTTGGTAGAAACTTGCGTCAGTCAGAGCTTACGAACATAGCTATTGTCCGGTACGCTTAGTTCAATTCTTAGCCGAGGACGGCTACAGTTTGGCTTCTTTAGCATCTACCAATCACTCCCGACTGCACCTTGGCTAAGTGACTTAGGATATCTAGTATGCATCGTCAAAAGGTCCATCTTTGTGAAGAAAGTCGCACCATCTAGTAGCCAAGGAGATGAGGCTTCATTCATCGGGACGTCTGCTGTAATAGTCATCTTGGACACCCGGTCCCAGGAGCAATAGGTGGAGAAGCAATTCATGACCGCTGCTCCTCAGACTTGCTGTCGTATATTGCGCAGCTAATCGCAGTATTCCTGCTAAGACAGAAGCACTCAACGTCTGTCTCAAAACTTGAGCTGTTGAACGGTGCTTGATCGGTCCAGTCATCTGCCTGTTCAGATGCTGGTGACCATGTTCTAACTGATTTTGACGAATGATGAAAGGGATACGGTATCTTTCCCTTTCGGAACAACTCATGGATGATATGGATACTGTACATTATCGTTTCCTTGAACTTGTTCCAGTGAATCACAATGCTGCGAGTAATTATGAGAAACTGCTAGCGTAGTTAGACACTGACTTCATCCGGACAAAGAGCAGGATAATAAGATCTCTTTCCGGTTAAGTCTACAGGGGTATCACAGGTCTTCGATTGTGCAGACAACACCATATTTAACTTCCTGAGGGAAGAAGTAATTCGGTTTCTTATCATCTTCTGTAATTTTAACTGTTTGTGTTTGTTCACATACTTTTAAAAACAACAGGAGAAGATGTGTTGAGAGTTTGTCTGCGTTAATGAGCAGGCTAAGATCTTAGTTGTAGTCTTACCTTCATCTTTTGCTGTTCGCTCGGACACAGTTGAGAAGATAATTTCTTATTCAGAGCAAATTTAGACTCATGGTCTTATATATAATTCAATTTCAAGTACTGTGACGCAATGTCTATATGGAAAGGAATTTTGTGGTCATGTGTACCTTTTTAAAAATTCTTTCCAGACCTATATATATATCTGTCTGTTTTAACTAATGTTAAGTGGGAGTTAATCTGATGTTTAACATTTGACTTGGTGGAAAACATGCTACAGTCGCTTTAGTTTTCCAGACTCTAGTCTTTGATGGTAAGCTTTCATTAATGTAGGATTAAGCTACAAGAAAGCATCAATACTAGACTCTTTAAGTTGGGGGTTAATTGACAAACACCAGCAGAAAGAGTAGGAGAGGATGTCCTAGACTCAGATCGTCTATAGGACACATAGAGAAGGTACAGATATACCTAAGTCTTTGATGGTAAACTTTCATTATTGTAGGATTAAGCTACAAGAAAGCATCAATACTCGACTCTTTAAGTTAAGGTCTAATCGACCACACCAACAGAAAGAGTAGGAGAGGTTGTCCTAGACTCAGTTCATCTATAAGGACTCATAGCGAAAGTATAGGTATCTCTTCTATATATTTCTTTAGGATTGTCTATACAGCCATTTGGATAGGGGGTGTATGTCTGTTTGAGTTACTGATCAGACACTCCTGAGTCGGTGGCTCTAGGCTTTTATAGAGCTCTGTCTGACCGTTTTTGACTGGAACTGGATAATTAGGTTATTTATGATTTTCTTTCAGTCAAAAAGCGAGCTTTCGGCAATGAAGCGAGTATAGTTCTTGAGATCACTTGTTTTGTGAACAAGATAATGTCTCATGGGATTAATGATAGGATTCACATATCCCACAATTCCTTTTCATCTGGCTGGTTCATCTGTTGTGTCACAGAGTGAATTAGCCAGCTGTTTAGCTCGCTTTTATCTGTTATCTGACGCATTAACAGCGGAATTTTATGTGCCAGATGTGGTTGTGCAGAGTGGCTATGAATGTTATTTCGTTGGGTCACTTATGCACACGTCCCCTCCATTTATTCTTAACTGGAGTGGTAGATGTTTTTCGCTCTAGACCTGTTTTGTTTTAGAGAATCTTTCAACATAAGGTCAAGTTTGGACATATATTTAACGGTTTTCTCAATTATTACGGACGTGAGTTCATATATTGCGTTACAATCCTGAGTCCGATGGTCTTCCTATGCAGGGATCATGGAAACCTCGGTTCTTGGAAACCACAAATACGCTACATCATTGAATTATTACAGTTCATGTATTTATAGATGCAGAACAGAGTTCATCAGAAGAGAAGAACTCTTCTTTTGTCATTAATTTCCAATAGAAGGGACGTTTACGTTCATTCTATTCTTTAATAAGTCAGTTAGCTATTCGTACTGCTTAGGTAAATTTATCTTCCAATCAGCAGTCAGTGCTTAAGATTTCAGTGCATGAAGTAAAGCGCTGGCTACATCTTGGGCTTATTCTAACTGTATAGCTATTACATGATCGTATATAGGATCACTTCAGGATAGTTAAGTTTGCGGCGCACAGGAATAATAGTTTCCATTTGCGTCGCCAGTATTAGGCATTTGAGCGCATTTGACACTCAGCCATTTTCATGGGAATGAATGATAGGATATGTGTATTCCTCAATTCATTTGTTTCTATTGATTACATTGAGGTTATAGTGTCTGTTATTGTACATTCACCAGAAGCTTCCCCCACAAGAGGGTTTTCTTCTTCAAGGGAAGTTTTCTTCTTCACGTCATTCTCCACTCTCAGTGACATTACAGAGTTTGTCAGACATGAAAGAGCTTTGTGGTCACTATATTATTGCTGTCTGAACCAGTAATAATTAATAATGTGGGTGAGGAGGTTTTGACATGAAGTCGAATCCCCCCCCCCCCCCCCCCCACCAACCCCCCACTCACACACTGTCACGTGTATATATCTTAATACATACATACTATGCGTTTGGGTTGTGTTGGATGGCGCCCTCATTGGCACATATGCAGTTCTGTTGCATTAGTTTCCGGTGTTTATTTTCTGATTTCTAAAATACAAGCACTTATTTTATCATCATATTAGCCGCTATTTGAGTTTATAAGTGACTGCATAACCATTTAGTGGTTTTTAGATGATTAATAGGCTGGATTTTTATGCACTCGCACAATACGTGATTACGCAATCGCTTTGGTGGACCTTGAAGTTATATATTTCAGGGGCAGTCTGAGTTGGAGCCGGTTAGTCCAGACTAGTCTTAAAAATAGTTTATTTGTTACATCCTAATTAACATGATTTCATGCTTGCATTCAGGATTTACATAATTGGAATCCATATCAGGATATGTCTCTTCTATTATGATAAAAAAGTATTTTTGACAATGGAGGTTATTACTAGCAACAAAGGTGGAAGTAAAGTTTGTTATAATGGTTATTTGTATACTAAGCATAGTACAACCAAAGACAAAATATGGTGGAAATGCTCTAAGCGTTCAAGTTTAAAGTGCTCTGGAAGTATGTTCACAAACTTAGCTTTGGAAAATCCACAATCTCAGCGTGATCATTGTCATCCTCCTGATGATATAACTGTAAGATACGTGAAAGCGTGCCATCAAATGAAGGACAGAATTTCTAATTCTATGGACAAACCATCTCAAGTGTTCGCAGAAGTTGTCGCAAGTTGTGACAATGATGTTCAAGCCATGATGCCTGACGTTGATGCCTTTAAACGTAGTTTGAGAAATCAAAGAAAGCTTCCTCCAGTGACAGAACATGCAAGTGACATTGATATACCGGTTGAATACAAACAAACTATTGGTGAAAATCCAGTTAATTTTCTGCTATATGATAATGGTGTTGGCAATGCGAATCGAATGTTAGTGTTTGAATCAGAAGACAATCTGCGACTTTTGTCTGAGTCCTCAACAATATACATGGATGGGACATTTTCTATGGCCCCTTTGCAGTTCAGTCAACTATATACTATATGTGTACCATTTCGTGACACCACTGTTACTGTTCTTTATGCGTTATTTCCAAATAAGCAGCGTGCTACATATGAAGAGCTCTTTCAAGCAATTGTGAATTGTTTAGAAACACGCGGGTTGGATTTATAAGTGGACTCAGTTGTTACTGACTTTGAGGATAGTGTTTTACATGCGATCAGTAGTGTTTTTGGTCGTGATGTATCCACAAAAGGTTGTTTTTATCATTTAACGCAAGCAACTTGGCGTAAAATTCAAAACCTTGGATTGACAAATTCCTATCATGAGTCTGAAGATGTGCGTTTGTTTTGTGGGATTGAGATCAGGGGATCTTGCTGGCCAGTCCATACACTCAATCCCCTCCCTCTGTCAGTACTCCCCGACAGCATGAGGACTGGCATTATCGACCATCCGAATGAATCTATCACCCACTGCACCTGCATACAATCTAACATGGACATCCATGATCTCATCAATATACCTTTGTGCAGTGAATGTACCACATTCAGAGTTCTGTACATCCATCCCTGCTGATGCCGCCCTAGACCATGATTGACCCTCCACCATAGCGGTCATGCTCAGCAATGTTGGCTGCATGGAATCGCTCTCCTGGTCTTCTCAATACCCTAGAAAGTCACTGCGAACCTGAGTTACTGTGGCAAAGTGGTTCCTACGGGCCTGAATGATCAAAAATCGGTCTTCAGCTGCAGATGTTACCCTGTCTCTGCCACCACCATGCCGTCTTACTGGTGTGCCAAACTGCTGAAATCTTGCCCTGGCTCTGGTGATCACCGTATATGGTGCACACCAAGGGTTTCACCAACCTTGCTCCACCATCCCTACAGCCCGCCATATTTCTGCTTCAGACAAATGTCTTCTTACATTTGCATTTGCCATATTCAATCATTAAATCACAAGGGTTTGTGTTGAAATGAAGATTGAATACTCTACACGTGTCATGTACATGTAGACAGTACACGAAAACATCATGAAAACCAAGGGGTACATGACTGTCACGAAAAGTCTGCCTGTCAAGAGAGCTAATGTAAACACTGGGGACCATCACAATACATTCCTCAATCATATCCACTAAAAATATCGCAAATATGTCACCAGCAAATTTCACAATGATGTGTCAAATATTTGGTGCTTAGCAAACTTTGAGTAGTATTATATCATAGGATCCCAAATTTTTACTTGGTGCAATGTAAGTATATTCTTTCGCATACAAGTTTGTTCAGGTCAAGTTCCAACCAATTTGGCCTTCAGTCACTTTAACCCATTCAGCTTTATTTCTATGTATTTTGTGGAAATTGCTAATTTCCTTATATAAAATAGTTTTAATAATGCAGTTTTCTTTGGGCTTATCTGAAATGTTTGGCAATAAAAAAGAAAATAATAAATAACTAATTATTTTTAAAAAATATCCTTAAATCTCTTTGTGAAGAGTCAATGGGCCTTTGTCAAATGTGTGCTTCAAGCCCCCTGGAGGCCTCTTGTTTATTAAATTAAAAGGAATGTACTCTATAATCTTTATGTCATTAACAGGACACATTTTCACTGAAGGTGTGGTAAATAGTTTGTTGTTTGGAAATTATAATCAGTTAACATGGTTATTCAGTTAAGAGATATACAGTTAAGTGGGATCTGCTGTATCTGACATATTCTTTGTTGTTAGGATTCCCATCATGTAGTAATGTTAACCCTTTACAAATGCACACTATATCAAAATATGTTATTATGCCCCCAACCTCCAAAGGAGGATTCGGGGTATCTAGTGGAGACCCCCAACCATCCGTCTGTCCATGCATCCTTCCATCCGACTGCTGTCTGTACAAACATTTTGGATTGTAATTTCAAAGCCATCGATTTGGATCTCGTTTGGTATGCTAATAGACATGCATGGGGGCGGATATGCACAAGGAACAGGTTTTGTCCAATAATTTTTCCAGAGTTTTTGCCCTTTTTCACTCTTTTGACTTAGAAAATTAATCTGTCCCACAATACCTTTAAGGCTACTTCGAACATGCCTATGGGTCTGGGGTACTGGCCCATTTTTTGCATAGCCCTTGTTTTAATTATTTTTTTAAATTTTAAAAACAAATTCACCAAAACTGTATCATGCAAGTCCACATTGAATCAAGCTCAAGAGCCTGTTTCAATGAGGGGGTCACTTGATATGGTTTTGTTGAAATTTCTTATTTCCAAATACTCGTTTTGTAAATATGTGGATGGATGAGGATGATTTATTAGGTAAAAGGTTAAAGTTTTCAAAACATCAATCAAATTATTTTTGCAGTGGTTTCAAGTTAATCCATGGCTCCCTTTTTGGGTGGCCAAGACTGTGCATGAAAAGAAAGCACTGTCCAACCACAATACTTATATTCTATGATGTAATAGAATTTTGGAATATTTTCCAAGTCTTTGAGCATTTATATTTTCCACTTAAATGTCTTGACAAAAGACTGTTTGCTCATTTTTTAATTGTAATGTTTTTCTTCCTTTTCAGATTGAATTGAAGACATTTATGCTTGATTCCAATCTTATATGTCGAAATACTGCCTTCACGCTGATACTGAGGCTATTAAATTCCTATCCACAGTAAGTATTTTTAATGGAGTTTGAAAATGAATCAGTAGTCTGTGGCCACTCTGTTCTCAAATAGAATGTCTCATTGTGTAACAATGTTACAGTTCATCTTTTAATTGCTATAAGGGTGTTATATTGAATATTATCTTAAAAGGTGCTTTGAAGAAGTCATTTGACACTTCAAAACTTATTAGTGTTTTTAGCTCACCGGATAGGCAGTCAGCATGGGCTATAGTGATCACCATATCATCACCATCCGTCATCCGTGAACATGGTGTTTGCACCTTCTCCTCCAAAACCACTGAACAGGTTTCACTTAAATTTGAGTAATAACTGGTCCTGACATCGCATTTGGTTTTTGTTCAAATCAACTTGCCCAGCCCCATAGGGAGGGGGTAGGGGAAAATGCTCCAAATTGTTTTTTAAATCTTCTTCTCTTGAACCAGTGGGTACAATGCTTGATATGTGGTATGGAGCTTCCTTTTGAGAAGTTTGTTGAAATTAAGTTCATGGAGCAATATTTGGCTTTGTAATGGGAAGGGCAAGATTTATAGCCCCGCCCCAAATTTCTATTTTTAGCTTAACTTGACATAGTCAAGATAAGCTATTGCCATCACACGTGCGGAAGTCTGTGAGTCTGTTAGTCTGTGAGTCTGTTCACATTTTCCTTTAGCACGGGCTACACCCCTCAGTTCTTGTCTGATCGTCACGAAATTTCATATGTTTGGGATCATGTCTAGATGAGAACGTCCCCTTTTGGTCGCGATCGGTCAACTGGTATGGCTGCCCGAGCCCAAAACCCGAAAACCATTAGCACAGTCTACAGGTCGTATTTATGAAGGGATTTCATTGTAACTTGGTAGGATGCCTCCGTATAATGCCTAGATGAGAACGTCCCCTTTTGGGCATGATCTATCAACCGTGATGGCTGCCCAAGCCCAAAACCCAAAAATTTTTATCACAGTCTGCAGGTCATGTTTAATATGGAGGGATTTCATTGTAACTTGGTAGGATGACTCCTTATGATGTCTAGATGAGAATTTTCCCATTTGGGCGTGATGTACCAACCGTGACGACTGCCCGAGCCCAAAACCCGAAAACCTTTAGCACAGTCTACAGGTCATATTTATTGAGGAATTTCATTGTAACTTGGTGGGTTGACTTCATACAATGTCTAGATGAGAAAGTCCCCCTTTTGATCCTGATTGGGCAACTGTGATGGCTACAGGGGCTCGAAGCCCGAAAACCTTTAGCACAATCTACAGGTCATATTTATGAATGGATTTCATTGTAACTTGGCAGGACGACCACAAATAATGTCTAGATGAGAACGTCCCATTTTGATCGCGATCAATCAGCCTTGATGGGGTTCCCGAGTCCAAAAATCTTTAGCATCGGCAAAAGGTCGTATTTATGAAAGGATTTCATTGTAACTTGTTAGGTTGACTCCATATAATGCCTAGATGATGACATCCCCTTTTGGTCGTGATTGGTCTACTGTGATGGCTACAGGTGCCCGAAGCCCGAAAATCTTGAGCACAGTCTACAGGTCATATTTATGAAGGGATTTCATTGTAACTTTGTAGGATCACTCCAGATGATGCCCAGATGAGAATGTTCCTTTTGGTTGCGACCTTTAGCACAGTCTACAGGTCATATTTATGAAGGGATTTCATTGTAACTTGGTAGGTTGACTTCATATAATGTCTAGATGAGAACGTCCCCTTTGGACGCAATTGGGAAACTGACGGCTACAGGGGCCTGAAGCCCAAAAACCTTTAGAACAGTCTACAGGCCATATTTATGGAGGGATTTCCATATAACTTGATAGGATGACTCGTTTTGGAATAATTTCACTGTAACTTGGTAACTTTCGTTGATATACATAAACTGTGAGGGCCACATACATTAACTCTGAGGTCATATTAACCCACCCCTCAGCTCTTTCGTACAGTGTACACCTCATATTATTTTTATCAAAAACATAGCATACAGGGAACAGAAATGAACATATTCCCAATTATCACTATTCTTGTCATTTCATAATCCTTTCATAAACATTGAACATTATTCTTTTCATCAAACACAACACTTAAGTTAAGCTACAGTGTCATTGACACTTTCATTTGAACTGGTGGTTCGATTTAAACCAATTTGGTATGTGGTATTATCGAGTCATAAGTACTTGATTCATGCGAAAAAAAAATTTCCTGTGTCCCCCAGCAATCCCAGGAGCTAAAAATAGAAATATTTTCAAATGCATATATTTCCCAAACCACACGGAACAAAGAACTGTTATTTGGTATGAAGCATCCTTAGGACAAGTAGAATGGAATGGTAAAAAAACAGTGCTATCAGTTGTGTCAGGGTGATCTGAGTCAGCATATTTACAAAGAGATTTTAAAAATGGTCTTCTTCAGAACTGCTCATCAGAATCTTTTTTTTTTCCTTTTTTATAAACAATAATTTATTTCACTTAAATGAAATAGGCTTCGGTGAACAGGCAAGGCCTATATCAATGCCTCTGCCTTACAGGTAGTAAACAACGATCTTTCAAATTGACATTACTTCAAATGTTGTTTGATTCTTGGATTGTTGGAGGGTATATGCAGGATTCTGTTGGTTGCACGCAAAATATGTATTAATCATTAGGCAGATGTATTTCTTGAATAGATTCTCTTAAATTCTTGCTCAGTGTCAGTATAAGAGCTTATGAGAATTTGGGGCTAGTTGGATCAGTTATGGATTTTCCTCAGGCCGTCTATGCATACATTCTCTATTTTTGTCTTCATTATTCGGAGTTGTATATTCCTTCTCTGAACGGTCATTGGTTTTAACGGACATAGGGAACAATGATTTATTTGGGGACGGTCCTTGACGGGTTTTTATTCATATCCCGTTCCAGCAGTACACAAAGGGGAATCCTACTCTCTCATTCTCGTAGAGTGACCAGTTACAATTTGGAAGTTCATTATTGGAATTTACTTGTACACCTGAATGTGGTCGCCTGTTGGTTGGCTCAGAAGCATATAAGTTCCATCAGATAACTTTCCAATGGGATTCTATTGGACAAGTTTAAGGTTGTACATATTAATATCAATGGTTATCGACCTATCTACTTATTCCGGATGCAGCATACAATGACCCAGACATAGCTGGTGCTAACTCTTAAAATATAGGGCCAAACACAAATTTTGCCCCCCAATCCCCAAAATTTGCATCTAAAACCAAAGAAAACATGTCCTGAAAGGCCCTCCACACTTCGCCCCTACTGCGCATGCGCAGTGTCAAGGACGTTCCGAAATTGGCACCATTAATCATTCTAAGTTTGGCCCTTCATCAGTTAACATCTGACTGATCTTTGTGCTTATAAATCTCAGTTTAAATGATGCCAGACACATAAATATTAGTGAAATGGTGATTCTAAGGAGGATAGAGAAGGAGGAGAGGAAAAAAATGTGTGACAGAATATTATCAGGGCTGTAACTTAAAATTTTTTAATGAAATTATGTTAAGTTACCTATTTTCGAGGCAGCAGCCATTTTGTTGTCATTCTGATTATTTAGTTACACTGTTTTTTAAGTGTTTTCCTCTCTCCCTGTCCTTTAAGTCCCCCCTTGCTATTCTCCCATGCTTTTGGCATAGTTTTTGTAATTATTATTACTAAATTTTCTTGGGAGTTTTAGCTGAATAACAGAATGAATTCTGTTCTTTTCCCCATGTTTACGTCTTCACCTACGGGTGGTTAGGCGTTGTGTTCTGCATCTACCATCTGATGTTCTGCAGTTTCTTCCCTGGAAGTCTCTGTTTTGCATCAGATAGTGTATTTTTGGTAACTGATTTCGGGCCTGGGTGCCTGGAGTCTTATTTTAGTGTTTTTACACTCATTGTTTACATTTACAACAGCCCTCTGAGGGGGGGATTTCTGGAAAATAATATCTTGATGTTATTTTAATCATAACTAGATACATTATTATTGTTCGTAAGTGTTGAATAAATTGTTTAAAATATTTTTAAAATTTTTGTCCACACTTAGGCTTGGGATCCATTGGGGCTCAACGTTACTTTTCAGAAACTTGGGCTGTTCTGAAAAAATATTTTTTCAAAATATTTTGATTTCAATTATTTTTTCTATATTAATGGATCATATTATTATTATGTATTTTGATTGCCAGGGGTTAGTGCGAGTACCAGGACTTGTTTTCTTTTCACATTGAAAGGATATTGATCAATTGTATTAAGAGGAAGTCTTCCTCTGACTTTATAATGATTCTATATGTGGTCAGTGTACTCGCATTAACTCCTGTTCTGTATCGTTTGATTTCGATGACAATATGGGAAGCGTATGTCACGGTATGTTATTGGGGATTTGGACACTCCGGTCCTTTCCCCGCAGGGTCACTCTACTTTATCAATTTCTATTTCAGACGATCAAGATTAGGGTGATGTATCTGTGATGTCTTCCAACAGTGTGCCTCCGTCGTCACAATTAATGAAGGGCTAGCGGAAAAGTGCTCATGTAAATACGCCAATTGCCTAAGAGGACCCTAGTAGGTTCGACGGCCTTTGACGTCCGCTAGCTCGCCCGGTGTAGCGTCCATTCACCGAATGGTTCGGCAGCCGGGTTCGTCCGTTGCGGTCTAGAAGGAATTTTGGGGTGATGCGAGCACTATAAATTAACCTAATGCACACCCAGTGACGGCGGATCGGAGGGAGAACGGAGGAAGCCTTTTAGTCCGGTTCATAGCTCGTTCCGGTCCATCCGGACGGCAAGCCAGAGAGGCCCCTCTCTCGTTCAACAACATCTGGCCCCAGATGTTGTGGTACAAAATGTGTCGCAAGCGGAGCATACGTCCGTCGCTTGGGACGCTCCGTTGTATAGGCAGTCCGCGGAGACTGCTAAGGCTTCCTCTTCTCGTCAGCGCACACGACCGCACCTTGGCTGCGTGACCGCCGATATATTACCAGTTTCGCTGATCAAGGATTCTTCGGCGACCAGGTCACACCATCCGGTAGCCAGGGACACGAGGCCTGCAGACTCCGGACGTTCGCATAGGAAGTGTGCGGGAGTCAACGTACACGGAGCTTCCGGCGGCAATGCATCGTAAGACCGCTACTGCACAGGCCTCGGGAACGGATGTGCTTTCCTTAATAGCACAGTTTATCGCAGCATCCCAGCATCAACTGAATCTGTCGCATATATTTTATCCGACGATGCTGGGTCGGGACGCTCCGCGGAAGCGGGTACGGACGTCCGAAAGTTTCATCCGGTCCGACGGGATACCGAAAGGGATTTGGAGGATTTCGAGCTTTCCCTTTCGGAACAACATATGCTGTTGTGTATGTCATCTGACTTGGTCTTCTACAGCTTCTTTCATCGGACCAGAATGCTGCGATGCCGGATAAGAAACTGATAGCGTCGGTGGACTTAGAAATTTTTGGTTCGGTTCAGGGACATCGTCCCTCAGTTCTGACATAGTCCAATAATGTCACACAAACTTTCGAATTATTGAATGACGCTATATATATTATTATTTTATGCTTGCTATAACCAAGCATTTCTGGTTTCTTGTTCGCAGAGTTATGGAGATGTCTTTCAAAAGTGTGCCTCTGTCGTCATAGTTAATGAAGAGCTAGCGGCAATAAGTGCTCATGGAATATGTCTATCGCCTACGGAGTGACATTCGCTAGCTCACCCGGTGTAGCGTACATTCATCGAATGGTTCGGCTGCCGAGTTCGTCCGTTGCGGTCTAGGAAGGAGATTTGGGTGATGCGAGCACTTTAATTACTTTAGTACTCACCCAGTGACGGCAGATTGAGGACATATCGGAGGAAGCCTGTTAGTCCGGTTCCTGGCTTGTCCAGGTCCGTCCGGGCTGTGAGCGAGAGAGGTCCCTCTCTCGTCCAACAACATAGGGGACCGCATGTTGTGGTTCAGATATTTTACATTCGGAGCATATGTCCGTCGGTCGGGACGCTCCGTTATATTGACAGTCCGAGAGACTGTCCTTAATGCTTCCTCATCCTCACAGCAGGGCACACGACCGCACATTGGCTACGTGACCTCGAGTATCCGATCAGTTTCGTCATTCAGTGATTCCACGGCGAATAGGTCGCGCCATCCGGTAGCCAAGGGACACGAGGCCTATACACTCCGTTCGCTCGCATATTGGTAGTATGCACGGGGTAACGATCACGGAGCTTCCAGCGGCAATGCATCGTAAGACCGCTTCTCCTCAGGCCTCAGTGACAGATGTGCTATCCGAGTTAGCACAGTTGTTTCGCAGCATCCCAGCAATTGACAGTTTCTCGGTCGAATCAGGAATTATCCGACGGCGCTGGGTCGGTGCGGTCTGCGGTTGCATCAGGTACGGACGACCGAATGCTTTATAGGGTCCGACAGGATGGCGAAAGGGATTCGAAAGATTTCGAGTTTTCCCTTTAGTAGTATCGGAAGCTGCCTTCATATCTTCTGGCATTATCTTCCAGTGATTGTTATTTCGGACTTCATTGCTGCGATCTTGGATAAGAGACTTATAGCGTCATTGGACTCGGATTTTTCGATCGGTTCAGGGACATTGTCCCTGACTTACCGACGCAGTCCAATATTGTCATTACAACATGTGTTTTATTTTTCGACGCTATATATATATATATACAAGCCTGCTACCAAGCATGATAGTTTAGTTTCTTGTCCGCGTTGCTCATTTCTGCCATTTTATCATTTATACGAATAGTTTATTTTGGCAGAGCAGGGCATACCGAGAGTTCATATGCGTCTAGACGGTGTGGTTAACGACTGCATATATTCTTTTTCGCCGTTTATGTCTTTTCCAATTTCAATGTTGGAAACGACATGATGTATAGTAGACTTAACTTAGACGCTTTATCATACGTAATCCGCCTTACTGAGGCTTTATCATTACGTCTTCAAGAAAAGATTTACGGGATATTATTCTCAATGTAATTTCTTTTGAGGGCAGTAGTTTGTTCACGTATAACTCCGCCCTTCAGTGGCTGATTGGAGTTGGTTAGACGTGACGCAGCCCTAGCTACATTCACACGCGTGGATAGTAAGGTTAAGAACTCTCTCAGAGTCGCTTCGTTCTCGGAGGAGCTTCTCTTCGACGGCAACTTTTCGGCAATCCATGAATTGCTCGATTTACACGTTCTCTTGTCTATCTAGTGTTACAAGAGATTCAGACTGGGGCAAACATTCGGTGGTTGACTCAGAGAGTGCCACCGCAGTTGCCGGACCCGAGTGTGGCTGTTATGACGGTTGCCAGTCAAACAGATTGGGATATAATACTGATCCCTACGGATTCGAAGTGCCAGGGTCTTTGGGTTCCGCAGTCTCTTAGCAATCAGTTTTCTTCCGCGGAATAATGTTTTTTAGGCTTGCTTTATGTCATTGCATGAACATTATTCAGAAACGCATGCCCAAATCCTGTCCTTTAATTCGACAGTAGTGGCGTATCTTCGGAACCAGGGAGGCACTCTTTCGTTTCCGTTATTCAATTTAATGGAAAGAATCCGTCTGTTGGTTATAGTACACCAAGTTCTGTTTTGGTCCGTCATATTCCGGGTCGTCTGATTGTTTTACCGGACTCCCGTTCTCTTACGGGTCGCTTGTTGCTGTCAGAATGGACTCTCAACAAACAAGTATTCAATCAGATTTGCTATCTATGGGAGCGCCCAATGATGATTTATTTACGACACAGCTTGCTAATCAATTGCAGACGTATGTGTTGGCTTGTCCAGATCTCTGAGCTAATGTGGTTAACGCTCTATTGATCTATAGGACGGAATGATAGGATACGCGTATCCTCCGGCGCTGTTGTTTCAGCAGGTATTGCTAAGATAAACAACCACAATACATTTCTGTTGATAGCATCTCTATCTTCACAGAGATCATGGGTAATTTACTCTCTTGTCTACTGTGGGTCTTAACGTGAAATCTTCCTCTATGTGAGGATCTTTTTTCACTGGGTAAATCGTGTCATCTTTATCACAACCCGCAAGGTCGCAACCTTCATGTATTCCGTTGTGTGGTCCGTATTGCATTGTAAGCACTGTACTGGACGAGCTTTGGACGCGATTTCTTACTATAGGAGATCCTCTTCTTCGCTATTCTATGCGGCTAAAGTGGAGGCTCTTCCGTCGTGGTGTAGGGATCATTATGTTCATATTGTTGATCCCTCCATACTACTCATTGCAATTTTTTAGTATACTTGTTTCACAAGATCTACTGCAGCCTGTTATTATTTAGGTTATAGGTTTATGTTACCTCATACCTATGCACTCTACGATAGTTTACAATTGAGTCTTTTGTCTGTTTATCTAAGTCAGTTAGTAACTTTTTGATAAATAGACTTAGAATCTTTAGATTAAATTCCTATATGGATTTCAACTTCGGTTCTTATTTAGCTAAGTAATCATTTGAGCCTCTGGAAACAGTAGTTTGGAAATTCTGACCTTTTAGACAGTAATTCTGTTGGTTTCTCTTTTACTGTAGAGTCAGTGAGTTTCATGCACTATCGATGGATGATTTTCACTTTCGTAGTTTCGGAACCACTACTTCCGTTACTATTTAGGTTGTTTTTTTGCATAAGAGTTAGGCTCCTATTATCCGGAACCTATTATTTTAAGGTCCTTCCGTCTTCGTATGGGCATAGGCCTTTACTCTTGCCGGGTACAGTTTATGTATTTATAAACAGATATCTGTTTATTACTATGGGCGTAAGCTTCTTCTGTCTTTGATGCCTAGTAGAAGGACGTTACGCTCCATTTTATTGTTAATGGATTCTATTAACTATCGGTACTGCTTATGGTATATCATTGACTTAGCACTTGTGCTTAAGATTTCGGCTCATGAAGTAAGAGTTCTTCTACTTCTTGGGCTTACATTAATAGTGTCGCTATTATAGATTTTTGAAGGCCGCTCATTGCGCTCAGCCATCCACATTCATGAATTTTATCTCAGAAATATCGAGTCCATTTCTGGAGGCCTCTATTGTTAGGTCTATTATCTACTGCTCAGAATGTCATTCACTTAACAGTTGCTACTATAGCTAGGTAGGCTGTCTGTTTCGGCAGTGTCTCCGTTCTGCTGCCCTCTTCGCTCTGGGCTATTTGACCCAGGGCAAGAAAAAGGGGGGGGGGGGGGGTGTTCCCTTGGGTCACCTGTTTTACTCCTCCGGAGTTAGTAATTCTGAGCTGTTATTGGGATGGTTGTTTAGTTAGAAGTTTAGGTTTTTAAAATTCATTCAAGTCTTAGTTTTTAAAGTATAGCTTTTGAATATTGCATATGTCAACGGACATGATTATGCAATTCTTAGACACTTTTAGGAGTATAAGAGTCTCTATTCTCTAGACTTACTTTATTTATTGGCTTACTTTAAAAATTATTAGTATAAGGAATATATTGGATATTAATAGAGTACATGTATGTATGAAGCTCAATTTTGGAAGGTGTTGTATCTTTCTAATTTATCATAAATAAGAAAGATACATGTAAGGCCTATTACTTCTTTTTCCCTACAGGGGATGACTCTATTTTATTTTATTGAGCGTATTCCATTTTGCTCTATGTCCTTGGCCCTCCAGCCTTTTTACTATTCAGCTATGTCTGGGTCATTGGTACAGTATAAAAATGTTAAAAAATTTATAGTAATTTATATATATTTTTATACTGTACCAATGACCCAGACTTAGCTGGTGCTAACTCCAACAAAACCAGGGCCAAACACAAATTTTGCCCCCCAATCCCCAAAATTTGCATCCAAAACAAAAAGAAATCATGTCCTAAAGGACCTCCATAGTACGCCTCTACTGCGCATGCGCAGTGACGCAGTCGTCCCGAAATTGGCACCAATTATCATTCTCTGTTTGGCCCTTCATCAGTCAACATCTCACTGATCTTTGTGCTTGTAAATCTCAGTTTAAAGGATGCCAGACACGTAATTTTTGGAGAAAATGTGATTCTAAGGAGGATAGAAGGAGGAGAGGAAAAAAGAAGTGGCAAAAAATAATCAGGGCTGTACTTAAAAGTTTTTGTTGAAATTATGTTAAGTTGCCTATTTTCGAGGCATGGGCCTCTTGTTGTCATTCTTGCTAATTGTTGCACTGCTTATTCAGTGTTTCCTCTCCCCTAGCCTTCTAAAGTCCCCCCTTGCAATTCTCCCATGCTTTTGGCATATTTTTGAGAAGTTTCATTTCTAAAATTTTCTGGGAGAGTTGCTTGGTTACAGAATGTTTTCTGTTATTTTCCCCATAGTTACGTTTTCACCCATGGGTGTATAACGTTTGTGTTCTGCATCTTCCATCTGATGTTCTGCAGATTCTCCCCTGGGAGTCTCTGTTTTGCATCAGATAGAGTGTAATTGATGACTGATTCCGGGCCAGTTTTTTCAGTGCCTGGAGTCATGTTTTCTAGTGTGTTTACACTGTTTGTTTTCATTGGCAACAGCCTTTTTTGAGGGGGGCTGTTTGCCTTTGTAGTAGTTTATCTCATTATAAGATACATTTATATTATCCGAAAGTGTCTCATTAATTATTTTATATAAATTCAAAATTTTTGACCACACTTTGCCATCGGATCCATCGGGGCTCAGCGTTACTTTTCAGCAACTTGGGCTTCTCTAAAAAAATATTTTTTCAAAATTATTTTGTTTTGCAATTGTTTTTTCATTTATTAATGGATCATGTTATTATGTATCTTTGTGTCAGGGGTTTTTGCGAGTAACTAGGACTTATTGTTGTTCTTTCACAATGAAGGGATATTGTTCAAATTGTAATAGGAAGAAATCTTCCTCTGACTTTCATGATCATTGTATTAATTGTAGTCAGTGTTCTCGCATTAATCCCTGTCCTATATGTGAACATTGGGATGAGAAACATTGGAAACGTGTGTCACGATATGTTGTTTCTGGAGAAAGAGCGATGCCGGCTCTTTCTCCACAAGGTCACTCTACTCTCTCAGTTTCTATTTCAGAGGAACCAGAACAGGGTGATGTTTCCATGTTATCTTCTTCAAGTGTGCGTCCGTCGTCACAAATAAATTCAGAGCTAGCGGCAAAAGTGCTCATGGAGATTAGACAAATGTCGTCCGCTAGCTCGCCCGATGTAGCGTCCATTCACCGAATGGTTCGGCAGCTGGGTTCGTCCGATGCGGTCCAAGAGGAAATTTTGGGTGATGCGAGCACTATAAACATAATAGATGCACACCCAGTGACGGCGGATAGTAAACGAGAACGGAGGAAGCCTTTTAGTCCGGTTCCTAGCTCGTCCAGGTCCAGCCGGGCCGCGAGCGAGAGAGGCCCCTCTCTCGTACAACAACATCTGGGACCAGATGTTGTGGTACAAAATGTGTCTTTAGCGGAGCATACGTCCGTCGCTCGGGACGCTCCGTTGTATAAGCAGTCCGCAGAGACTGTTAAGGCTTCCTCTTCTCGTCGGCGCACACGACCGCACCTTGGCTGCGTGACCTCCGATATTTTGCCAGCTTCGCCGGTGAAGGATTCCTCGGCGACCAGGTCACACCATCCGGCAGCCAGGGATTCGAGACCGATGGACTCCGGACGTTCGCATAGGAAAAGTATGCGGGAGCCATCTGATGCGGAGCTGCCCTCGGCGAAGCAGCGAAAGACCGCGCCTCCGCAGGTCTCGACGTCGGACATTCTAGTGCAGATAGCACAGCTTATCCCAGCAGCCGACAGAAATGGTGTCGGATCGAGAATTATCCGACGGCGCTGGGTCGGTACGCTCCGCCGAAGCATCGGGGGCGGACGACCGGGAACATCGGGAGGTCCGACCGGATGGTGAAAGGGATACGGATGAATTGGAGCTATCCCTTTCGGAACAACATAAAGCTGCCGTGGACTTCATCCGGCACTTTCTCTCTCAAGTTGTTCCGTCGGGCCAGACTGCTGCGCTTCCGGACAAGAGAATTATAGCGTCATTGGACTCTGAATTTTTTGAGCGGTTCAGGGACATCGCTCCCGAGTTTCCGTCGCAGTCCAATAATGTTGCAAGAACATTTGAATTATTGAACGACGCTATATTTAAACTTGCTTCCAGGACGGGGAAAGCAGGTTTCTTGTCCGCAAATACTCTCAACCTGCCTTTCATTAATGCAAGGAATAAATTCGACACGGCAGGACAGGGTATACCGAGAGTTCCTCTGTGTATGGACGACGAGGCGGAAGACTTAGAGCTATCATTACCATCGTCAGCTTCTATTCCAACCACGGTGTTGGAAACAGCTATTGCGTCTAACAGAGCCAATTTAGATGCCTTATCTTACGCAGATCACCTTACTAAGGCGTTATCACTGCGCCTTCAAGGGGAAGAGTTTCAGGATATACAATCCTCTTTAAGACTTCTTTCAAGGGCAGTAGCTTATTCCACGTGTAACTCCGCCCTTTCAGTGGCAAATCTGGAGTTGGTTAGACGTGACGCAGCCCTGGCTACATCCACACTAGTGGATTCTAAGGTGAAGAACTCTCTTAGAGTCGCTTCGGTCTCAGGAGAACTTCTCTTTGACGGCAAGCTTTCCGCTATTTATGATAATATTAAAAAGAAAGCTAATGATTCTCTGTTGTTCAGATCCGCTCCTAAAAGGTCGGATACAGCAGACACGAATAAGGCGGGCACTTCTGGGTCTAATGCGAGAGGTTCCTATAGAGGTTCCGGTGCGTCCTCTTGGTCTTATTCGAGAGACCGTCAGGATAGCGACTCTCGTTCGGGACGTCCTTCAGGCTGGGACAATCGGTCGGACGCCCCGAGGTCGACGAGGCGAGGTGCGGGTCGTGGAAGACGTGGTTTCTCCTACCGCAGGCCTCGCAGGTCCAGGAGGTGATGGCTTAAACCTCTATCGCGTTCCGGTTGGCGGAAGGTTGTCGAGTTTTTCACAAGAGTGGGCGTCGATTACGGACGACCCGTGGGTGAGAGGAGTGACTTCGGAAGGTCTAAAGATATCCTTCAAACGAAAGCCTCCATTAACTCGAAGTCCAAAGTGGACTCATCTTCCGTCAAATCCACAGAAAAGAGACGCTCTGTTATCAGAGGTGCAGTCTCTTTTAATGAAGAACGCGGTAGAGGTCGTAGAAAACCAGGAATCGCTGGGATTCTACAGCCATCTGTTTCTGGTTCCGAAACCAGACGGCTCGTTCCGTCCAGTCATAGATTTGAGCTGGATAAACAAGCTGATCGTCGCTCCGAAGTTTTATATGGAGACGATTCGATCGGTCAGAGCGAGTATTCGGGTGAACGATTATGCAACGAGCATAGATCTCAAAGATGCGTACTTTCACGTCATGGTACATCCGACATTCCGAAAGTATCTACGCTTCGCAGTCCTAGGAGTGGTGTATCAGTTCCGGGCCATGTGCTTCGGATTGAATCTAGCACCCTGGGCTTTCACTCGGGTAATGAACTCGGTAATGATCTACTTCCGAGCTCATTCGTCTGCGGTAACGTCGGCCTACCTGGACGACATTCTTCAGAGGTACGGCAACGAATTAACGCTTCAGAACGATGTTCAGAATCTTCTTCTATTGCTCCGACGTCTTGGTTTCATAGTAAACGAGGAGAAGTCGGATCTGGTGCCGTCCAAGTCATTCACTCATCTGGGAATGAGCTTCGAGACGCACAACAATCTCGTTCGTCTGCCGTTAACCAGAGCGAAATTAGTCAGTTGTTACGCTCGCTATTGTCTGCATGCAGACAAAGTCACGGCGAGAGAATTTATGAGACTGATAGGTCTGTGCGGAGCCGCCGCGGATCTCATTCCGATGGGGCGGCTACGCACACGTCCTCTTCAAATTTTCCTGACTCAGAATTGGAGTGTGAAAATTCATTCGCTCGATGTAGACGTTCTCTTGTCAGATCAAGTGAAACAAGAGATTCAGACTTGGGCAAACATTCAGTGGTTAACTCAAGGAGTTCCGCTGCAGTTGCCGGATCCGAGTTTTACCATTATGACGGATGCCAGTCAAACAGGTTGGGGTGCATCATTAATCCCAACGGATTCGAGATGCCAGGGTCTTTGGGATCCGCAATTCCTGTGCAAGCACATAAACATCAAGGAAATGATGTCAATTTGGCTTGCGTTACGTCACTGGATGGACATTATTCACGATGCTCATGTCCAAATCCTATCCGACAATACGACAGTAGTGGCGTATATACGGAATCAGGGAGGCACTCATTCAGTTCCGTTGTTCAATCTAACGGAAAGAATCCTTCTGTTTGCGTTGGAACATCACGTTCTTCTTTCGGTCCGTCACATACCGGGTCGTCTGAATGTGCTAGCAGACTCCCTTTCACGAAAGGGTCGCTTGTTGCCGTCGGAGTGGACTCTCAACAAACAAGTATTCAATCAGATTTGCTACCAATGGGAACGGCCAATGATAGACTTATTTGCGACACATCTCAACAATCAGTTGCAGACGTATGTGTCCCCGTGTCCGGATCCAAGAGCATTTGCAGTAGACGCTCTGTCGATCCCTTGGGACGGAATGATAGGATATGCGTATCCTCCAGCGCCGTTAATTCAACAAGTATTGCTAAAGATAAAACAATCTCAATGCAAGATTCTGTTGGTAGCATCTCTGTCGCCACAGAGACCGTGGATAAATCTACTCAGGTGTCTGTTGTGGGACCTACCGCGGAAGCTTCCTCCACGAGAGGATCTTCTTTCGCAGGGGAAATCGCGCCAACTCCATCACAACCCGCAAGGTCTCAACCTTCACGTTTTTCCGTTGTGCGGTCCTTCTTGCATGGCAAGCACTTTACAGGACGAGCAGTGGACGCGATTTCTAACTGTAGGAGGACCTCCTCTTCGCTAAACTATGCGGCTAAGTGGAAGGTTTTCCGTCGTTGGTGTAGGGATCATTCTGTAGATATATTTGATCCCTCTATACCAGACATTGCAAACTTTCTAGTATACTTGTTTGACGAAATCAAACTGCAGCCTGTTACTATAAAGGGTTATAGATCTATGTTATCTGATACCTATGCACATCATGATAGTTTACAAATTGGATCTAATGTCTCTTTATCGAAATTGGTTCGAAACTTTTCGATAAATAGACCTAGAACTCTTAGATTAATTCCTAAGTGGAATTTAGCTTGGGTTCTCCTTAAATTGAAGGAAAAGCCATTTGAACCTCTTGGGACAGTAGATTTCAAATTCTTATCTTATAAGACAGCTTTTCTCTTAGCTTTCTCTTCTGCCAGAAGAGTCAGTGAGCTTCATGCACTATCGGTGGATGATTCTCATTATCGTAGTGTTGGGAACACTATCACCTTCACTACTAATGTGGGTTTTTTAGCTAAGAATCAGGCTCCTAATAAATATCCGGAACCTATTGTTATTAAGGCTCTTCCGTCTTCAGACGGGCGTAGGCCTTTACTCTGTCCTGTTAGAGCACTACGTATCTATAAACAGAGATCTCAGTTCATCAGAAAGGGACGGAAACGTTTCTTTCTGTCTTTGATGCCTAATAGAAAGGACATTTCAGTCCATTCTATTGCTAGATGGATTCAGTTAACTATCCGTACTGCTTATGAAGATTTATCTTCTTCTCAGCAGTCTGTGCTTAAGATTTCTGCTCATGAAGTAAGAGCTCTTTCTACTTCCTGGGCTTATGCTAATAGTGTTGCTATTACAGATTTAATGAAGGCTGCTTATTGGTCTCAGCCATCCACATTTACTAATTTTTATCTCAGAAATATTGAGTCCATTTCTGGAGACCTGCATTGTTTAGGTCCGTTATCTGTTGCTCAGAATGTCGTCCACTAAACAGTTGCAACTATAGTTATGCAGGCTTTCTGTTCCGGCAGTGACTCCGTCCGGCTGCCCTCTTCGCTCTGGGCTATTTGACCCAGGGCAAGGGGAAGGGGGGGGGGGGGGGCGGGTGTTCCCTTAGGTCACCTGCTTTATAGTGAAAAGCAAGGGAATGCCTCCTCCAAGACAGTATTTCTGAGTCGCTTCCGGGATGGTTTTAAAGTGTAATATTAATGTTTAATTTCATTCATGTCTTATTTTTAAAGTGTAGCTCGGTGTGAAGCATTTGTATATGTCAAGTGTCAAACGGGCTTTAATATACAATACTCGGACACTTTTAAATGATTATAAAGAGTCTCAATTCTCTGGACTACTTTATTTATTGGCTTGCTTTAAAAATAATTAGTATAAGGGTTATACTGGATGTTAATAGAGAACATGAATGTTATTGTGCTCAATTATTAAGGGTAGTGTATCTTTCTAATTTAATATTAAATAAGAAAGATACATGTAAAGCCTAATACTCCTTTTCTCCTTAAGGGGTTACCTCTTTATTTATAATTGAGCTTATTGGATTTTCCTCTATGTCCTAGGCCCTCCAGCCTGTTTACTATTCAGCTAAGTCTGGGTCATTGGTACAGTATAAAAATGTTAAAAAATTTATAGTAATTTATATATTTTTTATACTTACCAATGACCCAGACGGGGATGGCCCTCCCTGAGTTGGGAACTCTTGCCTCCCCGCTGAGTACATAGCGCTGACCAGGCACTGCCAGTAAGAATGATAATTGGCGCCAATTTCGGGACGACTGCGTCACTGCGCATGCGCAGTAGAGGCGTACTATGGAGGTCCTTTAGGACATGATTTCTTTTTGTTTTGGATGCAAATTTTGGGGATTGGGGGGCAAAATTTGTGTTTGGCCCTGGTTTTGTTGGAGTTAGCACCAGCTAAGTCTGGGTCATTGGTAAGTATAAAAAATATATAAATTACTATAAATTTTTTAACTTTTTATACTTACCAATGACCCAGACGGGGATGGCCCTCCCAGGAGTTGGGAACTCTTGCCTCCCCGCTGAGTACATAGCGCTTACCAGGCACTGGTTATTAGAATGATTAATGGCGCCAATTTCGGAACGTCCTTGACACTGCGCATGCGCAGTAGGGGCGAAGTGTGGAGGGCCTTTCAGGACATGTTTTCTTTGGTTTTAGATGCAAATTTTGGGGATTGGGGGGCAAAATTTGTGTTTGGCCCTATATTTTAAGAGTTAGCACCAGCTATGTCTGGGTCATTGGTAAGTATAAAAAATATATAAATTACTATAAATTTTTAGCTCACCTGAGCGAAGCTCAAGGGGAGCTTTACTAATCACTTTCTGTCCGTCGTCGTCCGTCCGGCGTTAACTTTACGTTATCGACTTCTCCTCCTAAACCACTAGCCCAATTTTATTCAAATGTTGGCTAAATGTTTATTACCTAATGCCAATTCTGATTTGTTCTAATGAAGTTGCCCCTCCTCCTGGGTGGTGCCACGCCCCCAAGGGGCACCAAAATCTTTGTAAATCTTCTTCTCATGAACCAGCAGTAGCAGAGACTTGATATTTGGTGTGCAACTTCCTTTTGAGGTGTAGACTCAGATTTGTTCAAGAGAAGTTTGTGGGGCTATACTTGGCGTCGTTATGGGAGGGGCAAAATTTTTTTCCCCGCCCAAAATTTCTATATTTTTATACTGTACCAATGACCCAGACATAGCTGGTGCTAACTCTTAAAATATAGGGCCAAACACAAATTTTGCCCCCCAATCCCCAAAATTTGCATCTAAAACCAAAGAAAACATGTCCTGAAAGGCCCTCCACACTTCGCCCCTAATGCGCATGCGCAGTGTCAGGGACGTTCCGAAATTGGCGCCATTTATCATTCTAAGTTTGGCCCTTCATCAGTTAACATCTGACTGATCTTTGTGCTTTTAAATCTCAGTTTAAATGATGCTAGACACATAAATATTAGTGAAATGGTGATTCTAAGGAGGATAGAGAAGGAGGAGAGGAAAAGAATGTGTGACAGAATATTATCAGGGCTGTAACTTAAAATTTTTTAATGAAATTATGTTAAGTTACCTATTTTCAAGGCAGCAGCCATTTTGTTGTCATTCTGATTATTTAGTTACACTGTTTTTTCAAGTGTTTTCCTCTCTCCCTGTCCTTTAAGTTCCCCCTTGCTATTCTCCCATGCTTTTGGCATAGTTTCTGTAATTATTATTACTAAAATTTCTTGGGAGTTTTAGCTGTTTAACAGAATGAATTCTGTTCTTTCCCCATGTTTACATCTTCACCTACGGGTGGATAGGCGTTGTGTTCTGCATCTACCATCTGATGTTCTGCAGTTTCTTCCCTGGAAGTCTCTGTTTTGCATCAGATAGTGTATTTTTGGTAACTGATTTCGGGCCTGGGTGCCTGGAGTCTTATTTTAGTGTTTTTACACTCATTGTTTACATTTACAACAGCCCTCTGTGTGAGGGGGGGATTTCTGGAAAATAATATCTTGATGTTATTTTAATCATAACTAGATACATTATTATTGTTCGTAAGTGTTGAATAAATTGTTTAAAATATTTTTAAAATTTTTGTCCACACTTAGGCTTGGGATCCATTGGGGCTCAACGTTACTTTTCAGAAACTTGGGCTGTTCTGAAAAAATATTTTTTCAAAATATTTTGATTTCAATTATTTTTTCTATATTAATGGATCATATTATTATTATGTATTTTGATTGCCAGGGGTTAGTGCGAGTACCAGGACTTGTTTTCTTTTCACATTGAAAGGATATTGATCAATTGTATTAAGAGGAAGTCTTCCTCTGACTTTATAATGATTCTATATGTGGTCAGTGTACTCGCATTAACTCCTGTTCTGTATCGTTTGATTTCGATGACAATATGGGAAGCGTATGTCACGGTATGTTATTGGGGATTTGGACACTCCGGTCCTTTCCCCGCAGGGTCACTCTACTTTATCAATTTCTATTTCAGACGATCAAGATTAGGGTGATGTATCTGTGATGTCTTCCAACAGTGTGCCTCCGTCGTCACAATTAATGAAGGGCTAGCGGAAAAGTGCTCATGTAATACGCCAATTGCCTAAGAGGACCCTAGTAGGTTCGACGGCCTTTGACGTCCGCTAGCTCGCCCGGTGTAGCGTCCATTCACCGAATGGTTCGGCAGCCGGGTTCGTCCGTTGCGGTCTAGAAGGAATTTTGGGGTGATGCGAGCACTATAAAATTAACTTAATGCACACCCAGTGACGGCGGATCGGAGGGAGAACGGAGGAAGCCTTTTAGTCCGGTTCATAGCTCGTTCCGGTCCATCCGGACGGCAAGCGAGAGAGGCCCCTCTCTCGTTCAACAACATCTGGCCCCAGATGTTGTGGTACAAAATGTGTCGCTAGCGGAGCATACGTCCGTCGCTCGGGACGCTCCGTTGTATAGGCAGTCCGCTGAGACTGCTAAGGCTTCCTCTTCTCGTCAGCGCACACGACCGCACCTTGGCTGCGTGACCGCCGATATATTACCAGCTTCGCCGATCAAGGATTCTTCGGCGACCAGGTCACACCATTCGGCAGCCAGGGATTCGAGACCGATGGACTCCGGACGTTCGCATAGGAAAAGTATGCGGGAGCCATCTGATGCGGAGCTGCCCTCGGCGAAGCAGCGATAGACTGCGCCTCCGCAGGTCTCGACGTCAGACATTCTTGTGCACATAGCACAGCTTATCGCAGCATCCCAGCAGCCGACAGAAACAGTGTCGGATCGAGAATTATCCGACGGCGCTGGGTCGGTAGCCGGGGACACGAGGCCTGCAGACTCCGGACGTTTGCATAGGAAGTGTGCGGGAGTCAACGTACACGGAGCTTCCGGCGGCAATGCATCGTAAGTCCGCTACTGCACAGGCCTCGGGAACGGACGTGCTTTCCTTAATAGCACAGTTTATCGCAGCATCCCAGCATCAACTGAATCTGTCGCATATATTTTATCCGATGATGCTGGGTCGGGACGCTCCGCGGAAGCGGGTACGGACGTCCGAAAGTTTCATCCGGTCCGACGGGATACCGAAAGGGATTCGGAGGATTTCAAGCTTTCCCTTTCGGAACAACATATGCTGCGATGCCGGATAAGAAAACTGATAGCGTCGGTGGACTTAGAAATTTTTGGTTCGGTTCAGGGACATCGTCCCTCAGTTCCGACATAGTCCAATAATGTCACACAAACTTTCGAATTATTGAACGACGCTATATATATTATTATTTTATGCTTGCTATCCAAGCATTTCTGGTTTCTTGTTCGAAGAGTTATGGAGATGTCTTTCAAAAGTGTGCCTCTGTCGTCATAGTTAATGAAGAGTTAGCGGCATTAAGTGCTCATGGAATATGTCTATCGCTTACGGAGTGACATTCGCTAGCTCACCCGGTGTAGCGTACATTCATCGAATGGTTCGGCTGCCGGGTTCGTCCGTTGCGGTCTAGGAAGGCGATTTGGGTGATGCGAGCACTTTAATTACTTTAGTACTCACCCAGTGACGGCAGATTGAGGACAGATCGGAGGAAGCCTGTTAGTCCGGTTCCTGGCTTGTCCAGGTCCGTCCGGGCTGTGAGCGAGAGAGGTCCCTCTCTCGCCCAACAACATAGGGGACCGCATGTTGTGGTTCAGATATTTTACATTCGGAGCATATGTCCGTTGGTCGGGACGCTCCGTTATATAGACAGTCCGAGAGACTGTCTTTAATGCTTCCTCATCCTCACAGCAGGGCACACGACCGCACATTGGCTACGTGACCTCGAGTATCCGATCAGTTTCGGCATTCAGTGATTCCACGGCGAATAGGTCGCGCCATCCGGTAGCCAAGGGACACGAGGCCTATACACTCCGTTCGCTCGCATATTGGAAGTATGCACGGGGTAACGATCACGGAGCTTCCAGCGGCAATGCATCGTAAGACCGCTTCTACTCAGGCCTCAGTGACGGACGTGCTATCCGAGTTAGCACAGTTGTTTCGCAGCATCCCAGCAATTGACAGTTTCTCGGTCGAATCAGGAATTATCCGACGGTGCTGGGTCGGTGCGGTCCGCGGTTGCATCAGCTACGGACGACCGAACGCTTTATAGGGTCCGACAGGATGGCGAAAGGGATTCGAAAGATTTCGAGTTTTCCCTTTAGTAGTATCGGAAGATGCCTTTCATATCTTCTGGCATTATCTTCCAGTGATTATTAGTTCGGACTTCATTGCTGCGATCTTGGATAAGAGACTTATAGCGTCATTGGACTCGGTTTTTTCGATCGGTACAGGGACATTGTCCCTGACTTACCGACGCAGTCCAATATTGTCATTACAACATGTGTTTTATTTTTCGACGCTATATATATATATATATACAAGCCTGCTACTAAGCATGATAGTTTAGTTTCTTGTCCGCGTTGCTCATTTCTGCCATTTTATCATTTTTACAAATAGTTTATTTTGGCAGAGCAGGGCATACCGAGAGTTCATATGCGTCTAGACGGTGTGATTAAAGACTGCATATATTCTTTTTCGCCGTTTATGTCTTTTCCAATTTCAATGTTGGGAACGACATTATGTATAGTAGACTTAACTTAGACGCTTTATTATACGTAATCCGCCTTACTGAGGCGTTATCATTACGTCTTCAAGAAAAGATTTACGGGATATTATTCTCAATGTAATTTCTTTTGAGGGCAGTAGTTTGTTCACGTATAACTCCGCCCTTCAGTGGCTGATTGGAGTTGGTTAGACGTGACGCAGCCCTAGCTACATCCACACGCGTGGATAGTAAGGTTAAGAACTCTCTCAGAGTCGCTTCATTCTCGGAGGAGCTTCTCTTCGACGGCAACTTTCCGGCAATCCATGAATTGCTCGATTTATACGTTCTCTTGTCTATCTAGTGTTACAAGAGATTCAGACTGGGGCAAACATTCGGTGGTTGACTCAGAGAGTGCCGCCGCAGTTGCCGGACCCGAGTGTGGCTGTTATGACGGTTGCCAGTCAAACAGATTGGGATATATACTGATCCCTACGGATTCGAAGTGCCAGGGTCTTTGGGTTCCGCAGTCTTTTAGCAATCAGTTTTACTTCCGCGGAATAATGTTTTTTAGGCTTGCTTTATGTCATTGCATGAACATTATTCAGAAACGCATGCCCAAATTCCTGTCCTTTAATTCGACAGTAGTGGCGTATCTCTGGAACCAGGGAGGCACTCTTTCGTTTCCGTTATTCAATTTAATGGAAAGAATCCGTCTGTTGGTTATTGTACACCAAGTTCAGTTTTGGTCCGTCATATTCCGGGTCGTCTGATTGTTTTATCGGACTCCCGTTCTCTTACGGGTCGCTTGTTGCTGTCAGAATGGACTCTCAACAAACAAGTATTCAATCAGATTTGCTATCTATGGGAGCGCCCAATGATGATTTATTTATGACACAGCTTGCTAATCAATTGCAGACGTATGTGTTGGCTTGTCCAGATCTCTGAGCTAATAGTGTTAACGCTCTATTGATCTATAGGACGGAATGATAGGATACGCGTATCCTCCGGCGCTGTTGTTTTAGCAGGTATTGCTAAGATAAACAACCACAATACATTTCTGTTGATAGCATCTCTATCTTCACAGAGATCATGAGTAATTTACTCTCTTGTCTACTGTGGGTCTTAACGTGAAATCTTCCTCTATGTGAGGATCTTTTTTCACTGGGTAAATCGTGTCATCTTTATCACAACCAGCAAGGTCGCAACCTTCATGTATTCCGTTGTGTGGTCCGTATTGCATTGTAAGCACTGTACTGGACGAGCTTTGGACGCGATTTCTTACTATAGGAGATCCTCTTCTTCGCTATTCTATGCGACTAAAGTGGAGGCTCTTCCGTCGTGGTGTGGGGATCATTATGATCATAGTCTTGATCCCTCCATACTACTCATTGCTATTTTTTAGTATACTTGTTTCACAAGATCTACTGCAGCCTGTTATTATTTAGGTTATAGGTTTATGTTACCTCATACCTATGCACTCTACGATAGTTTACAATTGAGTCTTTTGTCTCTTTATCTAAGTCAGTTAGTAACTTTTTGATAAATAGACTTAGAATCTTTAGATTAAATTCCTATACGGATTTTAACTTCGGTTCTTATTTAGCTAAGTAATCATTTGAGCCTCTGGAAACAGTAGTTTTCAAATTCTGACCTTTTAGACAGTAATTCCGTTGGTTTCTCTTTTACTGTAGAGTCAGTGAGTTTCATGCACTATCGATGGATGATTTTCACTTTCATAGTTTCGGAATCAATACTTCCGTTACTATTTAGGTTGGATTGTTGCATAAGAGTTAGGCTCCTATTATCCGGAACCTATTATTTTAAGGTCCTTCCGTCTTCGTATGGGCATAGGCCTTTACTCTTTCCGGGTACAGTTGATGTATTTATAAACAGATATCTGTTTATTACAAGGGCGTAAGCTTCTTCTGTCTTTGATGTCTAGTAGAAGGACGTTACGCTCCATTTTATTGTTAATGGTTTCTATTAACTATCGGTACTGCTCATGGTATATCATTGACTTAGCAGTTGTGCTTAAGATTTAGGCTCATGAAGTAAGAGTTCTACTTCTTGGGCTTACATTAATAGTGTCGCTATTATAGATTTTTGAAGGCCGCTCATTGCGCTCAGCCATCCACATTCATGAATTTTATCTTAGAAATATCGAGTCAATTTCTGGAGGCCTCTTTTGTTAGGTCTATTATCTACTGCTCAGAATGTCATTCACTTAACAGTTGCTACTATAGCTAGGTAGGCTGTCTGTTTCGGCAGTGTCTCCGTTCGGCTGCCCTCTTCGCTCTGGGCTATTTGACCCAGGGCAAGAAAAAGAGGGGGGGGGAGGGTGTTCCCTTGGGTCACCTGTTTTACTATGAAAACAAGGGGATACCTCCTCCGGAGTTAGTAATTCTGAGCTGTTATTGGGATGGTTGTTTAGTGAGAAGTTAAAATTCATTCAAGTCTTAGTTTTTAAAGTATAGCTTTGGAATATTGCATATGTCAACGGACATGATTATGCAATTCTCAGACACTTTTAGGAGTATAAGAGTCTCTATTCTCTAGACTTACTTTATTATTGGCTTACTTTAAAAATTATTAGTATAAGGATTATATTGGATATTAATAGAGTACATGGATGTATGAAGCTCAATTTTGGAAGGTGTTGTATCTTTCTAATTTATCATAAATAAGAAAGATACATGTAAGGCCTATTACTTCTTTTCCCTACAGGGGATGACTCTTTTTTATTTTATTGAGCGTATTCCATTTTGCTCTATGTCCTTGGCCCTCCAGCCTTTTTACTATTCAGCTATGTCTGGGTCATTGGTACAGTATAAAAATGTTAAAAAATTTATAGTAATTTATATATTTTTTATACTTACCAATGACCCAGACGGGGATGGCCCTCCCAGGAGTTGGGAACTCTTGCCTCCCCGCTGAGTACATAGCGCTTACCAGGCACTGGTTATTAGAATGATAAATGGCGCCAATTTCGGAACGTCCCTGACACTGCGCATGCGCAGTAGGGGCGAAGTGTGGAGGGCCTTTCAGGACATGTTTTCTTTAGTTTTAGATGCAAATTTTGGGGATTGGGGGGCAAAATTTGTGTTTGGCCCTATATTTTAAGAGTTAGCACCAGCTATCTCTGGGTCATTGGTAAGTATAAAAAATATATAAATTACTATAAATTTTTTAACTTTCCAAACCGAGAGGCTGATTTGAACCAAATTTTATGTGAGGGCTTATTGGGTCATGAGTACTTGATTTATGCAAAAAAAAATTTTCCCGCAGCCCCGTGGGAACCGCAGGAGCTAAAAATAGAAAAAATTTAAAACGCCCATATCTCCAAAACTGCACGGCACTGAGAATTTTTATTTGGTGTGCAGCTTCCTTAAGACCAACAGAAGGGATTGGTAAAAAAAAATTGCCATCGGTTTTATCATAGGGTACAGTTTCGGGACTTTGAAAAAGTGCTGAGTCAGCACTTTTTAACACTGTAGGCAATGGGAAAAACATTAAAAAATCTTCTTCTCCAGATCCAGCAGGCAGAATCTTTTGATATTTGGTATGCAACATTGTAGGGTGGATCTGATTCAAGTTTGTTCAAATCGGCCCCCTGGGTTCATATTTGGGCTCAGTATAGGAGCCCGATTTCGAACTTAGTGCATTTCAGGCAAATTTCTTAAAAAATCTTCTTCTCCAGATCCAGCAGGCAGAATCTTTTGATATTTGGTATGCAACATTGTGGGGTGGATCTGATTCAAGTTTGTTCAAATTGGCCCTCTGGGTTTATATTTGGGCTCAGTATAGGAGCCCAAATTTGAACTTACTGTATTTCAGGCAAATTTCTTTGAAAATCTTCTTCTCCAGATCCAGCAGGCAGAATCTTTTGATATTTGGCATGCAACATTGTAGGGTGGATCTGATTCAAGTTTGTTCAAATCGGCTCCCTAGATTCATATTTGGGCTCACTATAGGAGCTTGAATTCAAACTTAGTGCATTTCAGGCACATTTCTTCAAAAATCTTCTTCTCCAGATCCAGCAGGCAGAATCTTTTGATATTTGGTATGCAACGTTGCGGGGTAGATCTGATTCAAGTTTGTTCAAATCGGCCCCCTGGATTCATATTTGGGCTTACTATAGAAGCCCGAATTCGAACTTAGTGCATTTCAGGCAAATTTCTTAAAAAATCTTCTTCTCCAGATCCAGCAGGCAGAATCTTTTCATATTTGGTAAGCAACATTGTGGGGTGGATCTGATTCAAGTTTGTTCAAATCGGATCCCTGGGTTAATATTTGGGCTCAGTATAGGAGCCCAATTTCGAACTTAGTGCATTTCAGGCAAATTTCTTAAAAAATCTTCTTGTCCAGATCCAGCAGGCAGAATCTTTTGATATTTGGTATGCAACATTGTGGGGTGGATCTGATTCAAGTTTGTTCAAATCGGCTTCCTAGATTCATATTTGGGCTCACTATAGAAGCTTGAATTTGAACTTAGTGCATTTCATGCAAATTTCTTAAAAAATCTTCTTCTCCAGATCCAGCAGGCAGAATCTTTTCAATTTTGGTAAGCAACACTGCGGGGTGGATCTGATTCAAGTTTGTTCAAATCGGCCCCCTGGGTTTATATTTGGGCTCAGTATAGGAGCCCAAATTTGAACTTAGTGCATTTCAAGCAAATTTATTAAAAAATCTTCTTCTCCAGATCCAGCAGGCAGAATCTTTTGATATTTGGTATGCAACATTGTGGGATGGATCTGATTCAAGTTTGTTCAAATCGGCTTCCTAGATTCATATTTGGGCTCACTATAGAAGCTCGAATTCGAACTTAGTGCATTTCAGGCAAATTTTTTAAAAAATTTTCTTCTCCAGATCCAGCAGGCAGAATCTTTTGATATTTGGTATGCAACATTGTGGGATGGATCTGATGCAAATTTGTTCAAATCGGCTCCTTAGATTCATATTTGGGCTTACTATAGAAGCTCGAATTCGAACTTAGTGCATTTCAGGCAAATTTCTTAAAAAATCATCTTCTCCAGATCCAGCAGGCAGAATCTTTTGATATTTGGTATGCAACATTGCGGGGTGGATTTGATTCAAGTTTGTTCAAATCGGCCCCCTGGATTCATATTTGGGCTCACTATAGAAGCTCGAATTCAAACTTAGTGCATTTCGGGCAAATTTCTTCAAAAATCTTCTTCTCCAGATCCAGCAGGCAGAATCTTTTGATATTTGGTATGCAACATTGCGGGGTGGATCTGATTCAAGTTTGTTCAAATCGGCCCCCTGGATTCATATTTGGGCTTAATATAGAAGCCTGAATTCGCACTTAGTGCATTTCAGGCAAATTTATTAAAACATTTTCTTCTCCAGATCCAGCAGGCAGAATCTTTTGATATTTGGTATGCAACATTGTGGGGTGGATCTGATTCAAGTTTGTTCAAATCGGCTTCCTAGTTTCATATTTGGGCTCACTATAGAAGCTCGAATTCGAACTTAGTGCATTTCTGGCAAATTTCTTAAAAAATCTTCTTCTCCAGATCCAGCTTCAGAATCTTTTCATATTTGGTAAGCAACATTGTGGGGTGGATCTGATTCAAGTTTGTTCAAATCGGCCCCCTGGGTTTATATTTGGGCTCCGTATAGGAGCCCAAATTTTAACTTAGTGCATTTCAGGCATATTTCTTAAAAAATCTTCTTCTCCAGATCCAGCAGGCAGAATCTTTTGATATTTGGTATGCAACATTGTGGGGTGGATCTGATTGTGGTTCATGAACGTATTTATTTGTAAAGTTGATAGAATCTTAGACAAAATTTGCAGAAAAGATCTACTATAGAAGGGGTGGTATCCAGGGTGAACCGTTTACCCAAATCTAGCAGTACTAATGCATTATTCACACAAATCTCCGTTCAAATTTTATGACCCCTCATTGGAACACACGCATTCAGCTCATTCCAACATAGGTCATATGCCATGTTTTCGAGACAAAAGAATAAAAATTTTAGTTATTCATGAAATTTTTAGGCAACTGTTGTCTGTTATTCACATTGCTTCATGAAATTTCAGTACTTTTAGAAGTTACCTCAGTAATCAAGGGTCCATTCCCCTTAATTAAATGTCGCCTCTAAAAAACAACCACTTTGCATATCTTACCTTTTTACCAGCATAACTGCCAAAACTTGTCAGCATTCTTCGCAAAAATCGCTATTCAAATTTTAATTTTCGTCTCTTAAACATACATGTACTTATCGCTTGTAAATACCCCATTGGAATGAGCTTTTTGAGCTCATTCCAATGAGAGGTCGCACACCATGCTTTTTGAGTCAAAAAAGCAATTTTTTAGTTATTCCAGAATTTCGTACGTAAAACACAGCTTTATGACTTCACATTAAAATGAGCTCTCTAAGCTTGTTCCAATCAACATTCACGCACTATGTCTTTCACACAAAAAATAAAATTTTCCATTTATTCAGGAATTTTGTTTGCAAGAACACTCTTACCCCCCCCCCCCCCCCCCCCCCCCACACACACACACACACACACACACACACACACAAACACAGACACACACATCTAAAAGTTCGGCAGCAAAAAAACAGTTACTTCAATTTTTAAATGCATTATAGGAACAACTTGCCTAATCAAATTTAAATACTTTTGCATCATTCTGTATCTAGAACAAACCATTTACCATATCTTTACGCAAAATTCTCCAGCATCATTCACAAAAAAACACCATTATTTATATATTCACATTTCTGTCTCAAAAATATACCTGATCTTCCCATACCCCTATTGGAATAAGCTGTTTGAGCTTGTTCCAATGATGATAAAAAAAACTAATATTTTGGAAAATTTGTGAAAGTTTTTGTTTTCTTGCATGCAAATATGTACATGTAGCACATGGAAGATATCCACAGTTGGGGAGAGATGTCCAAGGCTATCTCTTCACATTCCTTGTTTGTGCTTCATGCTAAACCAGTTTGTCTGCAGAGATAAATTTGCTTTATTAAAAATCATTGGAGATTGGCCACACACCAATGATTTTAAATAAAACTAATTTTAGGTAACAAATGTTGAACTTCAAACAAAATCTATCACTCAACCAGTTAATGTTGATGAGGCATGACATGGTGAAGGTGACCTAAAATACTTCTTAGAGTCACTTTGTCAGGTGAGCGATTAAGGCCACGTGGGGCCTCTTGTTTAACTTTCGATTCAATTTTCAACTATAGCTAATCAATTTCATGAGCAAAGTGACTATTCAATTAACAGGATTCCACTGTATTTCCAAAAGTAGGAAGAGTGATATATAAGTTGATATTGAAAGTCAAAGAAAAAAAAAAAGAATTTGCATCGCTCAAATTGCTTGTCCAAATTCGAAAGACTGAAGATGGTAAGGTCAAGAAAAATAGGTTCAGAGTTGAGTGCTAAATTTCATGAGGATGAGTGCAAGTACTCCAGCAAGTCTCTGAAGGAAGAAGGAGAAAAAAGGCTAACAATCACTACAAGTCATTTCGACTTTGGTGAATGATTTAATAATTAACATCAGTCTAAAATAAATATACTTCCACTTTTATTTGTGTGTTATTCACCCTTTTGATTGTTTTTTCATATAGTATGAGAATATCTGTAAAGGTGTACAGGTGTATTATATATAGAATAAACATATAGTGTTTTCAAGTAAAAAAATTATTCTACTAGTAGGATTAAGAATGAAACCGACGAGCCTCTGCCAAGTCAGTTTCATTCTTAATTCTACGAGTAGAATAAATTTTTTACTTGAAAACACTATATGTTTATTTTTTCTATCCCATAAATCTTCTACAGTGCAGTCACAGCAAAATTGTCCTATAATTTGCTACAAAACACAGCGAGAAGTGAGGAGCTCACTGGTCCAATTCGATCGACCAGCAAAATTGGCAAAAATAAACAGGGTGCAGTAATATATTTCTGTCTTAAAATAATTCCTCTACAATACTTTATTATATGAGCAGTGTATTATATGAGCAGTGTGTGGTGTTTTCTACTGGCATTGTGTAATACTTTCAAAAAGATTTAAAGAAATCCACAATCGAACTATTAATTATGCTAGACAAATTTGGTAGAGGCCAGAGGTCAACAAGTCCATCGCTACTGGGGGAATAAATGCTTTCAGTGTTAAACCTACAGGGAAAATTTATCACCCTAATAGGTGAATAAAGCAAAGATTTATCCAAGGCCTTTATTGTTCAAATAAATGACCATTTATGGGATAAATATTTAATATTTGTTTATCACTCGATTCGACATCCAATATTCTATTTGAATTTGATTCGAGTTTGAGGCTTGGATAATAGTTTTGAATAGTTACTGGTTTTTAAGTTCTTTGTCAACAAGATTTTGCAGTGAAATTACCCATTTAGTTAAGTTCAATGGCCATATTCTACAGATAAAAATGCGATTCAAAGATTAAAGTCCACCTTTCTACGATGTCTTCTAAAACAGAGGTTGCAATGGATGTTAATCCCGGCAAAAACAAGAAATGGAAAACTGCAAATTTTGTTACAGCATCTATGCAACAGACACACATGAAATTGTTGAAAAATCAATTCAAATTTGTTTCAATTTGAAATTTGGGGCAAATATTCAATTTGAAATTTGATTTGATTCAAAACATGGTATTCGCAAGAGCCTGATTACAATAGTTCAAGATGTTAGTAAAGCCTTCCTGTTTGTTGCATTCTGCCTCATTGATAAGGTCACATGACCAGAATAAACTCGCTATCTATGACAGCTTATGAGACCACACATTCTTGGATTAGAAAGTTGAATCACAATTGAATTAACCCTCCATGGTATATGCTCTTTTTTATTCCAGAAAAAGTTCAGAGATTGTTCCATCTTTCTTGAAGTGTTTGGATGATACAAACCCAGATGTAGTTAATTCAGCACTGAGTAATTTAGCAGAATTTACTGTTCTCTGTCAAGGTAATGTATTTCATTTAAATCAGATGATAACTCTCTCAACACGAGAGGTTGCTTTTCCGGTCCAGGAACACGATACGTCATAATTTCATTAAGTAGGATGGCTACTAAGTGAACGATTGTGGTAGAACAATTAATATGTTCAACGTGCAGTGCAGCCTTCAGGCTGCATGTTGAAAATATTAATTGCTCTACCTACGAATAATGGATATGGACTCTTCCAATTTCCACCATTTAACTAGCATGGAAGATACCACCAGTGTTCAAAGGGTTAAGTATAGTGTCCAGGTTGTACAATATAACCTGTCTTGCAATTGAGAGACCATCCCTTCTGCCACAGAAAAGTGGTCTCTCGATATAGGTGGTCTCTCATGAAAGGTTTGAAATTCTTGCAAGTCTGTGATAAAGCAAAGGAGGGCTGTTTGTTAGGGAAGTACAACAAATAAAAGTATTCTAAAAGAAAGAAGGAAAAACCAAATTCAGTTATTGTATGTTTCATTGTTTATTGAAAATTTATTTCTGTCTATTTTCTATGTTTAGAAAATTGTAATGATAACCTATATGTCTGTATATCTGTATTTGTATGGGGCTTGGACACCTTTTTGAGTTACCACAGAATTGATATCAAGTATTGGAATTATCTATACAGTTTAACCCTCATATACCTACCAAGTACTTTATGAATATAAAGGCTTTTTCTTTGAGGTTGTGTTCTAGGGAAGTTTTAGATAATTTTTTCTTAACTTAAAAGTCAAGAAGTGACACAATTTTACTCTGAGGGTACAATGCTGCCATGCATCACAGTTTTCTGTAGTACTTCGTCTAGAGATGGAACATTATGGAGAACTGTACTATCTGGGGCATTATGTTTTCATCATGTCCATCATCTGGCGTCCATCCGTTAACTTTGGTTTACTGTCCAATAACTAAAGAACCGCTTATTTGATCAAATCATAATTTTAGGGATTACTTGTGGATGACTAGACAATGTATCCTTTCGATTTTGATTCAGACAGCCAATTCAATATGGCCACCATGGTCGCCATATTGAATTTAGTTTCTGTCCAATAACTAATGAATGCTGACTCGAATCCTTTTTAGCTCACCAAAGGGAGCTAAACTTATCACTTGCCGTCCGTCGTCGTCGTCTGGTGTCGTGAACATTTTTCAAACGACTTCTCCTCTGAAACCGCTAGGTCGATGTGCTCGAAACTTGTTATGGATGTTTATTACCATATGTCAATTCAAGTTTGTTCAAATGACATGGACATGCCCACTTGGGGCTCCATAGGGGGCATAACTCTGATAGCACCCTATGAATATTAGAGAAATTACTGAAAAATCTTCTCCTCCCGCACAAGTGGGCAGAATCATTTGATATTTGGTATACAGCATTATGGGGTGGATCTGATTCAAGTTTGTTCAAATCGGCTCCCTGGATTCACAATTGGGCTCAGTTTTGAAGCCCGAATTCTAACTTAGTGCATTTCAGGCAAATTTCTTAAAAAATCTTCTTCTCAAGATCCAGCAGGCAGAATCTTTTGATATTGGGTATGCAGCATGCTTAGAGGGGTGAGATTCAAGTTTGTTCAAGCCAAGTCTCTGGGTTCATATTTGGGCTCACTGTGGTAGCCCGAATTAAAACTTAGTTCAAAATGAGGAATTTTCTTTAAAAATCCTCTTCTTCAGATCCATCAGTCGGAATGTTTTGATATTTGTTATACTGCATCTTTAGGGGGGTAAGATTCAAGTTTGTTCAAGCCATGTCCCTAGGTCCATATTTGGGCTCACTGTGGAAGCCCGAATGATAACTTAGTTCAAAATGAGGAATTTTCTTTAAAAATTTTCTTCTTCAAATCCAGCAGTCAGAATGTTTTGATATTTGGTATGCAGCATCCTTGGGGGGGGGGGGGGGGGGGGGGGGGGGGGGGGGAGGGTAGATTCAAGTTTGTTCAAGCCATGTCCCTAGGTCCATATTTAGGCTCACTCTGGGAGCTTGAATTGTAACTTCAGATCCACCAGTCGGAATGTTTTGATATTTGTTATACTGCATCTTTAGGGGGGTAAGATTCAAGTTTGTTCAAGCCATGTCCCTAGGTCCATATTTGGGCTCACTGTGGAAGCCCGAATGATAACTTAGTTCAAAATGAGGAATTTTCTTTAAAATTTTTCTTCTTCAAATCCAGCAGTCAGAATGTTTTGATATTTGGTATGCAGCATCCTTTGGGGGGGGGGGGGGGGGGGGGGGGGGGGGAGGGTAGATTCAAGTTTGTTCAAGCCATGTCCCTAGGTCCATATTTAGGCTCACTCTGGGAGCTTGAATTGTAACTTAGTTCAAAATGAGGAATTTTCTTTAAAAATCTTCTTCTTCAGATCCAGTAGTCGGAATGTTTCGATATGTGGTGTGTAGCATCCTTAGGGGGTGAGATTCAAGTTTGTTCAAGCCAAGTCCCTGGGTTCATATTTGGGCTCACTGTGGGAGCCAGATTAATAACTTAGTTCAAAATGAGGAATTTTCTTTAAAAATCTTCTTCTTCAGATACAGATGAATGCTTTTGGTATTTGGTATGCAGCATCCTTAAGGGGGGGGGGGGGGGGGGGGGTGTTGTTCAATCCATGTCCCTAGTTCCATGAAATTTGTCTCTCATGGCTTCATTCCTTTGTAGTGATGACGAAACATGTCTAACTGAATGTGACCCCAAATACTTCTTTGAGCCACTTTGGCCGGTGAGCGATTAAGGCTCCTTGGGGCCTCTTGTTTCTGTTCCAGCAGTGACTCTGTCCTGTTGCCCTCTTCGTTCTGTGGTGATTTGACCCAGAGCAAGGGTGAGAGTGGGAGGGGGGGGGGGACAGTTTTCACTTATATCACCGGCTTTATAGTGAAAAGCAAGGGAATACCTCCTCCAGTGTCAATAATTCCGAGTCAGTGCTGGGATGGTTTTAAAGTGTAAAGCAAATATATATCTCATTTATGTAATATTTTTAAAATGTAGCTCACTGTGAAGCATTAGTATATGTCACGTGTCATATGAGCGTTAATATACAATCCTCGGACACTTTTAAATGGGTATAAAGAGTCTCATTCTCTGGACTATCTTTATTTATTGGCTTCCCTTTATTAACTTAGTATAATGGGTTATACTGGCTGTAAATAGAGAATTATATATGGTATAATGCTCAATTACATTGTTGGTGTTGTGTCTTTCCTATAGTAAATAAGAAAGACATATATAAATCCTTTCTTTCCTTTTCTCCTTGAGGAGATATTCTTTTATAAGTAATTGAGTTATTGGATTTTCCTTCATGTCCTAGGCCCTCCAGCATTTTTACGATTCAGGTAAGTCTGGGCCATTGGTTTACAGTATAAAAATATGAAAAAATTTAAAGTAATTTATATATTTTTTATACTTACCAATGGCCCAGATGGGGATGGCCCTCCCATGAGTTGGGAACTCATACCTCCCTGCTGACTATGTAACATTTAGCAGGCACTGTTTGTAAGAATGAGGCTTGGCGCCAATTTCCGTACTTCCTGGACACTGCGCATGTGCAGTGGTCAAAAGTATGGAGGACCATATAGGACATTCATTTTTTGGTTTTGGTTGCAAAGTTTGGGGATTTGGGGGACAAAATTTGTGTTTGGCCCTGGATATTTTGGAGTTAGCACCAGCTAAGTCTGGGCCATTGGTATGTATAAAAAATACATAAATTACTTTAAATGTTTTCATTTTTCACCAATGATTCCTTGAGATAAATTTATATGACTTTTTCATCAAATCTAGTCATGGCTGCTTCTCAGCAGCCATGATTACATTTAATGAAAAATATCTTGAAAATGCTCAGGAGGTTAAGAGTTAAAGGAATCTAAAATCTTGTTGCTAATGGCTAATGTGATGTATGTATTTCAGCACAGTTTCCTGCCTTATGTAGAATAATAGCATATTGTCTACTTGTTGTAGGAAACTCCCAAGGATGCTTTTGAATAGTTTGCACTAGTCAGAGAGATTGTTGCACAAAAAAAGGTGAAAAGTTAGTAAAATTGTTCATCAAATGTCAATCTCCAAGCTGTGTACAAAGCATTTTGCATAGTTTTACCATTTGCTCTACATTTAATTCTCCCAACAGCTGTCTGTATGAAGGGAACTTTCAGTGCAGTGACCAGTGTTAAGTGTCAGGGAAGGTTGATAACACATGTTCTACATGTACATTTAGATCCCTCTTCTTCATGAGTATTGCAGTCTTCTGTGGGGAACCTTAACCCTTTAAACTCTAGACTTATATTCCATGCCAGTTCCATGTCAGCAAATAGAAGAGACCATATTCATTATTTGGTGTAGACCAATCAATATTTTTGGAAATTTTGATTGGTCTACCCCACACATTTACTGAACAGCCATCCTATTTAATGACATATCATGTTCCTGACCAGAAAAGGGCCGCAGGAGTTCAGAGGGTTAAGTTTGGGTTTTGAAAAAGACAAAAATTGTAAACCATCAAAAGCCTGAACACTTTTTCAGAATTTTCTGTACTTCACAAAATGTAATGCTAGTAGCTTGGCAGTGATTTCTTGTCTAGTCTTGGCTGCCTGTTTTGGCAGCTAAGACTTGACTAGAAACCACATCTAGTTTACATATGTCTGTTTTCAGAAAGTGTTCATCAATGCTGCAAGACCTGTCCTGTGGCCACCAAGTTTGTCAAAGTTGGAGTTAGGTCATTTAAGAGTTTAGTGATTTGAAGCTTAATTCTAGGGTCCTTATGTTCTTGAAGAAGTGACTGTTGTATTTATTTATAATATTTCTATGTAAGAGCCAGAGAAAGTGGAGCAGTGCTTCCTTACTGTGGTAAACAAAATCAGTTTTACTGGTTAGGTAAAACCTGGTGAACATTGCCTAGAGTGGAAGAACTCTGAAGTGGGCAGTACAGGTATAAACGACTGGTTGAATTTGATTTTATACTAATATTGTGGTCATGATATAGCCATGGATGTTGAAAGTGACCATAAGCACTAAAAAAATAAGATGCTTAGATAATTAGAATGTACTAACAATCTGTTTTTTTTTTTAATTTCAGATCATGCCACAATAATATTACAGAAAGCATTTAGTGTTGGACTGAGCTCTTCTGTGGATACACATTCGTTTATTAATGAAACATTGCAGATACTCAATTTAGAAACTGCTAATCAATAATGAGATGATAATGTACAATGCATTTTTTAAATCGATCATTTAAGATACCAATAGAAATGGTGATTCAGATGCACTATGAAATCCATTTCAGTCATTCACAGCAAAGTTGTTCTTCTTTCAAGACTGGATAGCAGGCAGGTCTGAGAAGCTGTGAGAATTCACAAGTCATGAACTGAACTGCTTTTGATAGATTTTCAGCCAACGAAACCACCAAGCAGAACTTGTTGAGAACATGCTTCTTTCTTCAGTCTCATGTATCTTTACACTGGTTTGTGGGGAGGGTGTTGGTTCAGTGGGTAGAACTTCGATTCTGACAAGCAGAAACTGCATTGTGTCCTTTGGCAAGACTCTTAATCCTGATTGCCCCTGTGGAGGCACAGTGACAATACTGCATGTCAATGGTGCAATTGCCTTGAACCGCTGCTGGCTATGCTCGTGCAGAGTTTGTATGTTCTTCTCTGCTACTCAGGGGTTTTCTCTGGTTATTCCGACTTCCTTCCCACGTAAAACTGCCCAACATGATTCTGACTGTTAAAAGTGTTGTTTAACTCTTAACCTGCTGTGCAGCAGCCATGACTAGATTTGCTGATAAATTATTCCAAGTGTAAAATAAGAAATCCTTGGTGAAAAATAGGGCTGTCACGAGTAATCGATTAATCGATTGTTGATCGGTCACGGCAAAATCGATTAGTATTTTTCATTGTCGAATAATCGGTAAATTGTATCCCGTTTTAGACATTTAATAACTAAAAGAAAATTTGATGATAAAAATATTGTTTCTAAAGGTGAAGAGTTAAGAACATCGATGTTAAACCTCAAGAAGCTGTGGGAAACATTTGTCTTTAAGATACATTCATCAAAGCTTTGATGTTCTGAACTTTTGAACCGTCAGTGTAATAATCAAGACCGGTCGGCAGTTGCGAACTTCGCAACTGCCGACCCGTCTTGATTATTACACTGACGATTCAAAAGTTCAGAACATCAAAGCTTTGAATGTAACTAAAAGAGGATCGTCTTCGTTGTTTATTTGAGGTAGGTCAACTGACTTGAACTTCATTTTTATCGACTTCAAAGAGAAGAAAAGGGGGTCATCTAGGTACGATCAATCGATTATCATCGATTATTTGCGACGATTAATCGATTCCTAAATTAGAAAATCGTGACAGCCCTAGTGAAAAAAATCCATTCAATTTAAAGGGTAAAAATTTTTTGTGCCCAAATTATACTTATTTTAGAGACAAGAGAAACCCTGTGCTGGGCAGGAATATCCACCAGCAGCATGCAAAGAGTTAAACCCCAATAATAACCAAACACTGGTTTGAGAAGATGCATTTGGGATAGTTTTCAACCCTGTTAGTGATAAAGTACTGAAAACCCTCCATATGCCGTTTTTGGACACTGTCAGCTATTTGGGGTGCAGTGGCATTGTGGTAACCGGTTCTCGTCAGACCACCGAAGTTAAGCAACGTAGAGCCTGGTTAATCATCGGATGGGTGACCGTCTGAGCAATCGATTTGGACTCCCGCGTTGTGTCCTTAGGCAAGGCACTTAACCCCTATTGTCCACATGGGGGGCACGATGATGCCGTGTACTAAGGCGTACTGCATGTCGATGGGGTGCATGTCTTCAACCAATTTAACCTTGCCTGTGCTGCAGTACGGAGTTATGATGTTGGGGAGCTGGCAGCTGCTCGGTGGTTCTCTTTGGGTACTCCGGCTTCCTCCACCCATAAAACTGTCACAGTCATGATTAGCCATTGTGCATAAGTATGTGACCTTAAAACACCAATAAATAAATACTGTCAGCTATTTAGGGTTGTTATATTGTGTAAAAATTGAATATTCGACCCAAAGGGCTCCACTGTTATGATTTGGTGCTTGAATTCCATATTTTGGTTTTTGTTAACCTTTAAACCTGATCAATATTTTTATACTGTACCAATGACCCTGACATAGCTGGTGCTAACTCTTAAAATTCTAGGGCTAAACACAAATTTTGCCCCCCAATCCCCAAAATTTGCATCTAAAACCAAAAGAAATCATGTCCTGAAGGTCCTCCATACTTTGCCCTCACTGCGCAGTGTCAAGGACATCCCAAAATTAGCGCCAATTATCATTCTTTGTTTGGCCCCTCATCAGTTCACATCTGACTGATATTTGTGCTTGTAAATCTCAGTTTAAATGATGCCAGACACATAAATATTAGAGAAATGGTGGATCTAAAGTGGATATAGAAGGAGGAGAGGAAAAATGAGTGACAGAAAATATTCAGGGCTGTAACTTAAAATTTTTTAATGAAATTATGTTAAATTGCCTATTTTCGAGGCATGGGCCTGTTGTTGTCATTCTTGCTATTAAGTTTCACTGCTTGTTCAGTGTTTCCTCTCTCCTTTTCCTTTAAGTCCCCCCTTGCTATTCTCCCATGCTTTTGGCATATTTTTGAGTAATATTATTACTAAAATTTCTTGGGAGATTTAGCTAGGTAACAGAATGAATTCTGTTCTTTTCCCCATGTTTATGTTCTCACCCATGGGTGTTTAGGCGTAGTGTTCTGCATCTACCATCTGATGTTCTGCAGTTTCTTCCCTGGAAGTCTCTGTTTTGCATCAGATAGTGTATTATTGGTAACTGATTTCGGGCCAGGGTTATCAGTGCCTGGAGTCATGTTTCTGGTGTTTATACACTTGTTTACATTGGCAACAGTCTCTGTGGAGGGGGATTTTTTGTCTTTGTACTAGTTTAATTCATTACAAGATACATTATTATTATTCGTAAGTGTTGCATTAATTTTTTAAAATATGTTTGAAATTTTTGTCCACACTTAGGCTTGGGATCCATTGGGGCACAATGTTACTTTTCAGAAACTTGGACTTTGCTGAAAAAATATTTTTTCAAAATTTCTTTTTGATTTCAATTATTTTTTCTATGTTAATGGATCATGTTATTATGTATCTTTGTGTTCAGGGGTTCGTGCGAGTACTAGGACTTTTTGTATTCTTTTCACTATGAAAGGATATTGTTCAAATTGTAATAAGAGGAAAACTTCCTCTGACTTTCATAATCATTGTATTAATTGTTGTCATTGTAATCGCACTAACTCCTGTTCAGTATGTGAATATTGGGATGACAGACATTGGAAACGTGTGTCACGGTATGTTGTTAGCGGCCATGCCGGTCCTTTCTCCGCAGGGTCACTCTAGTTTATCAATCTCTATTTCAGAGGAACAAGAACAGGGTGATGTTTCCGTGATGTCTTCCAATAGTGTGCCTCCGTCGTCACAATTAAATGAAGAGCTAGCGGCAAAAGTGCTCATGGAGATACGCCAATTGCCTAAGAGGTCCCTAGTAGGATCGACGGCGTTGACATCCGCTAGCTCGCCCGGTGTAGCGTCCATTCATCGAATGGTTCGGCAGCCGGGTTCGTCCGTTGCGGTCCAGGAAGGAGATTTGGGTGATGCGAGCACTATAAATATTCAAGGTGCACACCCAGTGACGGCGGATAAGAGGAGAGAACGGAGGAAGCCTAGTAGTCCGGTTCCTAGCTCGTCCAGGTCCATCCGGGCTGCAAGCGAGAGAGGCCCCTCTCTCGTACAACAACATCTGGGACCCTGGGTCCGAGGGGTAATTTCGGAAGGACTAAGAATATCCTTCAAACGAAAGCCTCCATTAACTCGAAGTCCAAAATGGACTCAGCTTCCGTCAAATCCGCAGAAAAGAGATGCTCTTTTATCGGAAGTACAGTCTCTTCTGGTGAAGAACGCGGTAGAGGTCGTAGAAGACCAGGAATCACCGGGTTTCTACAGCCATCTGTTTCTGGTTCCGAAACCAGACAGCTCGTTTCGTCCAGTCATAGATCTGAGCTGGATAAACAAGCTGATCGTCGCTCCGAAGTTCTATATGGAGACGATTTGATCAGTCAGAGCGAGTATTCGGGTGAACGACTATGGTACAAGCATAGATCTCAAAGATGCGTACTTTCACGTCATGATACATCCGACATTCAGAAAGTATCTACGCTTCGCAGTCCTAGGAGTTGTATATCAATTCCGGGCGATGTGCTTCGGATTGAACCTAGCACCCTGGGCTTTCACTCGAATAATGAACTCGGTAATGATACATTTCCGAGCTCATTCATCTGCGGTAACGTCGGCCTACCTGGACGACATTCTTCAGAGGTACGGCAACGAGTTAACGCTTCAGAACGATGTGCAGAATCTGCTTCTATTACTCCGACATCTCGGTTTTATTATAAATGAGGAGAAGTCGGATCTGGTGCCGTCCAAGTCATTCACTCATCTGGGAATGAGCTTCGAGATGCACAACAATCTCGTTCGTCTGCCGTTAACCAGAGCAAAGTTAATCAGTTGTTACGCTTGCTATTGTCTTCACTCAGACAAAGTCACAGCGAGGGAGTTCATGAGACTGATAGGTCTGTGCGGAGCCGCTGCGGATCTCATTCCGATGGGTCGGTTGCGCACTCGTCCTCTCCAAATTTTCTTGACTCAGAATTGGAGTGTAAAGATTCATTCGCTCGATATAGACATTCTCTTGTCAAATCAAGTGAAACAAAAGATTCAGACTTGGGCAAACATTCAGTGGTTGAATCAGGGAGTTCCACTGCAGTTGCCGGATCCGGGTTTTACGATTATGACGGATGCCAGTCAAACAGGTTGGGGTGCAACATTGATCCCAATGGATTCGAAGTGCCAGGGTCTTTGGGATTCGCAATTTCTAAGCAAGCACATAAGCATCAAGGAAATGATGTCAATTTGGCTTGCATTACGTCATTGGATGAACATTATTCAGAAAGCACATGTCCAAATCCTGTCCGACAATACGACAGTAGTGGCGTATATCCGGAACCAGGGAGGCACTCATTCCGTTCCGTTATTCAATTTAACGGAAAGAATCCTTCTGTTTGTTCTAGAACACCAAGTTCTACTTTCGGTCCGTCATATTCCGGGTCGTCTGAATGTTTTAGCAGACTCCCTTTCACGGAAGGGTCTCTTGTTGCCGTTAGAATGGACTCTCAACAAACAGGTATTCAATCAGATTTGCTACCAATGGGAACGGCCAATGATAGACTTATTTGCGACACAACTCAACAATCAGTTGCAGACGTATGTGTCACCATGTCCGGATCCCCGAGCATATGCAGTAGACTCTCTATCGATCTCGTGGGACGGAATGATAGGATATGCGTATCCTCCAGCGCCGTTAATTCAGCAAATATTGCTAAAGATAAAACAATCTCAATGCAAAATTCTGTTGGTAGCATCTCTGTCTCCACAGAGAACGTGGATAAATCTACTCAGGTGTCTGCTGTGGGACTTACCGTGAAAACTTCCTCCACGAGAGGATCTTCTTTCGCAGGGGAAATCGCGTCAACTTCATCACAACCCGCAAGGTCTCAACCTTCACGTATTTCCGTTGTGCGGTCCTTCTTGCAGGGCAAGCATTTTACAGGACGAGCAGTGGATGCGATTTCTAACTGTAGGAGGACCTCCTCTTCGCTAAACTATGCGGCTAAGTGGAAGGTCTTTCGTCGTTGGTGTAGGGATCGTTCTGTTGATATTTTTGATCCCTCCATACCAGACATTGCAAACTTTCTAGTATACTTGTTTGACGAGATCAAACTGCAGCCTGTTACTATTAAAGGTTATAGGTCTATGTTATCTGATACCTATACACACCATGATAGTTTACAAATTGGATCTAATGTCTCTTTATCTAAATTAGTTAGAAACTTCTCGATAAATAGACCCAGAACTCTTAGATTAATTCCTAAATGGAATTTAGCTTGGGTTCTTCTTAAACTGAAAGAAAAGCCATTTGAGCCTCTTGGGACAGTAGATTTCAAATTCTTGTCTTATAAGACAGCATTTCTCTTAGCTTTCTCTTCTGCTAGAAGAGTCAGTGAGCTTCATGCACTATCGGTGGATGATTCTCACTATCATAGTGTCGGGAACACTATTACATTTACCACTAATGTTGGATTTTTATCAGAAAGGGACGAAAACACTTCTTTCTGTCTCTGATGCCTAATAGAAAGGACATTTCGGTCCATTCTATTGCTAGATGGATTCAATTAACTATCCGTACTGCTTATGATAATCTATCTTCATCTCAGCAGTCTGTGCTTAAGATTTCGGCTCATGAAGTAAGAGCTCTTTCTACATCTTGGGCTTACGCAAATAGTGTTGCTATTACAGATTTAATGAAGGCTGCATATTGGTCTCAGCCATCCACATTCACAAATTTTTATCTCAGAAATATTGAGTCCATTTCTAGAGACCTGCATTGTTTAGGTCTGTTATCTGTTGCTCAAAATATCGTCCACTAAACAGTTGCAACTATAGTTATGCAGGCTTTCTGTTCCGGCAGTGACTCCGTCCTGCTGCCCTCTTCGCTCTGGGCTATTTGGCCTAGGGCAAGGGGAAGGGTGGGGGGGGAGGGTGTTCCCTTAGGTCACCTGCTTTATAGTGAAAAGCAAGGGGATTCCTCCTCCGGAGTCAGTAATTCTGAGTCGTTACCGGGATGGTTTTAAAGTGTAATATTAATGTTAAAAATTCATTCATGTCATATTTTTAAAGTGTAGCTCGGTGTGAAGCATTTGTATATTTTACGTGTCAAACGGGCGTTAATATACAATCCTCGGACACTTTTAAGAGAATATAAAGAGTATCAATTCTCTGGACTAACTTTATTTATTGGCTTTAAAAATAATTAGTATAAGGGGTTATACTGGATGTTAATAGAGAACATGAATGTTATTATGCTCAATTATGAAGGGTGTTGTGTCTTTCTAATTTATCATAAAATAAGAAAGATACATGTAAAGCCTAATACTCCTTTTCTCCTCGAGGGGTTGACTCTATTTATATAGTTGAGCTTATTGGATTTTCCTCCATGTCCTAGGCCCTCCAGCCTTTTTACTATTCAGCTATGTCTGGGTCATTGGTACAGTATAAAAATGTTAAAAAATTTATAGTAATTTATATATTTTTTATACTTACCAATGACCCAGACGGGGATGGCCCTCCCAGGAGATGGGAACTCATACCTCCCCGCCGAGTACATAGCGCTGACCAGGCACTGCTTGTAAGAATGATAATTGGCGCCAATTTCGGGACGTCCTTGACACTGCGCATGCGCAGTGAGGGCAAAGTATGGAGGACATTCAGGACATGATTTCTTTTGGTTTTAGATGGAAATTTTGGGGATTGGGGGGCAAAATTTGTGTTTGGCCTTGGATTTTTTAGAGTTAGCACCAACTAAGTCTGGGTCATTGGCCCTAGAATTTTAAGAGTTAGCACCAGCTATGTCTGGGTCATTGGTAAGTATAAAAAATATATAAATTACTATAAATTTTTTAACTTTTCAGACTTTCCACTACATCACAATCTGTAGATCTAGTGGTTTAGAAGTGATTTCTAGCCAAGTCTTGGCAGCCTTTGGAGGCTGCCAGGATTTGACCAGAAGACCCTGCCAAGGTAATTTGACTGTTGACCACAGGATGTCTTCAGTACTATATGTTTAGTCACCTGACAGTTTGTCAAGTCAGCATGAATGTTTTTCAAAGTCGGAATTAGGCACTTGAGGGTTAAAAGTGCTTGAAACCCATATTTGTGCTTTGATACATTGTTAATTCAACTGGCATTTACACTAGTCATCTTGCTTGAAATTTTGTTCAATTTATTGATGAGAGTGTGTTGTCCGCCTCCAGCTTTAGAAAACAATTTTGAACAAACACAATTTATACAAAGTACAATTTAAAATTGGACATGTAATACCTTGAGAATTGTAAATTAATGAAATGCTGGCCCAGTTATTGCAGAGAAAAGGAAGTAGTGCTTTTCTTTGACTGTGCACAAGTAGTCGCCAGGTTTTCAGATTTATTGCCTTCAGGTAGTAAATGGGTGTTAACAAATGACTAAACACACAGTAGAAGTCTTAACCCTTTGGACCGTGATGGTATATTCTATGCTTGTTCAGAAACAATCATCTGGTTGAGTCTGTATTCTTTACTTGGGAGAAGACCAATCAATATTTTCAACATACAGCCTTGGGGTTGCATATTGAAAATCTGGCTTGGTCCACCATACAAATTCATCGAACAACTATCTACTTTATGAACTCAGATCATATGAGATGATCCTGCACCAGAAAAGTGGTCTTTCAGTTTCAAAGGGTTTAATAACTATTCCACAGTGGTTGGATGTCATTGGAAAGCTGTGAGATGGGGGGTGCTGAATTATAAAGTGATAATGGGTATTAACCCTTTACCCAACGAATCGCCCGCATCCGCCCGCGTAATATGCAAATTCTGCAGTTGAAAAAATAATTATTTTTCAAAAAAGTTCAACAAAACCATATCATGTGACCCCTCGATGGAACGAGCTCGTCGAGCTCGTTCCAACGAGGGGTCACATGATATGGTTTTGTTGAAATTTTTTGAAAAATTTTAAAAAATGATATTTAAAATAATAAATTTTGATATCGTTTGCGTTGGGTAAAGGGTTAATATACTGTAGTAGAGTCTTGTTCATCAAGCAAATAATCAGTGTTTGTTCGAAAGAATAAGGAAATATCTGCAATGCAAAAATTGGAGGCTCTTTACTCTTCAAACACTTTGGGACAAATGAAAAAGTTGCAAAGGATTTTGATGGAGAATGCCAAGTTTACAATACTCATGGTGTTTCACATATGGATTGAAATTTATTAATAGACGAATGGGTGGTTGGGGATTGGCGGTCGGTATGTGATGGAAAGCTTGGTATAGAGACATGCAGTGATGGTAGAAGGTGGGGAGGCTTTGGCCCATTCACTTTTTTTATCATGTATCTCCCCCTCCAACCCCTCACATGCTTTTGATAAATAAAAAAACTCCCCATAGATATTTTAATCAACAGTTTTTCATTGAAATCCAAATCTTTAACCCTTTGCCAAACACAAATTGCAGATAATACTTGCCAAAAATAATTTCTGGAATAACTCATATGTGTTCATGAGGGATCATAAGGAATGTTTTTGAAGCAAACTTTCATTTTAATCACATTGGTGCATGGACATGATTGATGCAGTTATTTGAGATCAAGTGTATTTTCAGGGATTGGGAGGTGAGTGAAAAAAAGGTTGTAGAAAAGGCATGCAGGAGGGTTGTTCAATGTGCCACAAAATAGTGGATGCAAAAGAAATATTTAGATTATATTCCAGGTTACACTAACAATGTGTTGTGATTGCCAATCTTATAGCCTCAGATTATCCAGGATCCCCCTATATTTTTTTGCTTCAAGCTGGTGACATGATTGAGGAATTCATGAAAAGGATTCAGCAGCTCTGAAAATCCTTGAATCCCATGGATCTCACAGAATTTGAAAATCATACTTTGAAGACTTGGAAGTCCCTTTTATACCACAATTGCTGTGTATATTCAACATTACACGATACAATTAGGACATGAGGTAATGTGCTAGATATGCCACGTGGAATCTAGATTACATGTAAGAACATCATGTAAGAACGCATCTGATTGGACATTATGCATTTGTGTGACGTTATATGAATGAAATGCTTCAACACAAAACAATGGCAAGCAAGAAAGTTTTAGACCACTGAAGATGATATTTTTCTTTAGAAATATGAGCTTCATCCACAATATTCAGGTTTGATCATGGTATAATTTCAGAATGCAACTCGGTAAAGTGTGGGTTACAGGATCGACAATTATTGATTGGAGTTTTTCCTGAATTTCATGCATGCCTTTGGTGTCCGTGAAATACAGGAAAAACACCAACTCGGGTTGTTGATTCCAGTGCCCCATACTCCACTCACAAGTGTTCTGTCTTAAAATACGTCCTCCTCTCCTTGAACATTTTGTAAATTTGATGTTTACGTCTGCAGTGAACAATAACTCAAATAAGCATCCACCACTCCTTCCCATACTGCCAGGTTTCCCTTGGCTCCTTTGAAATCTTTAAATTTTGTGTTCCCATATCCTGGATAATCCTGGAAAAGTTTTCAATATACCTCTGAAACTCTTTGAATTTGATACCAAAATAAGTGCAGAAACACTGATGAAGGATAACAAATGGGGGGGGGGGGGGGGAGAAGGGGGGGGCATACAGGAAAGGTATGCTGGCTGGAGAAAATCAAGAGTTTGGCAGTAAAGGAGATCATTAAAGACTTTCAAAATTTACTGAAGTTTGTCTCTGAAAGTTATGGCTGTCATTTCAAGAGACTGTTCAAATTGGAGACTCAAATGTTGAAGGGGCTTGCTGAAGGTTTCTTCTGTTTTTGTTTGTCACTCCTGAAAAAAATAAGAAAGATTCCTTTTTAGCAATTTCAGTCATAAACATGTATTTTTTATAGAACTGTATTTTTGAGTATTTGATCAAGACTTACATTCAGCACTAAAGTCAAACCGCATGCGATTTTGAGATGAAAAAGGTTGTAGTAAAATAAATGTAATGAAAAAAACACACTACAGAGTTTTAACCCAAATAAATGTAACAGTTTATCTTTCTCCAAAACATATTTGCATACTCTCCCCCCCACCCCCCACCATCAGCACCTGAGGGTTTTTTTAAGCTTTCCATTCTAGTCCTACAGTGTTTTTATCACACCTAACTGCAAGTCTGTGGGAGCTATTACCATCACTTGGCATCCGTCGTCCATCATCCGTTAACTTTTGAAACTTGTCTTCTTCAAAACCAAATTCAAATATATATGGCACAGACCATCTTTGGAGTATACCCTTAGTACTTTGTTCAAATGAAGCCGCTGCCATCTTTGGGCTGTGGTTAATGCCCAGAAAGCCTAAAAATCTTTAATTAATCTCCCTCTCATGAACCACCACAAAGAATGCCTTGATATTTGGTATGGAACTTCCTTTGGTGGTGAAGATTCAAGTTTGTCCAAGGGAAGTTTGTAGTCAATATTTGGGCTCTCTGTGGAAGTTAAATTTGGCATGTAGTATAATTGGGTCATAAATACTTGATTGATGTGCCCCCATCCGCCCCCCCCCCCCCCCCCCCCCCAACAAAAAAAAATAATTTCACAGCCCGGGGAACCTCTGCAGCTAAAAATAGAAAATAAATCAGACGCCCATATTTCAAAAACTGCACGGACCAGAATATTGTTTTTTTGGTGGGCAGCTTCCTTCGGACAAGTGGAATCAGATTGATTTTCCCATGGGGTGCCATATGGGGATGCCCATTTTAACACTGTTGGCATTTGGGAAATTCTGAGTCATCGTCTTTCTTGGACTCCATCAACTAATTTGAAACTTGTCTTCTTCTTTAAAACCACTGGTCCAAATTCATCCATATATGGCATAGACCTTCTTTATACCCTTTCTACTATGTTCAAATGAAGCTGCTGCCATCTTCAGGCTGGGGTTAACGCCCAAAAAGCCTAAAGATCCTTAAAAATCTTCTCATGAACAACCACAGAGAATGCTTTAATCTTTGGTGGTGAAGATCAAATTTTCTTTAAGGCAAGTTGGTAGGTTAATATTTAGGCTGTCTGCGGGAGCATGCCCATTTCGGGCTTCACCCAAAATTTGTATTTCAAGAACCGATGGGCTGATTTGAACCAAATTTGGGATGTGGTATAATTGGGTCCTAACTACTTGATTGATGGCAGAATTTTTTTTTGGCTGCCCCATGGGGGCTCCAGGAGCTAAAAATAAAATAAATTCAAACACCCATATTTCAAAACCTGCATGGACCAGAATATTGTTTTTTTCTTTGGTATGAACCATCCTTAGGACCAATGGAATCAGATGGACCAACAAATTGCTATCGAATTTGTTATGGGGGTTGGGGGGGTGTATGGGGTTGCCTATTTTAACACTATTGACAATGGGAAGATACTGAGTCATCATCTTTCTTCCGTCAACTAAGTATTCTTCTTTAGAACCTTTGGGCCAAGTCTAAACTAATTTGGTTCAAAGCATCTTGGTGGAGTTTACACTTCGGATTTTTTTCCCCAAAAGTTGCTATGCCCCTTTGGGTGGGGTTAATACCCCATAAGCCTAAAATGCTTTAAAAATCATCTTCTCATAAGCCACTTGCAATAATGAGATTTCTGGTATGGAACTTACTTTTGTGATGCAGATTCAAGTTTTTTCAAAGGAACACCATAGGTTACAATTTGGGCTTCCTGAGGGAGGATGCCCATTTTGGGATCTACTCAAAATTTCTATTTCCAGAACCAGTGGGTTGATTTGAACCAAATTTGTCATGTTGTAATTTATGCCCAGAAAAGTTTTTTGGGGTGGGGAAGAGACAAGCACAGAAGTTAAAAACAAAAACAAAAATTGTGCAGACACTTTTTTGAGACTTCACTTCACAGAGCAGAACAGAGCTTTGTTTTTGCCTGAGAAGCTTTCCAAGGATCAACAGCAAAAATTGCCTTTGGTAGTTTCATGGCGAATCCAAAAACTGCTCTTGCTGTCCATCACTTACTGACACACTCATCTCTTTTGAGTGTGACCATTTCAGCGACTGATTCGCGCTCCCGCGTTGTGTCCTTGGGCAAGGCACTTCAACCCGCTTGCCTACATGGGGGCACGATGACGCTGTGTACTAAGGTGTACTGCACATCGATGGTATGCATGTCTTCAACCAATCTAACCCTGCCTGTGCCGCGGTGCAGAGTTCAGAGTTACGATGTTGGGGAGCTGACAGCTGCTCATCGTTGCTCGGTGGTTCTCTCCGGGTACTCCGGCTTCCTCCACCTGTAAAACTGTCACTGACATGATATGACCCTGGCTGTTAATGTGTCGTTAAACCCTAATAAACAAAACAAAAAATCTCTTTTGAGCATGGTAGCTCAGTAGGTAGAGAGGCAGGCTCTAGTTTGTTAATTTCCCTGAACATTAATGAAAAAAAACACTGTCTTGTTGTTGGGATCATCTTGTTGGGATATTTTACCTGTTCATCTTGGGATTCATCTTGTTGGGATGACACCAGCTGATCACACACTTGTCAGTCACTTTATACCTACAGGGCCATCAAGAAAATGACCGATTTGGGGTTGGGGGTTCGCTGAGAGTGATAACCCAATTTGTCACGACTGTCACATCTCAAATGCTGACTGAAGAAATATTCTAACTACATCATCAAGTCAGACCTTTTTCCTCAGTGACAGATCTCCTTTTGCAAGAGACGGACTGTGTGTGTGACATAAGTTCAAGAAGCAACTCTACATGTAGTCCCATAAGAAAGAACATAATTACTAGCAAGAGCAAATCAATAAGTAAGAGTCCAGATGAAAATGTCCCGACTTGAGAATTACTGGGGGTGTCACACCCTCAGGCCCTTATAACACCCCATAGATATGCTCCTGTTCCTGGTTAGAAAATACCCATTGTGAAAGTATTTCTTGATCCACATTTTCAGTGATATATATTCCAAATAATAATTAAAGTATCCATTATAATTACCTGTGGCCGGAGCAACACGAGACCAAGTTTTCCGATTTTTCAAAAGAATACATTTGAATGCCTGTAGAAATCCACGCCGAAAATTTTCGTTGAAACCTCCATACAAAACAGGATTCAATGAGCTGTTCAAATATGCTATGTACAATGCTATGTACTTCACTGTTGATACATATTCTGGAATCTGTAATATGAACAAGATGTGATTTGAATAAAGTGATCAACACAACTTCTTTCTTTTGCTGTTAAACCTTCACCTCCCCTATGGGAACCCTGAGAAGGAAGAGGAGCAGTGCTTACTAACTGCAGTAAATAAGTTGTGCTTTACTCCCCCTATGGGAACCTTGGGAACTGGAGCAGTGCCTGTTTACTACGGTACACAAATTGTTTACTGGTAAAACAGGATCTGGAACCAATGCCTGGGTGGAAGTCCCCCGAAGTGGACAGCATAGGTTTAAACAATTGGTTAAACTTGACTTGATACCTATGCTACAGTCATGATAGAGAAAAAGATGCCAAAAGTGACCTTAAACACCAATAAATCAACAAATTCTACTTTACTGGTAAAATAGGACCTGAAAACCAAAGCATGGGTGGAAGTCCTCTAAAGTTGGCAGCTTAGTTTATAACAGTTGTCTCACTTGACTTCATATCTTTGTTGTGGTCATGATATAGTCATTAAACACCAATAAATAAACAATCCTTTACCTAATGTGGCTGGTAAAACGACACTTGCAAAGATATTTTTTGAATAACTTTTCATTTTTACCTTAAAAACATTGCTTATGATCCCTCATGGCAAATCAAAAAAATTGCTCTTGCTGTCCATCACTTACTGACACACTCATCTCTTTTGACAACTTGAATGCACTCAATGAGTGCAAACAATGAGGGTCATAAGATATGTTTTGGAGACAAAAATTGAAAACAAGAAAATCAGTAAAACATGGATGCTCCCTGTTAAAACGTGCAGGTGCGACTTGTCACAAGGATTCCTCATACCAAATTTCATTGATTTCCATGGTGGCCATACTGAATTTGGTTTCTGCCCAGTAACTACTGAATGCTGACTCAAATCTTTTTTTATCTTTACTTGACAATGTAAAGATAAGCTATTACCATCACGCGTGTGGAAGTCTGTTTGTCTGTTCACATTTTCCTGTAGCACAGGCTACACCCTGTAGATTTTTATACTGTGCCATTGACCCAGACATAGCTGGTGCTAACTCTTAAAATATAGGGCCAAACACAAATTTTGCCCCCCAATCCCCAAAATTTGCATCTAAAACCAAAGAAAACATGTCCTGAATGGCCCTCCACACTTCACCTCTACTGCGCATGCGCAGTGTCAAGGACGTTCCGAAATTGGCGCCATTAACCATTCTAAGTTTGGCCCTTCATCAGTTAACATCTGACTGATCTTTGTGCTTGTAAATCTCAGTTTAAATGATGCCAGACACATAAATATTAGTGAAATGGTGATTCTAAGGAGGATATAGAAGGAGGAGAGGAAAAATGTGTGACAGAATATTATCAGGGCTGTAACTTAAAATTTTTTAATGAAATTATGTTAAGTTACCTATTTTCGAGGCAGCAGCCATTTTGTTGTCATTCTGATTATTTAGTTACACTGATTTTTCAGTGTTTTCCTCTCTCCCTGTCCTTTAAGTCCCCCCTTGCTATTCTCCCATGCTTTTGGCATAGTTTTTGTAATTATTATTACTAAATTTTCTTGGGAGTTTTAGCTGAATAACAGAATGAATTCTGTTCTTTTCCCCATGTTTACGTCTTCACCTACGGGTGGTTAGGCGTTGTGTTCTGCATCTACCATCTGATGTTCTGCAGTTTCTTCCCTGGAAGTCTCTGTTTTGCATCAGATAGTGTATTTTTGGTAACTGATTCCGGGCCTGGTGCCTGGAGTCTTATTTTAGTGTTTTTACATTCATTGTTTACATTTACAACAGCCCTCTGTGTGAGGGGGGATTTCTGGAAAATAATATCTTGATGTTATTTTAATCATAACTAGATACATTATTATTGTTCGTAAGTGTTGAATAAATTGTTTAAAATATTTTTAAAATTTTTGTCCACACTAAGGCTTGGGATCCATTGGGGCTCAACGTTACTTTTCAGAAACTTGGGCTGTTCTGAAAAAATATTTTTTCAAAATATTTTGATTTCAATTATTTTTTCTATATTAATGGATCATATTATTATTATGTATTTTGATTGCCAGGGGTTAGTGCAAGTACCAGGACTTGTTTTCTTTTCACATTGAAAGGATATTGATCAATTGTAATAAGAGGAAGTCTTCCTCTGACTTTTATAATCATTCTATATGTGGTCAGTGTACTCGCATTAACTCCTGTTCTGTATCGTATGATTTCGATGACAATATGGGAAGCATATGTCACGGTATGTTAGGGGGGAATTGGACACTCCAGTCCTTTCCCCGCAGGGTCACTCTACTTTATCAATTTCTATTTCAGACGATCAAGATTAGGGTGATTTATCTGTGATGTCTTCCAACAGTGTGCCTCCGTCACAATTAATGAAGGGCTAGCGGAAAAGTGCTCATGTAAATACGCCAATTGCCTAAGAGGACCCTAGTAGGTTCGACGGCCTTTGACGTCCGCTAGCTCGCCCGGTGTAGCGTCCATTCACCGAATGGTTCGGCAGCCGGGTTCGTCCGTTGCGGTCTAGAAGGAATTTTGGGGTGATGCGAGCACTATAAATCAACCAAATGCACACCCAGTGACAGCGGATCAGAGGGAGAACGGAGGAAGCCTTTTAGTCCGGTTCATAGCTCGTTCTGGTCCATCCGGACGGCGAGCGAGAGAGGCCCCTCTCTCGTACAACAACATCTGGCTCCAGATGTTGTGGTACAAAATGTTTCGCATTCGGAGCATACGTCCGTCGCTCGGGACGCTCCGACATATAGTCAGTCCGGAGTAGACTGTCAATAAGGCTTCCTCATTCTCATGGTAGCGCACACGACCGCTCTTGGCTACGTGACCTCCGATATCCAGTCAGCTTCGCCAGTCAGAGAATCATCGGCGACCAGGTCACACCATCGGGTAGCCAGGGATACGAGGCCTGCAGACTCCGGACGTTCGCATAGGAAGTGTGCGGGAGTCAACGTACACGGAGCTTCCGGCGGCAATGCATCGTAAGACCGCTACTGCACAGGCCTCGGGAACGGACGTGCTTTCCTAAATAGCACAGTTTATCGCTGCATCCCAGCATCAACTGAATCTGTCGCATATTTTTTATCCGACGATGCTGGGTCGGGACGCTCCGTGGAAGCAGGTACGGACGTCCGAAAATTTCATCCGGTCCAACGGGATACCGAAAGGGATTTGGAGGATTTCGAGCTTTCCCTTTCGAAACAACATATGCTGTTGTGTGTGTCATCTGACTTGGTCTTCTACAGCTTCTTTCGTCGGACCAGAATGCTGCGATGCCGGATAAGAAACTGATAGCGTCGGTGGACTTAGTAATTTTTGGTTCGGTTCAGGGACATCGTCCCTCAGTTCCGACATAGTCCAATAATGTCACACAAACTTTCGAATTATTGAACGACGCTATATATATTATTATTATATGCTTGCTTTAATCAAGCATTTCTGGTTTCTTGTTCGCAAAGTTACGGAGATGTCTTTCAAAAGTGTGCCTCTGTCGTCATAGTTAATGAAGAGCTAGCGGCTATAAGTGCTCATGGAATATGTCTATCGCCTAAGAGATCCCTTGTAGGATCGACGGAGTGACATTCGCTAGCTCACCCGGTGTAGCGTGCATTCATCGAATGGTTCGGCTGCCGGGTTCGTCCGTTGCGGTCTAGGAAGGAGATTTGGGTGATGCGAGCACTTTAATTACTTTAGTACTCACCCAGTGACGGCAGATTGAGGACAGATCGGAGGAAGCCTGTTAGTCCGGTTCCTGGCTTGTCCAGGTCCGTCCGGGCTGTGAGCGAGAGAGGTCCCTCTCTCGTCCAACAACATAGGGGACCGCATGTTGTGGTTCAGATATTTTACATTTGGAGCATACGTTTGTCGGTCGGGACGCTCCGTTATATTGACAGTCCGAGAGACTGTCCATAATACTTCCTCATCCTCACAGCAGGGCACACGACCACACATTGGCTACGTGACCTTGAGTATCCGATCAGTTTCGTCATTCAGTGATTCCGCGGCGAATAGGTCACGCCATCCGGTAGCCAAGGGACACGAGGCCTATACACTCCGTTCGCTCGCATATTGGTAGTATGCACGGGGTAACGATCACGGAGCTTCCAGCGGCAATGCATTGTAGGACCGCTTCTCCTTAGGCCTCAGTGACGGACGTGCTATCCGAGTTAGCACAGTTGTTTCGCAGCATCCCAGCATTCGACAGTTTCTTGGTCGAATCAGGAATTATCCGACGGCGCTGGGTCGGTGCGGTCCGCGGTTGCATCAGGTACGGACGACCGAAGGGATTCGAAAGATTTCGAGTTTTCCCTTTCGTAGTATCGGAAGCTGCCATTTATATCTTCTGGCATTATCTTCCAGTGATTGTTATTTCAGACTGCATTGCTGCGATGTTGGATAAGAGACTTATAGCGTCATTGGACTCGGAATTTTGGATCGGTTCAGGGACATTGTCCCTGACTTACCGACGCAGTCCAATAATTTCATTACAACATGTGTTTTATTTTTCGACGCTTCATATGCATACAAGCCTGCTACCAAGCATGATAGTTTAGTTTCTTGTCCGCGTTGCTCATTTCTGCCGTTTTTATCATTTATACGAATAGTTTATTTTGGCAGAGCAGGGCATACCGAGAGTTCATATGCGTCTAGACGGTGTGGTTAAAGACTGGAAATATTCTGTTTCGCCGTCTATGTCTTTTCCAACCTCAATGTTGGAAATGACAATGATGTCTAGTAGACTTAACTTAGACGCTTTATCATACGTAATCCACCTTACTGAGGCGTTATCATTACGTCTTCAAGAAAAGATTTACGGGATATTATTCTCAATGTAATTTCTTTTGAGGGCAGTAGTTTGTTCACGTATAACTCCACCCTTCAGTGGCTGATTGGAGTTGGTTAGACGTGACGCAGCCCTAGCTACATCCACACGCGTGGATAGTAAGGTTAAGAACTCTCTCAGAGTCGCTTCGTTCTCGGAGAAGCTTCTCTTCAACGGCAACTTTTCAGCAATCCATGAATTGCTCGATTTACTCGTTATCTTGTCTATCTAGTGTTACAAGAGATTCAGACTGTGGCAAACATTCGGTGGTTGACTCAGAGAGTGCCACTGCAGTTGCCGGACCCGAGTGTTGCAGTTATGACGGTTGCCAGTCAAACAGATTGGGATATATTATTGATCCCAACGGATTTGAAGTGCCAGGGTCTTTGGGTTCCGCAGTCTCTTAGCAACCAATTATCTTCCGCGGAATAATGTTTTTTAGGCTTGCTTTATTTCATTGCATGAACATTATTCAGAAATGCATGCCCAAATCCTGTCCGTTAATTCGACAGTAGTGGCGTATCTCCGGAACCAGGGAGGCACTCATTCGTTTCCGTTATTCAATTTAATGGAAAGAATCCGTCTGTTGGTTGTAGTACACCAAGTTCTGTTTTGGTCCGTCATATTCCGGGTCGTCTGATTGTTTTACCGGACTCCCGTTCACTTAGGGGTCGCTTGTTGCTGTCAGAATGGACTCTCAACAAACAAGTATTCAATCAGATTTGCTATCTATGGGAGCGCCCAATGATGATTATTTACGACACAGCTTGCTAATCAATTGCAGACGTATGTGTTGGCTTGTCCGGATCTCTGAGCTAATGTTGTTAACGCTCTATTGATCTATAGGACGGAATGAAAGGATACGCGTATCCTCCGGCGCTGTTGTTTCAGCAGGTATTGCTAAGATAAACATCCTCAATACATTTCTGTTGATAGCATCTCTATCTTCACAGAGACCATGGGTAATTTACTCTGTTGTCTACTGTGGGACTTAACGTGAAATCTTCCTCAATGAGAGGATCTTTTTTCGCTGGGTAAATCGTGTCATCTTTATCACAACCCGCAAGGTCGCAACCTTCACGTATTCCGTTGTGTGGTCCATATTGCATTGTAAGCATTGTACTGGACGAGCTTTGGACGCGATTTCTTACTATAGGAGATCCTCTTCTTCGCTATTCTATGCGGCTAAAGTGGAGGCTCTTCCGTCGTTGGTGTAGGGATCATTATGTTCATATTGTTGATCCCTCCATACTACTCATTGCAACTTTTTAGTATACTTGTTTGACAAGATCTACTGCAGCCTGTTATTATTAATGTTATAGGTTTATGTTACCTCATACCTATGCACTCTAGGATAGTTTACAATTGAGTCTTATGTCTCTTTATCTTAGTCAGTTAGTAACTTTTTGATAAATAGACTTAGAATCTTTAGATTAAATTCCTATATGGAATTTAACTTCGGTTCTTATTTAGCTAAGTAATCATTTGAGCCTCTGGAAACAGTAGTTTTCAAATTCTGACCTTTTAGACAGTAATTCTGTTGGCTTCTCTTTTACTGAAGAGTCAGTGAGTTTCATGCACTATCGATGGATGATTTTCACTTTCGTAGTTTCAGAATCACTACTTCCTTTACTATTTAGGTTGGATTTTTGCATAAGAGTTAGGCTCCTAATATCCGGAACCTATTGTTATTAAGGTCCTTCTGTCTTCGTACGGGCATAGGCCTTTACTCTCTCCGGTTAGAGTTTATGTATTTATAAACAGATTTCTGTTTATTACTACGGGCGTAAGCTTCTTCTGTCTTTGATGGCCTAATAGAAGGACATTATGCTCCATTCTATTGCTAATGGATTCTATTAACTATCGGTACTGCTTATGGTATATCATTGACTCAGCAGTTGTGCTTAAGATTTCGGCTCATGAAGTAAGAGTTCTTCTACATCTTGGGCTTACATTAATAGTGTCGCTATTATAGATTTTTGAAGGCTGCTCATTGCGCTCAGCCATCCACATTCATGAATTTTTATCTCAGAAATATCGTGTCATTTCTGGAGGCCTCTATTGTTAGGTCTATTACCTACTGCTCAGAATGTCATTCACTTAACAGTTGCTACTATAGCTAGGTAGGCTGTCTGTTTCGGCAGTGACTCCGTTCTGCTGCCCTCTTCGCTCTGGGCTATTTGACCCAGGGCAAGAAAAGGGGGGGGGGGAGGGTGTTCCCTTGGGTCACCTGTTTTACTATGAAAACAAGGGGATACCTCCTCCGGAGTTAGTAATTCTGAGCTGTTATTGGGATGGTTGTTTAGTGTGAAGTTTATGTTTTAAAAATTCATTCAAGTCTTAGTTTTTAAAGTATAGCTTTTGAATATTGCATGTGTCAACGGACATGATTATGCAATCCTCAGACACTTTTAAGGAGTATAAGAGTCTTTATTCTCTAGACTTACTTTATTTATTGGCTTACTTTAAAAATTATTAGTATAAGGATTATTTTGGATATTAATAGAGTACATGGATGTATGATGCCTAATTTTGGAAGGTGTTGTATCTTTCTAATTTATCATAAATAAGAAAGATACATGTAAGGCCTATTACTTCTTTTTCCCTAGAGGGGATGACTCTATTTTATATTATTGAGCGTATTCCATCTTGCTCTATGTCCTTGGCCCTCCAGCCTTTTTACTATTCAGCTATGTCTGGGTCATTGGTACAGTATAAAAATGTTAAAAAATTTATAGTAATTTCTATATTTTTAGCTCAACTTGACAAAGTCAAGCTGAGCTATTGCCATCACTTCTCGTCCGTCGGCGTACGTACGTACGTACGTACGTATGTACGTACGTACGTTAGTACGTTAGTACGTACGTCCACAATTTCCTTTGGCACACCTCACAGGTCGCATTTATGATCAGATTACTTTGAAACTTGGTATGCTTGTTTGGGGTGACCTCTAGATGGGAGCTATCGATTTTCTTCAATTTCCGTCAAAAAATGTTGCCGCGGCCAACGTTCTTAGAACTTAGTTTAGTCAAACCACAATATTTCCCTTTGGCACACCCTACAGGGCACATTTATGATTTGATTGCTTTGAAACCTGGTATGCTTATTTAGGGTGACCTCTAGATGGGAGCTATCGATTTTCTTCAATTTCCGGCAAAAAATGTTGCCACGGCCAACGTTCGTAGAACTTAGTTTAGTCAGACCTCAATATTTCCCTTTGGCACACCCTACAGGGCACATTTATGATCAGATTGCTTTGAAACCTGGTATGCTTGTTTGGGGTGACCTCTAGATGGGAGCTATCGATTTTCTTTAATTTCCGTCAAAAAATGTTGCCGCGGCCAACGTTCTTAGAACTTAGTTTAGTCAAACCACAATATTTCCCTTTGGCACACCCTACAGGGCACATTTATGATTTGATTGTTTTGAAACCTGGTATGCTTATTTAGGGTGACCTCTAGATGGGAGCTATCGATTTTCTTCAATTTCCGGCAAAAAATGTTGCCGTGGCCAACATTCTTAGTTTAGTCAAACCACAATATTTCCCTTTGGCACACCCTACAGGGCACATTTATGATTTGATTGCTTTGAAACCTGGTATGCTTATTTAGGGTGACCTCTAGATGGGAGCTATCAATTTTCTTCAATTTCCGGCAAAAAATGTTGCTGCGGCCAACGTTCGTAGAACTTAGTTTAGTCAAACCTCAATATTTCCCTTTGGCACACCCTACAGGGCCCATTTATGATCAGATTGCTTTGAAACCTGGTATGCATGTTTGGAGAGACCTCTAGATGGGAGCTATCGATTTTCTGCAATTTCTGTAAGAAAATGTTGCCGCGGCCAATGTTCTAAGAACTTAGTTTAGTCAGAAGACTCAATATTTCCCTTTGGCACACCGTACAGGGTACATTTATGATTGGATTGCTTTGAAACCTGGCATGCTTGTTTGGGGAGGCCTCCAGATGGGAGCTATCGATTTTCTTCGGTTTCTGTCAAAAAATGTTGCCACTGGCAAAAAAAAACCACATTGGTACCAATGATCTTCAGTTTTGCCATTTCAATTTTAACTTACCAAGTTCAAGTTTGTCAAGTTGAGCTACAGTGTCATTGACACTTTCATTTATACTTACCAATGACCCAGACGGGGATGGCCCTCCCAGGAGTTGGGAACTCTTGCCTCCCCGCTGAGTACATAGCGCTTACCAGGCACTGGTTATTAGAATGATTAATGGCGCCAATTTCGGAATGTCCTTGACACTGCGCATGCGCAGTAGAGGTGAAGTGTGGAGGGCCATTCAGGACATGTTTTCTTTGTTTTTAGATGCAAATTTTGGGGATTGGGGGGCAAAATTTGTGTTTGGCCCTATATTTTAAGAGTTAGCACCAGCTATGTCTGGGTCATTGGTAAGTATAAAAAATATAGAAATTACTATAAATTTTTTAACTTCTTGTCCGATTGTCATGAAATTTCATATGCAGGTTTGAGGTCATGTCTAGATGAGAACGTCTCCTTTTGGTCACAATCGGTCAACCATGATGGCTGCCCGTGCCAAAAACCTTTAGCACAGTCTACAGGTCGTATTTATGAAAGAATTTCATGGTAACTTGGTAGAATGGCTCTGTATAATATCTAGATGAGAATGTCCCCTCTTGGACATAATCTGTCAACCGTGACAGCTGCCCAAGCCCGAAACCCAAAAACTTTTAGCAAAGTCTACAGGTCATATTTAATACAGAGGGATTTCATTGTAACTTGGTAGGATAACTCTGTATGATGTCTGGATAAGAACTTCCCCATTTGGCCATGATCTGTCAACCGTGATGAATGCCCGAGCCCAAAACCTTTAGCAGAGTCTACAGGTCGTATTTATGGAGGGATTTCATTGTAACTTGGTAGGATGACTCCATATAATGTCTAGATGAGAATGCCCTTTTGGTCAACTGTGACGGCTACAGGGGCTCGAAACCCTTTAGCACAGTCTACAGGTCGTATTTATGAAGGGATTTCATTGTAACTTGGTAGGATGACTTCAGATACTGTCTAGATGAGATCGTCCCCTTTTGGTCACAATCATTCAGCCGTGATGGCTGCCCAAGCCTAAAACCCGAAAATCTTCAGCACAGACTACAGGTCGTATTTATGAAGGGATTTCATTTGTAACTTTGTAGGATGACTCAGTATAATGTCCAGATGAAGATGTTCTCTTTTGGTTGGGATGGGTCAACCGTGATGGCTACACAGGCACGAAGCCCAAAAACCTTGAGCATACAGTCTACAGGCTGTATTTATGAAGGGATTTCATCGTAACTTGATAGGATGAATCGTTTTCGAATAATTTCACTGTAACTTGGTAACTTTGGTTGATTTTCATTAACAGTGAGAGCCACATTAACCCACCCCTCACTTCTGTACAGTCTGCACCTCAGATTATTTTTATTGAAAACATATCCCCGCGGGAACCATGGGAAGTGAAGCAGTGCCTGTTCTCTGCGGTGAACAGGCTATGTTTTTACTGGTAAAATAGGTCCCAGTCACCAATGCTTGGGAGGTGCAAACGCTCTCTAAAATGGGCAACATGGCTTATTAAAGCTCACCCCTGGTCTTGAGTTGATACTCTGGTTGTGGTCATGATTAGCCATTGTGCAAAAATATGTGACCTTAAACACCAATAAATAAATAAATTGAAAACATAGCACACAGGGAACAGAAATTAACATATTCTCAATCATCACAATTCTTGTATTCCATAATCATTTCATAAAAATTGAACATTTTTCATCAAACACAACACACAATCAAGTTAAGCTACAGCGACATTTCACTTTCAATTAATTATGCATTGTTGATGTCTAGAGGAAGCTTCCTTTCAATGTTAGACAAGTCAGCTGAACGAAGATGGCCACCAGTGGGCAATTCATTATGGCTTCCATGGTGACCATCTTGCATTTGGTTTCCATTCAATAACTAATGAATACTGACTCGAATCAATTTCATTTTTAGCTCAACTTGACAAAGTCAAGCTGAGCTATTGCCATCACTTCTCGTCCGTCGGCGTACGTACGTACGTACGTACGTATGTACGTACGTACGTACGTACGTTAGTACGTTAGTACGTACGTCCACAATTTCCTTTGGCACACCTCACAGGTCACATTTATGATCAGATTACTTTGAAACTTGGTATGCTTGTTTGGGGTGACCTCTAGATGGGAGCTATCGATTTTCTTCAATTTCCGTCAAAAAATGTTGCCGCGGCCAACGTTCTTAGAACTTAGTTTAGTCAAACCACAATATTTCCCTTTGGCACGCCCTACAGGGCACATTTATGATTTGATTGCTTTGAAGCCTGGTGTGCTTATTTAGGGTGACCTCTAGATGGGAGCTATCGATTTTCTTCAATTTCCGGCAAAAAATGTTGCCACGGCCAACGTTCGTAGAACTTAGTTTAGTCAGACCTAAATATTTCCCTTTGGCACACCCTACAGGGCACATTTATGATCAGATTGCTTTGAAACCTTGTATGCTTGTTTGGGTAGACCTCTAGATGGGAGCTATCGATTTTCTTCAATTTCTGTCAAAAAATGTTGCCGCGGCCAACGTTCTTAGAACTTAGTTTAGTCAGAAGACTCAATATTTCCCTTTGGCACACCCTACAGGGTACATTTATGATCGGATTGCTTTGAAACCTGGCATGCTTGTTTGGGGTGACCTCTAGATGGGAGCTATCGATTTTCTTCAATTTTCGTCAAAAAATGTTGCCGCGGCCAACGTTCTTAGAACTTAGTTTAGTCAAACCACAATATTTCCCTTTGGCACACCCTACAGGGCACATTTATGATTTGATTGCTTTGAAATGTGGCATTCTTATTTAGGGTGACCTCTAGATGGGAGCTATCGATTTCCTTCAATTTCCGGCAATAAATGTTGCCACGGCCTACGTTCGTAGAACTTAGTTTAGTCAGACCTCAATATTTCCCTTTGGCACACCCGACAGGGCCCATTTATGATCAGATTGCTTTGAAACCTGGTATGCTTGTTTGGGGATACCTCTAGATGGGAGCTATCGATTTTCTTCAATTTCCATCAAAAAATGTTGCCACGGCCAACGTTCTTAGAATTTAATCGAGTCAGACCACAATATTTCCCTTTTGTACACCCTACAGGGCACATTTATGATCGGATTGCTTTGAAACCTGGCATGCTTGTTTGGGAAGGCCTCTAGATGGGAGCTATCGATTTTCTTCGGTTTCTGTCAAAAAATGTTGCCACTGGCAAAAAAAAATGACACTGGTACCAATGATCTTCAATTTTGCCATTTCATTTATAACTTACCAAGTTCAAGTTTGTCAAGTTGAGCTACAGTGTCATTGACACTTTCATTTGTTTATGCATTATTGGTGTCTAGAGGAAGTTTCCGTTCGATTTTGGATCAGATAACCAATTCAATATGGCCATCCTGGCAGACACCGCCTGGGTCATATGCCACGCTTCGCATTGCACTTGTTTATAAATATGCAAGAGTGGCTTGTCACGAGGATCCCTCATACCAAATTTCATAGAAATCCATCCACTCACTGCTGAGATATCGATGCTGCAGAAGGATGGATGGATGGGTGGACGGATGGATGGATGGACAGACAGACAGATGGACAAAGCAGCAGCAAAATACTCCCCCAAAATGTTTTTCGAGGAGCATAAAAAAATAATAATAAATGAAAGGTGATTTGTGTGAATAGTGCAAGCTTATATGGTTTTGGATATAAAAATTACTTTTAAGTGTGTAGCTGTTCTTTCAACATTCTTTACCTAATAATTTTTTTAGTATTATTAGCTTAACTTGACAAAGTCAAGATAAGCTATTGCCATCACGCGTGAAGAAGTCTGTGATGTCTGTCTGTTCACATTTTCTTTAGCGCAGACTACATACACTCCATAGTTATTGTCCGATCATCACAAAATTTAATTTGCATATTCAAGATCATGTCTAGATGAGAACGTCCCCTTTAGGTCGCGATCGGTCAACCATGACAGCTGGTCAGGCCCAAAAACCTGTATCACAGCCTACAGGTCATTGACCATCATCAGTCAACCAGGATGGCCTTACAAGCATGTGACCTAGATTTGTTTAATACAGTCTACAGTTCATATTTACGAAGCAATTTCTTTGTACCTTGGAAGAATAACTCGGTATGATATCTAGATGAGACTGTCCTATTTTGGTCACGATCGATCAGCCATTACCGCCGCCTGGTCACGAGACCGAGATAGCACTGTCTACAAGGTGTTTTTATGATGGGTTTCATTGTAACTTGGTAGGATAACTCGGTATGATATCTAGATGAGACTTCCAATTTTGGTCACGATTGGTCAACTGTGACCGCTGGATCGGCATGTGACCTAGATTCCTTCAGCAAAGTCTACAAGTCATATTTATGAAGGAATTTGATTGTAACTTCGTAGGATAACTTGTTTTGGAATGATTTTACTGTGCCTTGGTAACTTTGGTTGACATACGTTAACTGTAAAGGCCACCTCAACCCAGGCCTCAATTCTTTAGTACAGGCTACACCTCAAATTATTTTCATTGAAACAGGGAACAGAAATTAACATATTCTCAATTATCACAATTCTTGTCTTATTTCAAAACCCTTTTATAAACATTGAACATTATCCTTTTCATCCAACACTACACACAGTCAAGTTAAGCTACAGTGTCGCTGACACTTTAATTAATTTCATCTTTTTAACTCTATCATTTTATTCTAAACTTGAAGTTTTGCCATTTTCATGACTTCTATTTTTAGTTCAACTTTAGCATAAGTTCACGAAGTCAAGATACGCTTTTGTCAGAGATGTTAGCAGCGTTCATGTTGGTCCAGAATTGTGTGGTGCCAAACTTTTAGCCAACCTGATTATTTTTTAGTCAAACAAACTGTTTCAGACCAAACTTTGATGACACGGATGGGTATTTCAGCTGTATGCGGTGATTAAAGTAATTTTACATGGGTTGTATTGACTTGAGGCCAGTGAGAAATGTGTGTTTAGAAAGCCAGATAACTAAAGAGAATCAGATGCAGTGATGTTTGTTTGTTTGTTTTGGTTTAAAGGATTTAACGACTCTTCCAACAACCAGAGTCATATTGTGTCAGACTGTTTTAAAGGTGGAAGAAACCTGAGCCGGCACAAGCAGAGCTAGAAGTGGCTGATGAACCGCTATGAACAGCTTTCTAAAACATGGCAACGTATGTTGCAGTACTCAGATATTAATAGATTAATTACTTAATTATTGTTGACCTACTAGACTGAACAAGTTGAAGGTGTGAAGTATTTATCTAATTTAATGATGGCTTTTGTAAAAAAGTGATGGTTTACTTATATTCTAGAAAAGAAGCTTGATTACCAATCATCGACAATTAATGTGACTTAAGAAATAACCATATAATGTGTTTGTCTAAATATCAGTCTGTCACCTCAGCCTCTATCTGTCAACCAATTAAATCACAGGCCTTTGGTGTGCATCGTAAAAACCTATGATTGTCTCTGCCTTAATTGCTAGCTGATTTCATTTTATGGCTAGTCATAAAATGATTCCTTTGTGTTTTTTATCAACCTTTGGTGACGTTTTGTGAATTTCAAGTGCAAATTTGTAGCCAAACAGAGATGTTTTACTGACAAATCAAAAGTCGCAGTGCAATTGGCTAAATTAGTTAGTCTGTGAGTCACGAGTCTGTCCATCTGTCCACAATTTGTTCAGTACAGGCTACAACCTCCAGTTCTTTTCTGATCATCACCAAACATCATATGCCTGTTCAGGTTCATGCCTAAATGAGAACGTCCTATTATGGTCACAGACAGCTGCCAACAATGGCCAACACAGCAGCCAACTTGAATTTCTTCTGTACACGCTACAGATCCCATTTATGCACCAATTTTCTTGAAACTCAGCAGAGTGACTTAGTATGATGAGTAGATCAGAAAGAACTATGTTGGTCACAGTCCACTGGACAAAATGGCTGCTACAGCAACCATCTTGGATTTTTCGGACCACCTGTCCATAATTCATTCAGCACAGGCTACATCCCTCAGTGTTCTTCCAATCATCACAAATTTCATATGCTTGTTCACGTTCATGCCTGAATGAGAACGTCCTATCTTGGTTGTGGTCAGCTGTCCACGATGGACTTCACAGATCCACCAGTCAGAATCATCTCATATTGTCATGATTATGTTTGTTCAAATTTGGTCTATGAGTTTATATTTGGGCTCCCTATTAGAACACAAAATTCAACATAGTGCAATATAAGGAATATTCTTTAACCCTTTACCCAACGTAATGGCCAAAACCAGCCATCGCTATTCTCAAAAATGGCCAATTAATTTTCACTATTTTTTAATTTTTTGTCTCAAAAACATAGGTTATGACCCCTCATTGGAACAAGCTCGTTCCAATGAGGGGTCATAACCTATGTTTTTGAGACAAAAAATGAAAAAAATTAGTTATTCAAGAATTTTTTTTCCAAGTGTCATCTGCTTTTCATGTTAGGTAAAGGGTTAAATACTCTTCATTCCGATTCACTGATAAGAATCTTATCATATTTGGTATACAGCATCTGTAGGGAGGTCATATTCAAGTTTGTTCACATTAAATTCATGGCTTCATATCTGAGCTGTATGGGAGCCCGCATTTCAACGAAGGGTAACATAAGGAATGTTCTTAAACATATGTTAACAGTTGAGACCTATGGTTTGGCAATGGTTGGTGTGCGTCCAGGTGGGCGGGCATTCGGGGTGGGGGGGATGGGGTCCTCGCACTTTTAGCACAATAACTTGAATAAACGTTCAAAAAGTGGCATGGCCAGATTTTTTTTCCGTTATGGAGTTATGGGCCTCAATTAGTAACTTTTTACAAATTTTGAGCTCGTTAGCGCAATAACTTGGACAAACGTTCTCCGATTTGACTAATATTTGACATACAGGTCAATTGCAATAATATCTTGAGCAAGTTTGAAAACTGGCCTGGCCCAATTATTCATTACAGGGTTATAGGCCTTAATTAGTCAATTTTATGTAGTTTGAGCTCGTTAGCGCAATAACTTGAACAAAGGTTCCAGATCTGACAACTGGCATATGATTGATAACCTGGGTTATGGACATGCAATACTCTGATTGCCTCCACAACTCGACGCTTGCATCTCAGATGCGCACCTCTTGTTTAGATCCACCAGTTAGAATCTCCTGGTAGTTGGTATACAGCTTATTTATGGGGCCAGATTCATGTTTAACCACGGGTTCATATTTGGGCTCCTAAAAGGAAACCAAATTTTAACTCAATCCAATATGAGGAATATGCATTAAAAATTTTCTTCAGGTATATCTAGCAGAAATTTTTCATATTTGGTATACATCGTCCTTGCAGGGGCAGATTCAGGTATGTTCAAATCAAGGTCATGGGTTAATATTTTGGCTCCCTGCAGAGCAATATGAAATTTGGTAAGAAAACAAATTTTATTTCAATTAAATGGTCTGTTTTCATTAATGATTACATCTGTCTGCGAATGTGTAAGAACACACAACCAGAAAGCATTAATTAGTCACTGAAAAAAAACAAACAATCCCTGTCTCAATTATATCCTTACTGCTGGTATTTCACTCCATTTCTTTACACAACTGATGGCTTCCAGAAACACTGAATATTTCAACGAATTACAACCCAAAATTTTAATCAACCTCGGTAGTCTTTTTAGAGGGAAGCCCTTCTGTCGTTTTTCAACATAATCTCAACCAAACCTAACATAGGATGGGTACTTGGAGTAGGGAGTTGAAAGATAGACATCATTTTTCAGAGCCTTTTTTGTAATAATAATAACACTTGGGGCCCACTGCTGGTTTGCCGTGGTTCTTGTGTGAGAAGGCCTTGGTTACCCCTGTACTCCCAACTGCCTCCCTATTCCCACGCTTCTTCTCTCCTCCCAACACTCCGAGACGAACTGCTTGGTAACATTCCTTGCCCCATTCTTCTCAATCTCTCCGATTAGCATATTAACCCTCTTCTTTGAGTATCGCACTAACCACATGTCTCTCATTCTCCCATCCCACTTCCCCATTATACTCCCAGTGAATCTTATTCTTTTAGACTGGTATTTTGGGCATTCTAGAAGAAAGTGTCCCAGGGTCTCCACCACACCCAAATTACACATCTGGCACTCCTTTTCACTGTTTTTCCAAATTTCCCCCTCAGCTCCAGGGACCCTGACCTCAGCTTGAACAACAGTGACCCCCCAAAGGTGCCATCAAGGTACTCTTCAAAACCAGGGTTCTCTTTATCATGCAGGCCCCTCAGAGACCTCTTTGATTTGGCCCCTTCTCACCACTTAAGGTTACCATCCTCCATGGCCGTTTCTCTGACGATTTTTTTACCCTGGTTTGCACCAACGTCTAGGTCTGAGATCTCTGAGTAGTTCTCTATTAGCTCCCTCACTTGGACCATCCACCCTGTCTTGATACTTGAGTTGAAAATTCTCTGGAACATTACATTACACCATCGGCTGTCGGGGAGATTAACCAAATAATTAAGATAACAGAGTTTCAATCAGTCTATCCTGTCCCTGATCCTCATCCACCCAAGCTCACCCCTGATTGCTTCTAGTGCTGTGGCATTACTCGACCGCATTATCGATCGGCCTGCATCATTCTGCAGGATTTCCAAGCTCTTTACAGCCGTCTGGTTTAGGGGTACCACTTCCGTACTATATGTTATACTTGGCAGACCCACCCTTTCCCAAATGGTTTTCCCCACGAAAACCCTATTGAAACTGTTTCTCCCTATAAGTTTCATTTGGTTGAGGATTCACCTCAGTAGTATGGTTGGTCCGTTTCAGGCCTGTTCTGGTGGTAGCCAGGATGTAGCCGGGGTGGATGACGTCATCTTAATTAAAATGTTACGTAGGGTAATTAACATGACGTCACTTAATGATTTCTTTTTTAATCACTTTAATAACTGTTGCTTAATTAATTTTAATTAATGACTGTTGCATAATTAATGTAATTAATGAGTGTAATTAGGGTTGATTATAATAATTAGTATATTAATAAATGAATTAATAATGTTTATGTCGATTAGTACATATTTTTTTTTAAAGTCATAATTTGGGATAGATATTATTAGATAAAAAATAATATATTTAAAAATAATATATTTAAAAATAATATTAAAGTTCGCCGACCGTTGGACATATATATGAATGCAATCGACTGTCTCTGACCTGGACACGTGCTAAGGTAAACACTGCATTGTGTCTGGGTGTAATTAAATGAATTTTTTTTTCAAATGCGAACTACTATTCCCTGAGTGACAGATGTTGATCACTAATTCCTATTGTTCAAAAGTTATGGGTGTAATAAAAACCTCATTAAATGCGATCAACACGCGACCTTCTTCCAGACTCTGAGATTCAAATTTTCAAATTTCATCGATTTTTTAACGGCCCGATTTCTACGTTTTGACTGGTTCACAAAGAAATCACAAGAGAAATCGCCATGAGACTACTGTACACGGAGGATAGGCTGTACTTTATGCCCCAATACTTTCAAGATATGAATTAACGGATCATCTGAATACCCACCAAGAAGGTGCTTTGAACTGTCAATTTTGTTTTTCAATAGCAAATTCAACAAAAGAGACGCAGTGTACATCGAACAGACGGCGATGTCAAGAAGTTCCAGTGGACGTTTTGTCTGAAATCCTATAGTAGGAAAGATACATTAGAAAAAACATATGGAGAAATGTCAAATCACGACATTTAACTGCGCGACTTGCAGATTTCAACTGATTCAACTTAACCGTCATCGCACCACAAGTAGCAGAGATGCACAACTCGATTGACCGGTGGAGGCGCTCCTCATCAAATAAGGGGGGTCAAATGAGGTTATGAGGAGGGGGTAAAGGAGACAAGTGTGCGGTCATATGTTGCTATGACATAATCCCCCTAATAAATAGCGTATATTCATTTAATATAAAATATTAATAATTTTCGTTAAATAATTCTTTTTTTATTCCACAACCCTGTAACCCCTCACAATACCTAAAACTTTCATGAACTCTCCTCCTCCAGCCCATCCAATACCAAAAAAACTTTTGGAAACCTCTCTCCCCCTCCCCCACCCCTCACAATAGCTAAATTATCTTGAACCCCAGTCCAGTTCTCTAAATGTAATAATGGACATGTCAGGATACCCCTCGGATACCCCTTCCCCACAATTTTGAGCGATCAAATTACCCCGATTGGTCTCCTCTCATAACTTACCACACTCTTAACCCTTATTTACTATGAGATTGTACCCCTAATAAATAGTGTATATTCATTTAATATAATATATTAATAATTTTCGTTAAATAATTTATTCCACAAGACACTTCTCGAAAAAACAAAATGGCGGATTAGTTAGAAATATGTGTATCGATTTATTCATGAGTGTCTGTCGGTTGTGTCCTTGGGCAAGACACTTTATCCCCATTGCCTATGTGGGGGGCACGGTGATGCTGTGCACTAAGGCGTACTGCACGTCGATGGAGCACCTGTTTTCAACCAATGCTAACCCTGCTTGTGTGGAGTTAGTCTGCTGGGGAGCTGACAGTTGCTTGCCATTGCTCAGTGGCTCTCTCCGGGTACTCTGGTTTCCTCCACCTGTAAAACTGTTGTGGTCATGATTAGCCATTGTGCAGAAATATGTGACCTTAAACACCAATAAATAAATATAAATAAATAGTGTCTGTCAGTTATCAAAACAGCCCTTAGTTGTTGAACAGTTAATTGTGGACCAGTGTGTTTAAAAATGAAAAATTTGGGTGATAACACTACGGCCTGTGTTTAATCATAGAAAAATCACACCCACGCTATTACTAACCCGTAGGTTTTATTTTTTGAACGTTCACTGAAGAATAACCCACCCATCTAAATAAAAGCATGAAAGAGCTTCCATTATCTAATTACCCATGTGGGGTGGGGGTGGGTGTTGTGTACTATGGCGTACTACCTTCAGCCAATGATAACCCTGTGTAGAACTTTGACAGTTGTTTGCCTCTGCAAGATGGTTCTTTCCAGATTGCTCCAACTGTCATTAAATAAATTAAAAAAAACTACAATTCTATAATAACAGGCCAAGCCCCCCCCCCCCCCCTTTGTTTTACATGTTTTGTGAGGGGGAAAATCAGCAGTGCTTTCACACTTTCCCCCTTCCCCTCATTTTAATAGTTGAAAAGCGCTGTTACTCGATCAAAAAATGGTAAAAGGATATGCGATTCTGTATTAACCACCCAAACATGCAGAACTTGGGAAAATATAACCCACCTAGAGCTGCACCAAAGCTACGTACACAATTCAAACTGCCGCATTGTGTTCTTGGGCAAGGTAATTAACCCCGATTATCCACATGGAGGCCCGATGACGCCGTACTGCACGTCAATGATACGCATATTTTCAAATAATCTAACCCAACCTGTGTGACAGTGCGGATTTGCGACGTTGGTGAGATGACAGTTACTTGTCATTGCTTGATGGTTCTCTTCGGGCATTCTGGAGTCTACCCATAGAATTGTCACGGTTATGATTAGCCATCGCGCATAAGTTTATGACCTTAAACACCAATAAATAAATAATGATAATTAGGATTTTAAATCTATTAAGACCTGAATAATTTATGAATGTTATTTGATTTTAGCCAGTGCATTGACAATGACTTCTGAACTTCGAGCTGGAGAACTCCATGTTTATTTAGAATAAACTGCGAACGTTTAATTATAACTTGAACTTGATGTCCAGGTGTAATGAAATAGAGTATTTTCTGCAGACATTCTAAATAAACGCAGCTGGTTTACAAACCTGTATATATTTTTTTTTCAATTGAGTAAAAATATATGATAGTTACTAATGTAACACGCCGATTAGCATGTTTAATGAATCTGACTATGCCAGACCGACCGACCCTTTGCCCACCATGATCACAACAAACGTTCCAATTCTCTCGCTCTGTCCTCACCAATCGATACAGTATGGTGGAAACTAATTGCGTTCAAGCTGTTGTTTTTTTCTAGGTTTTACCCCCCTCCCCTTACAGCGGAAATCAAAATGAAATCTGATTCATTGAACCATACTACAGCGTATGTGCTAAAACGATTATTTTTGTACAAAACTCAAGACCTTTCCCTCACAAATGCACATATAAAAACAAGATAATATGCGAGAATGCTTTGTGTACCAGCTTTTTCTTGATAAAATATGTCATGACCACATTCCTCAAATATTATTAATGCACCCACTTAATAACAGCCAAATTTTTATAGGATCACAGAGTTTGAATAATTGCTTAAATTCCATAAATTATGGAAATTTCCTGAAGTTGGCGAATGTCAAGAAAGGCACTCTGTAGTTTAGGAGACACCACAAATAAAAACAAAGAAAAAATCTGAGATATATTGCATTTATTTAAATATCGATATTAACCAGAGGTCGAAACTAGTCAAATTGATTAGTATCAAATTACAAATGAATATGAAATTTGCAGTAAAACGAACACCGCCATATACAGCTATTTGGAATGACACCCTATTGGTGTGAGTTTTCGCTTTTTCGTCCATTTTCATGCTTATTGATTATAGCTTCCATGAAGTCCATTCCACATTCACAGCCTTTTCCAGGGGATTTTCTTTAAAGGCTGGTCCATCGCAGCTTTGCGGAGATATTGTTTTCTGGAAGAAAAAGTCCATATGTTCTTTATTTCCGATCAGACCCCTTGGAATATTTTGATCTTTAAGGATGTTTGCCAAAATTGTCCAGTCTGTCGGTTGAAAATCTTTTCTTTTTCACAGCAGATCATTTATTTTATCACACATATTGGAGCCCGAAACTGTAATGCTGTTATACACGAGTCGATCTTTCTCATCCCAGGATAAATTGGGTATATTCTTTATTATCTGGAGTAACAAAAGTGCCCTATCCTTCATGGAATCGCGTATAACGGCTATCCAGTCCGGATGATTTTCCACTGAAAAACTGGTCTTTAAGGAGTGTGGTTTGGTGTTTTCTTTGCATAAGTTTGAATGGCGCTGAAAGATTGTCTTGTAGAGCAGCTCTTTCTCTTCAGAACTCGATGTTGAAGATTCAGTAATTGGTCTCATACCCTGGTCTATGGGCGGGACAGCTTCAGCATTCGGGGGGGGGGGTATTTCCTGCAACTGTTCACTCCCCCATGGTTCAATACACTGAATTCTGCTTGAGAGTAGGCTGGTTGAATCATCTTTAGGTTTATCCCTCAGTGCTTCCCCCATCACTAGCGGTTTTACTGGCTCTAGCTTATTTGCAAGCCCCAAAATATTTCCACTTGTTAATGCATTGTTCCAACTAAAGGCTGATTTCATATGCACTGGCGGATAGGGTAGCTGGTAACAGACAGATCTGGTTGTTAACTCAGCTGTATTTGGGTTCACTCCCCCTATATATAGTGTGTTTAAAATTTACATTTTTGTGTAATTTTCGTCTGTGTCGATAATAATTAGTTTTATGAGAGTAAGATTTTTGACACAATTTACAGACATAGCGTGAATTCATCCTTTTTCAGAAGCGAGTTAATAGAGTGGTAATATTCTTCCAATACACTTCCATTTATATGTATCCCACCCCAACCTGTCAATCGCTGATTGGGTAATTATATACCAAGATAAGGTGGGTTCTACCCCAACCTGTTGATCATTGGTTACTTCAAATTCTCACACAGTGCATTGTGGGAAATTACAGTGACAGAACTCTGGGGTAAAATAAGTTTTTGCTAAACTTCACACAAATTGATATAGTTTACTTCAAAAAAGAAACATCAAAGTCACATTCATGACAAGCCGAGGTAGCATATCTGAACCACCCTCGCCGCACTGTTTAATCAGATAGTCCCTTTAATCAGATAATGAGTGAATGAAATGATGAATGAAACAGTTTTTAGTGATTTTACAATTCGATGAAACGTTTTTTAGATATTTTACAATTCGATAAAACAATTTTTAGCGATTTAAATCATGTAAAATGATCACTAGTGATCATTATTACGTGACGTCACTTAAAATGATCACTATTATGTGACAAATCACGTAACATCACGTAATAGTGATAACTAATGATCACATTTGACGTGATGTCATGATCACTAGTGATCACTATTATGTGATGTCACATAAAATGATCACTAGTGATCACTATTACATGACAAATCACGTAATGCATGATGTTACGTGATTTGTCGATTTTTTGAATTGTAAAATCAGTGATCACTCTTTATCTGATTAAACAGTTTCAGCACATACGCTGTAGTATGGTTCAATGAATCAGATTTCATTTCGATTTCCGCTGTAAGGGGGGGAGGGGGTAAAACAGAAAAAAACAACAGCTTGAACCCCGAGGGTCATTCAGATATGCTACCTCAGCTTGTCATGAATGTGACTTTGATGTTTCTTTTTTGAAGTGAACTATATCAATTTGTGTGAAGTTTAGCAAAAACTTATTTTACCCACGAGCTCTATCACTGTAATTTCCCACAATGCACTGTGTGAGAATTCGAAGCAACCAATGATCAACAGGTTGGGGTAGAACCCACCTTATCTTGGTATATAATTACCCAGCGATTGACTTGTTGGGGTGGGACCCATCCTATTTATACATATAAAAGGAAGTGTATTGGAAGAGTATTACCACTCTATTAACTCACTTCTGAAAAAGGATGAATTCACGCTATGTCTGTAAATTGTGTCAAAAATCTTACTCTCATAAAAGTAATTATTATCGACACAGACGAAAATTACACAAAAATGTAAATTTTAAACACACTATAGGGGGGGGGGGGGAACCCAAATACAGCCGAGTTAACAACCAGATCTACCTGTAACCAGCTACCCTATCCGCCAGTGCATATGAAATCAGCCTTTAGCTGGAACAATGGATTAACAAGTGTAAATATTTTGGGGCTTGCAAATAAGCTAGAGCCAGTAAAACCGCTAGTGATGGGGGGAAAAACCTATAGATGGCTCAAACAGCTTACCCTCAAGCAGAATTCAGTGTATTGAACCATGGGGGAGTGAACAGTTGCAGGAAATATGCACCCCCACCCCAAATGCTGAAGCTTTCCCGCCCATAGACCAGGGTATGAGACACATTACTGAATCTTCAACATCGAGTTCTGAAGAGAAAGAGCTGCTCTACAAGACAATCGTTCAGCGCCATTCAAACTTATGCAAAGAAAACACCAAACCACACTCCTTAAAGACCAGTTTTTCAGTGGAAAATCATCCAGACTGGATAGCCATTATACCCGATTCCATGAAGGATAGGACGCTTTTGTTACTCCAGATAATAAAGAATATACCCAATTTATCCTGGGATGAGAAAGATCGACTCGTGTATAACGGCATTACAATTTCGGGCTCCAATATGTGTGATCTAATAAATGATCTGCTGCGAAAAAGAAAAGATTTTCAACAGACAGGCTGGAAAATTTTGGCAAACATCCTTAAAGATCAAAATATCCCAAGGGGTCTGATCAGAAATAAAGAACGTATGGACTTTTTTCTTCCAGAAAACAATATCTCTGCAAAGCTGCGATGGACCAGCCTTTAAAGAAAATCCCCTGGAAAAGGCTGCGAATGTGGAATGGACTTCGTGGAAGCTCTAATCAATAGGCATGAAAATGGACGAAAAAGCAAAAACTCACACCATTAGGGTGTCATTCCAAATAGCCGTATATGGCGGTGTTTATTTTACCACAAATTTCATATTCATTTGTAATTTAATACTAATCAATTTGACTAGTTTCGACTTCTGGTTAATATCGATATTTAAATAAATGCAATATATCTCAGATTTTTTCTTTGTTTTTATTTGTGGTGTCTCCTAAACTACAGACTGCCTTTCTTGACATTCGCCAACTTCAGGAAATTTCCATAATTTATGGAATTTAAGCAATTATTCAAACTCTGTGATGCGATAAAAATTTGGCTGTTATTAAGCGGGTACATTAATAATATTCGGGGAATGTGGTCATGACATATTTTATCAACAAAAAGCTGGTACACAACGCATTCTCGTGTATTATCTTGTTTTTATATCGGCATTTGTGAGGGAAGGGTCTTGAGTTTTGTACAAAAATAATAATTTTAGCACATACGCTATAGTATGGTTCATTGAATCAGATTTCATTTCGATTTCCGCTGTAAGGGGGGGTGGTAAAACCTAGAAAAAAAAACAACAGCTTGAACACAATTAGTTTCCACCCGTACTGTATCGGTTGGTGAGGATGGAGCGAGAGAATTGAAACGTTTGTTGTGATCGTGGTGGGCAAAGGGTTGGTCGGCCTGGCGTAGTTAGATTCATTAAACATGCTAATCGGCGTGTTACATTAGTAACTATCATATATTTTTACTCAATTGAAAAAAAAAATATATACAGGTTTGTAAACCAGCTGCGTTTATTTAGAATGTCTGCAGAAAATACACTATTTCATTACACCCGGACATCAAGTTCAAGTTATAATTAAACGTTCGCAGTTTATTTTAAATAAACACGGAGTTCTCCAGCTCGAAGTTCAGAAGTCATTGTCAATCCACTGGCTAAAATCAAATAACATTCATAAATTATTCAGGTCTTAATAGATTTAAAATCCTAATTAGCATTATTTATTTATTGGTGTTTAAGCCCATATACTTATGCGCGATGGCTAATCATAACTGTGACAATTTTATGGGTAGACTCCAGAATGCCCAAAGAGAACCATCAAGCAACAATGAGTAACTGTCATCTCACCAACGTCGTAAATCCGCACTGTCACACAGGTTGGGTTAGATTATTCAAAAATATGCGTATCATCGACGTGCAGTACACCTTAGTACACGGCATCATCATGCCTCCATGTGGATAATCGGGGTTAATTACCTTGCCCAAGGACACAATGCGGGAGTTCGAATAGTGTACGTAGCTTTGGTACAGCTCTAGGTGGGTTATATTTTCCCAAGTTCTGCATGTTTGGGTGGTTAATACAGAATCGCATATCCTTTTACCATTCTTTGATCAAGTAACAGTGCTTTTCAACTATTAAAATAAGGGGGGGGGGGGTGAAAGTACTGCTGATTTTCCCCCTCACAAAACATGTAAAACGAAGGGGGGGGGGGGGGGGGCCTGTTATTATAGAATTGTAGTTTTTTTCATTTATTTAACGACAGTTGGAGCAATCCGAAAAGAACCATTGTGCAGAGGCAAACAACTGTCAAAGTTCTACACAGGGTTATCATTGGCTGAAAGTAGTACGCCATGGTACACAACGTTACCGCCCACCCCCACCCCACATGGGTAATTAGATAATGGTAGCTCTTTTATGCTTTTACTTAGATGGGTGGGTTTTTCTTCAGTAAACGTTCAAAAAATAAAACCTACGGGTTAGTAATAGTGCGGGTGCGATTTTCTATGATTAAACACAGGCTGTAGTGTTATCACCCAAATTTTTCATTTTTAAACGCACTGGTCCACAATTAACTGTTAAACACCTAAGGGCTGTTTTGATAATCGTCAGACACTATTTATTTATTGGTGTTTAAGGTTACATATTTCTGCACAGTGGCTAATCATGACCACAACAGTTTTACGAGTGGAGGAAGCCAGAGTACCCGGAGAGAGCCACCGAGCAATGGCAAGCAACTGTCAGCTCCCCAACAGATTAACTCCACACAAGCAGAGTTAGCATTGGTTGAAGACAGGTGCTCCATCGACGTGCAGTACGCCTTAGTGCACCGCGTCACTGTGCCCCCCCCCCCCCCCCACACATGGGCAATGGGGATGAAGTGTCTTGCCCAAGGACACAACCGACAGACACTCATGAATAAATCGATACACGTATTTCTGTCAAACTAATCTGCCATTTTGTTTTTTCAAGAAGTGTCTTGTGGAATAAATTATTTAACGAAAATTATTAATATATTATATTAAATGAATATACGCTATTTATTAGGGGGACAATCTCATAGTAAATAAGAGTTAAGAGTGTGGTAAGTTATGAGAGGAGACTAATCGGGGTAATTTGATCGCTCAAAATTGTGGGGTGTATCCAGGGGCCTGACATGTCCATTACATTTAGAGAACTGGACTGGGGTTCAAGATAATTTAGTTATTGTGAGGTGTGGGGGAGGGGGGAGAGAGGTTTCCAAAAGTTTTTTGGTATTGGATGGGCTGGAGGAGGAGAGTTCATGAAAGATTTAGGTATTGTGAGGGGTTACAGGGGTGTGGAATAAAAAATGAATTATTTAACGAAAATTATTAATATATTATATAAAATGAATATACGCTATTTATTAGGGGGATTACGTCATAGCAATTAAGGTTATTAAATTTTTAAACATATGACCACACACTTGTCTCCTTCACGCCTTCTCATAACCTCATTTGACCCCCCCCCCCCTTATTTGATGAGGAGCGCCTCCACCGGTCAGTCGAGTTGTGCATCTCTGCTACTTGTGGTGCGATGACGGTTAAGTTGAATGAGCTGAAATCCGCAAGTCACGCAGTTAAATGTCGAGATTTGACATTTCTCCATATGTTTTTTCTAATGTATCTTTCCTACTATAGGATTTCAGACAAAACGTCCACTGGAACTTCTTGACATTGCCGTCAGTTCGATGTACACTGCCTCTCTTTTGTTGAATTTGCTATTGAAACACAAAATTGACAGTTCAAACCACCTTCTTGGTGGGTTTTCAGATGATCCGTTAATTCATCTCTTGAAATATTGGGGCATAAAGTACAGCCTCTCCCCCCGTGTACAGTAGTCTCATGGCGATTTCTCTTGTGATTTTTTTGAGAACCAGTCAAAACGTAGAAATCGGACCATTAAAAAATCAATGAAATTTGAAAATTTGAATCTCAGAGTCTGGAAGAAGGTCGCGTGTTGACAGCTAATTTAATGAGGTTTTTATTACACCCATAACTTTTGAACAATAGGAATTAGTGATCAACATCTGTCACTCTCGTATAGTAGTTCGCGTTTGAAAAAAAAATCGATTTAATTACACCCAGACACAATGTAGTGTTTACCTTAGCACATGTCCAGGTCAGAGACAGTCGATTGCATTCATATATATGTCCAATGGTCGGCAAACTTTAATATTATTTTTAAATATATTATTTTTTATCTAATAATATCTATCCCAAATTATGACTTAAAAAAAAATAATATGTACTAATCGACATAAACATTATTAATTCATTTATTAATATACTAATTATTATAATCAACCCTAATTACACTCATTAATTACATTAATTACATTAATTATGCATCAGTCGTTAATTAAAATTAATTAAGCAACAGTTATTAAAGTGATTAAAAAAAATCATTAAGTGACGTCTTGTTAATTACCTTACGTAACATTTTAATTAAGATGACGTCATCCACCCTGGCAACATCCTGGCTACCACCAGAACAGGCCTGAAACGGATCAACCATACTACTCGCCTCCCCTTCAGAATCAATTTATTTGTGTGGTTTCGGTAGATGTCTCTTTCTGTGATGTTTATATTTACCCCCAGATACTAGTAGTCACCTGTCTCTCCTACACTAAGAAGTTTGTTGCTACCTTCTGGTTTCCAGAATACAGAACTCACCCACTCTCCACCTTCGAGTGGGGTCCACTTTGCGGACCACGGGTATAACTTTGCTCTCGCTTTCATTAAGTTCGAGTCTCCATTTCCTCCCATATTTCCCAACAATTCTCAGCATTTTCGCTAGTCTCTCTTCGCTTTCTGACACGAGCACCATATCGTCTGCAAAAAATAGCCCTGGGGTCTTCAAGCCCCCAACTGCTACCCCCTCGTCGCTATGCAGGAGTTCATCCTTGATGTACAATGCAAAATCAATTGGCGGAAGGATACACCCCTGTTTTAGGCCTTTCTCCAAAGGCACACATTTTGTTGTTAAGTTACCCAGGCTAAGTTCACTTTGTACATCTTTATATAATGCTTTCATAATTCCAACAAACTCGCCTCCAACGCCCAGAGCCTCAGGCTTTCGCCATATACCCTCCCTCCATACTCTATCATACTTAACATGTCATAAACATCAATTTCTTTTTTTATGCTTTCGCGGATTCTATCATTTAGGATAGCGTGAAAAGATGGTCGGTAACTTTCCTTCCGTCCCTGAAGCCATTCTGAATCTCTCCCAAAAAACCCTTCTCAATCACCTCCTCTAATCGCCCATACAGGACTTCAGTTTACAGAAAACTTTTCCAATGTTGCTACTGACAGAGGTCCCTCGATAATTATCCAGAACTTCTTTTCCCCCTTTTTGTGAATAAATGTCACTTTGCTTTCTCTTCACTCTTTTGGGACCTCTTGTTTTTCTATGGCTAAATTGAATAGGGCAGCTAGGCTTTCCCAGAGTTCCTCTCCCCCTGTTTCGATAAACTCGTTAGCAATTTCGTACACCCCTCCGGCTTTTCCATTCCTTAATTTTGAGATCACATTTCGCACCTCCGCCGTTTTAATTTCGCTGCACACGAAGTTCGATAGATTTTCCTCGACCTGGTTCGGACACTCAGGTGGATTCCCCATGCCCCATCGCTTATCGTTTACCTTTTCCCAGTGCCTGACTAGTTCTGATGCGATTTGGTCCTGATCGTCTGTAACTCCGCCATCTACTTTAATACTCGGTGGACTATTTCCTTTTATACGCTTATTCACCCATTTCGAAAATACGTTCGAACTCGACCCCCTGTCATTCTTATCGTCCTGATAAAACTGCTATTTCGCACTCTCCGATTATCTCGTCGAGCTCGTTCCAATAAGGGGTCACATGATATGGTTTGGTTGAAATTTTTTAACAAATTTTAAATAATGATATTTAAAATAATAAATTTTGATATCGTCTGCGTTGGGTAAAGGGTTAAATAAGGTGGTTGTAATGGATTGCCTGTTTACATCATGTCAACTGACATCTTATCCTGAGTAATATTCTGGAGTACGTGAAGGACAAATATGAAATCAAATTTTTGTCTGCAATTTGGTATCTGTTTCCCGGATAAGGGTAAATACTGTGGTTCTTTGATCTAAAAGGCAAAACGTTTTTTTCTAACTTGAGGTAGAATTTCTCGTCCCATCACTTCCAAGTTTCTACCAATTAAGATGGTGACTTATTTCCTTGTTAATATTGTTCTCCGTCTACAACTTTATAACCTGTTTCCAATACTGACTTGGTTCACTGCTAACACTAGCCCCACCAAGGGCTTTTTTGTTTTTGAAGAAGTGTCCATCTCCATTCTCTCACCTCCTCTCTCTTCAGTTTGAAACAGCAAAAAGATCACTTCAGTCATGGGGGTGGACCAATATACATGTTACTTGATGGTTCAATCTTTGTGAGGAGAAAACACAAAGTGGAGAAGAGAATATCCACCCATTTTCTACTCACATGAAACCAATAAATGACTAATGATATCTGTCCATTTTTAGCTTAACTTGACAAAGTCAAGATAAGCTATTGCCATCACGCGTGCGGAAGTCTGTTAGTCTGTTCACATTTTCCTTTAGCACAGGCTACACCCCGTAGTTCTTGTCTGATCGTCACGAAATTTCATATGCAGGTTTGGGGTCATGTCTAGATAAGAACGTCCCCTTTTGGTCTCGATCGGTCAACCGGTATGGCTGCTCAAGCCCAAACCCCGAAAACCATTAGCACAGTCTACAGGTCGCATTTATGAAGGGATTTCATTGTAACTTGGTAGGATGCCTCTGTATAATGCCGAGACGAAAACGTCCCCTTTTGGTCATGATCTGTCAACCGTGATAGCGCAGTCTACAAGTCGTATTTAATATGGAGGGATTTCATTGTAACTTGGTAGGTTGACTTCATATAATGTCTTGATGAGAACGTCCCCTTTTGGACACGATTCGGCAACTGTGACGGCTACAGGAGCTCAAAGCCCGAAAATCTTTAGCACAGTCTACAGGTCATATTTTTGAAGGGATTTCATTGTAGCTTGGTAGGATGACTCCAAATAATGTCTAGATGAGAACGTCCCATTTTGGTCGCGATCATTCAGCCTTGATGGCTGCATGCCCGAGCCCAAAAACCTTTAGCATAATCTATAGGTCGTATTTATGGAAGCATTTCATTGTAACTTGTTAGGTTGACTCCATATAATGCCTAGATGATGACATCCCCTTTTGGTCGTGATTGGTCAACTGTGACGGCTACAGGGGCCCGAAGCCCAAAAACCTTGAACACAGTCTGCAGGTCATATTTATGAAGGGATTTCATTGTAACTTCGTAGGATCACTCTAGATGATGCCCAGATGAGAATGTCCCCTTTTGGTTGCGATCATCAACCATGATGGCTTCCCGAGCCCAAAACCCTGAAAAACTTTAGTACAGACTGCAGGTCGTATTTGTGAAGGGATTTCATTGTAACTTAGTAGAATGACTCAGGATAATGTCGAGATGAGGACGTCTCCTTTTAGTTGCAATCGGTCAACCGTAATGGCTGCACAGGCCTAAAGCCCGAAAACCTTTAGCACAGTCTACAGGCCATATTTATGAAGGGATTTCAATGTAACTTGATAGGATGACTCGTTTTGGAATAATTTCACTGTAACTTGGTAACTTTCGTTGACATACTTTAACTGTGAGGGCCACATACATTAACTGTGAGGTCATATTAACCCACCCCTCAGCTCTTTAGTACAGCATACACCTCATATTATTTTTATTAAAAACATAGCATACAGGGAACAGGAAATGGACATATTCCCAATTATCACAATTCTTGTCTTATTTCATAATCCTTTAAGTTAAGCTACAGTGTCATTGACACTTTTATTCAGTTCTGCATTTCCATGCCCCCCCCCCCCCCCCCCCCATCTCCACCTTAAAATGGCCTGGGGCATATAGTGTTACCCTTGTCCATCTGTCATTCCATCTTGTCATCATTCCAAAATAACAGTTTTCTGGACTTTTTTTCACCATACATTGAGATAATTGGCTGATTTCTGGTATGTGGCTTTTTATGGGTACCTACAAATCAAATTCGAATTTGGTGCCGGACAGATGATTTTCCACGGAGATATTGACCGTGTACTTAGTTTATGACATAAAAACACAGAGAATCAGTTTTCCAGACTTTTAGCTCACCTGAGCAAAGCTCAAGGGGAGCTTTACTAATGACTTTCCATCTGCCTTCCGTCCATCCATACGCCCACCCATCCATTCAGTTGTCTGTCATTACCTTTACATTATCGACTTTTCCTCGTAAACCACTAGGCCGAATTGAAAACAAATTTGATGTGCATGTTTTTTGTTCATATGTCAATTCAAGTTTGTTCAAATAATGTTGCTACGCACACGGGCACCACAAGAAATATAACTGATAGTACCCATATATTTGAAAAATTGTTTTAAAAAATCTTCCTCTCCAGAACCACCAATTAGAATCTTTTGACATCAACATATCCAGGGGTGGGTGGGGGTGGGGGTGGGGTGGGGGGGATTTAAGTTTGTTCAAATCGAGTCCCTGAGTTAATAATTGAGCTTCCTGTGGAGCCCGAATTTTAACTGTGTGCAATATGAGGAAACTTCTTTAAAAATCTTCTTCAGATCCACAGTCAGACTGCTTTCAAATTGGGTATACAACATGGGGAAGTGGAATGTGGTTAGTGAGAGACTCAAAGGAAAGGGTTAATATGCTAATCGGAGACTGGGAAGAGTGGGGACAAGGGATGTCATCAAGCAGTTCGTCTCCGAGTACTGGGAGGAGAGAAGAAGCGTGGGAACAGGGAATCATCGGCCGGCCAAAGTGTTATTATTAGTTACATCTCTAGGGGTCAGATTCAAGTTTGTTCAAAACCGATCTCTGGGTTAATATTTGGGGTCTATATATACAGTACGAGGAAGTTTCTTTAAAATCTTCTTCAGATCCACCCGTCAGAATTCTTTCATATTTGTCATCCAATATCGGGGGGGGGGGGGGGGGGGGGGGGGGCACATTCAAGTTTGTAAAATTGAGTCCATGGTTAATATTTTGGCTCCCTATGGGACCCAAATTTTAACTTTGTGCAATATGAGGAAACTTCTTTAAAAATCTTCAGATCCACCAGTCAGAATGCTTTCATATTTCTTATTTGGGCTCTCAATTTAACTTAGTGCAATATGAGTAAATTCTTTAAAAAATATGTTTTTGAGGTTCATCCGGGGGAGGGGGGGGGGGAGGGGAGGGGAGGCAGAATGAAGTTTGTTCAAATCGAGTCCGTGGGTTAATATTTGGGCTCCCTATGGGATCCCGAATTTTAACTTA